>CAHIKZ030000472.1:570000-640000 GCA_903632075.3 Acanthosepion pharaonis
ATACAATTGTTACTGACATAATAGGGATATTATATGAATGTATTGCTAATAAATTTAGCTACAGAAAATAGAAATAAAATCAAGAAATGGATTGTTAATGATCAGTAATTAATATCAGTGTTACTGAAAGAAGTCTAACCAAGATTCATTATTGGCATCCACAATCTTATCAACATTAAATATGCAGATGACACAGTGTTGATAGCAGACACAAATAGGAAACTAAAGGCACTCTTATGGAAGGTAGTAAAGGAAAGTAAGAAGAAAGGACTAAACATCAATTCTAAGAAGACAAAATGTATTGTTGTCAGCAAAAAGAAAAACCCAACATGCAAATTACAAATTAAAGTTACCAAAATCAAACATGTACAAAAATTAAAATATCTAGGAATTGTTTTAACAGTTGATGCAAAATGCAATACTAAAATCTGAAGACATACTGAGATAGTGAAATATGCCTTCTAAAAATTACTCAAAGTATTAAGAAACAAGAAAATGTTGTTAGAAACAAAGAAAAATGTACTGAACTGTTATATAATATAAGTCCTCCTAAATGGTAGTGAATATTGGACAATCTTATCTTGGATGAAGAAATTTGAGGCAACAGAAATGTGGTTTTACAGAAATATGCTAAGAATACATGTGAGCAACAATGAAAGACACTTAGATACTTAGTGCGGGGCTTAAAAAGCAAATTACCCGAAATTTCAACCAGAGAAAAGTACTCCTATACCCCATCCATGGTATCTGATTACAGTGATAGAATTCCTGTTAATTAGTCTGATATTATAGAAACTCTTTGATCTTAGCATCAGAAAGAGACAACTGAAATTTTTAGGTCACTTAAATTCATAAAATCTAAGCTGTAACCATAAGTTCTATGCTAACAATTTCTTTTCTCACACTTCTTACTTGTGGAATTCTCTTTCAATTTCTTGCTTCCCAGTCAACTTTGATCTTCATTAATTTAATTTCAATCATTATTTTCTGTTTTCTTAATGATTGTTTTTTTAATGTTCTCTCTCCTTAATAGTGTTTTTTCTCATATTTTGTTGTGACACTATTTAACACGATAAAGGAAAACGGTTAAATTAAACTATGAAGTGGAACAGACAGAGAGGGTTAAAAGTACAGAATAACATATAAAATGAAAAAAGGAACAAAAAGGTTTCCTATCAAAATCTAACTTGAAGAAAAGACAGATTTGAAAAGAATGGCTTTATTGGTTTTAGGAAATATTTTATCAGAGGCTATATGATAGGCTTCAACCAACATGGTCCAAGAAGGAATTTGTGAAAGTACATTCGAGGTTAGTATAGAATTTAGTAAATGAAAGCAGAAATTGAGAAATTGATTTATGTCCACTTAATTAAAGTAGAAATTATGAAAACATGCGTCATGATTACCAGGCCGAAGAAGGGATTAATTGAGTTATAATATTTTGTATTTTGAAGACGAAGGCAGAATTGAGAAACTGATTTATGCCTGCTTGTCAAAGAGTGGAAATAACTTTGTCTATTTTGGAAATGTAAACAAATTGAAAAATAGGATTTTATCCGTTACTCGAAGAAATTGAAATACAAAATGGACCTGTAAGGTTCATGAGTACAATTAAGTAAGAAAAAATGGGTCAGTAGAACAGCTGGTAAATGTTTGCTTAAATAAAATGGATCAGGAACTGAGAAAATTCATTGTTGAAAATTATGATAATTACAATTAATAATTAAAGGTAAAAACTTCTCTTTCACCCACCCAGTTTAAAGACAGCTGAAGTGGTGAGCTTAAATGAAATACCAAGAAAGGATGAAGAAGAAAGAGAAATTACCTCCACCCATTTAGAAATAATGGTGCAAGGCATAAATAAGAGAAGGAATGAATTATAAGGGTGTGGCAATTATTCTCTGTGCATTTTATTTCAATTCTTACACATGGCCAATATGGATAAATGGTGAGAACAGATATTGTTATAAGATAACCTCCACCACCTACAATATATCTTAGTATGTTTGCTTGTAAAATTTCTTGAAAAGTGACCCAAACTGAAATATAAATTTATTAGGTTTTCATCAATCTGGATTTAAGTTCAAGTCTATCAATGATGACTACTTACCAATGCAGTTTACTTTTTCTTGGTGATCACAGAATCTTGCTTTTGAAGAAAACAGAGTTCCTTGTGGACAGCTTCCAAAAAACATTTGTTGATTGAAGCACAGAATAAACTTATTGCAATTATAAGGATGTGGATATTCACCATCAGCAATTCCTTTGCATTGACCTATTAATAGCATTCAAATATAAGACTATTATTATTTTAAATAAAACATAAGTAAATAAATAAAAAAAAAAATTCTTGTAGATTAATTTACCATGGTTAAATGTAATTGGCAGAATTTCCCAACAAACAGAATTGATAAAGTTTGCAATAAACAATAACAAAAGAAAGAAAAGAACAGGGCAAAAATTAATATTATGCAAACAATATATGTAAAACAAAAGTAGACAAAGCAACAGTAATGAGGCAAAAAAATTCACAAATTAAGAATGGTGTTAAGATGCAAAAGGAATGCATACAAGTGATCACAGCATTCTGATTTCAAGACTAGCAAGAACAGAAATTTAGTGGATGAGGCCAAGAAATAGTCTATCTTATTGGCTAGGAAGAAATCCCAGCATGCATCTGCATGATTTGTTTATAAATTTGGGGAGTGGGATGTTTTTGCAGTCATTCCAAAAGGATTGGAACCAGCAAGTAGGAATAAAAACATAGTATTATTATTATTTAGACTACTTTCATGTGGACTATTGTCCTCATCTTTGTTGTTATTATCACATTTCAGCTGTTATGCCCTTCGGCCTTCATCAGGAGTATGTTAATCCGAGTAACATAAAGAGTATTTCAAACTGAACTATTATTAATGATATCGAAACATAAGACTACATAAAATGTAGGACTATTTTTAATGGCAGTAAATCACAGAACTATTACTATTTTAAAAAATGCCATGTCTCTTCAAGAGGTAAGTGATCATGGTTTTTCATAAATTTCTTTTCTTTATTATCTGTGAACTGTGAATTTCTTGGGAATAATTTTCTGTTGTTTTCTCTATGGTTTTGAAATTCAGTCCTTCTCCTAGACTCACTGCCATTCAAAGCTAGAGAATCCATTTAACACTGCTATTTAATCCATAGCTAGACAAAGAAATGGATTCATATCTTTTCAGAGGACATTTGTGTGAAAGTGAATGCAACAAGCATGCCTGCAATTTGAACTTAGTTTGCTGCTTCCACTTTCCGCTATTACACCAGCTGCACTTCCTGGATTATTATTATTATTATTATTTCAAATAAAAGAGGCCTATTAGCAGTAGAGGATGATTATTAATCACAGGACTATTATTAATGGAGGAAAAAAAGAAAAGACGTTTTTCAAGAGAGTTTGTTTTTTACAGTAAGGTTGACCCCGTACAAGGCCTGCGAACCACTCAAGGTAGAGGGTTACATTAAGAGGCAGTTTATGTACATAAGAGAGGAAGATAACAGTTAACCCTAGACTTAAACAAGTTAAGATTGTAGTGATTGGGGAAACATCCTCTTGGAAGTACGTCCCACAGAGTAGCGGTTTGCAGGAAGAAGCTGTTTGAGTGGAACTTACTTCTCATCAATAGAATACAGAAGGAATGTTGGTGGTTTGCTACAGTGTGAATGGCATGGTGGGTTAGAAGGTTAGAACTGGTGGAACCAAGGAATGGAGTTTGTGCAAGCACTTTCCATGGAAGTAGCTATAGAACAGTTAGAGTCTTGCCACATCCTGCCAGTGAGAGAGAGTTTGGAGGATGGAAAATAAATCATCACCCACAAGGACTTGGAGACACTTTTGGACCTACAATGTACCAAAAAATATAGATATTGGAATGTTCTGTATTCATCGGATGTTTCTCTATCTATTCTATATTTATACAGAAGTTTAAATAAAATGAGATTTCTGAAAAAGTTGGCAATCTTGTCATCCGTTTAAATCAGTATTTTCTCAACTGGTGGTTCACATAGCATTTCTAGTGGTCCACAGAGAATTTGTAGCTATAAAAAAATTTTAGCCATTTCACAAACATGTATCTAAATTATTCATACTTTCAAGAATTAAAAAAATATAATATTTTGTTTAATTACACACATGTCCATTATATTTTTTTAAAAAAGGGACTATTCTTGGATATATGACTGTCATATTTCAAAATTACATAGATATTACGCAGTGCTATATTTATTATGATTATATCTTGTGTGAGAAACACCAGATCAAGGTAGTCACTAGCTGAATGAACTAAGACTGAATGACATCATGAAAATGGATTTTGAAATCCTGTGTTTATCCTTGTTTACTAAAATACATTTTAAAATGTAAATAGACCACTTTGTTTTTTCATTGAGTATTTTAGTGTGAAAATTGAACAGCTTAAAAGTAAAAGTAGGAGTGGACCATTTGAATTTTTTGAAGAAAAAAATGGTCCATGGGCTGAAAATGGTTGATAAGCACTGGTATAAATGGACGAGCTTGATTAGCACTGAAATGATTGGAATCTTTTCCCAAGCAGAAAGGTTTAGATAATGAATGATTACTTGAATTAAAAAAAAGGACAATAAAAAATGATAATATAGGTCAGATAAGTAGTTGCTGTAGTTGTGCAGCAATAAAAGTCACATTCCTTATAGATGAAATGACCACATGTCGCATGTATTTTCTGACAAAAATAGAAATCTGAGCCATAACCCAAATTCATTGATAACAACATCAGCAGTCTATGAAAGTTTTGTATCTGATCATCTCAAGTTTCTATATAAATTGCTACATTTGAGTGTTGGGTGGGGTATATCCCAACTGGTCAGCTCGGCGATAATTGGTTTTTCCTATTGACAAACATTGGTTTTCCTCATTGGCGACCTTGCACAAATTCTTTCTATTACAAACAGTAGCAATACTTATAGATTGAGTGTTTTGGTTTTTATGGTTTATCAACCCTTTGCAGGTTATTTAAAGCCAGAAAATATTTTTAGATTGTAATAATTTTGGGGGAGATAATAATGATTTACTGATATAAGTCCTATTAATTAACCCATAGCTAAGGTGTGAAGAGATGGATTCATACCTTTCTCAAGGGTATCTGTGCATAAGTGAATATAATGAACTCGACTTGAATTGGAACTTGGTCATCTGATTTCCAATTCCGAGCTGTTATCCATTACAACATCTGTACATCCATGCTTACATTACCTGGTATTCTCAAGTTGTCACTCATGTAGATACTGACCAAGATCAATGTTGCTTAACTTCTGTTATTGTATGAGAAATGGTGTTTCAATGTGATATGGTCATAAGCCATACTACATGTGCATCCATGATTACAGCAGAAAAATCTTCTAATTTACATAAGAAACTTGATATAATCTTTATAAAAAAAAACAGTAGATTTCTCTTCTTACAGAAATTGATATTAATTTCATTATCATTTTTTCTAAAGAACTTCTTTCTGTTTGACCACCAGAGTTAAGCAACATCAAGCTTGGTCAGTACTCAAATGGGAGACTCCTTGTGAAGACTTGGTACATGGGATATGATTCAGGCATTAATGACCCTGACAGTGTCTTACCATCAGGCTACTTGAATTTTATGTGTCACAGGCAATCTCCAATTACCTTGACTGGTTCTTCTCATTGAATCAAGGCTGCCTGAGGCTGATAATCCACTTAATGTCATAGAAACTATGAATGATTATAAACAATCATGCAGGTAAGATTGGGTTTCTGATGGTTGGTTGAGGAAACCCCCTAACCCATGTAACCTGTTTGGTGGCCATCTTAATGTCATGAATGGGCAGCCATATGGTAATGGTAACATTAGCTGTTTACCTATGAGGAAACATTTGGCATTCATCAACTGAGCAACCAGCACTGCTTTCAGTTGAAATTTATAATTTCTTTCTTTTAAAACAATTTTTCAGGAAAATAGGTTTCTCAAGTCCAGTAGCTGTTATTGCTCTTTCCAGTACTGATGGGGGTTTCCTTTATAACCTTTTATTTGGAGTAGTGTGTTTGGTGGTCATCTTAATGTCGTGAGTGGGTAGCCATATATGTGGAATATATATGAGTAAGTATTTGATGAGAATCTGATGGAATGGTAAATCTAATTTGTAAATCTTCTATTTTGACAGCTTTCGTTGGAGATTTAACAAGAACAATGGAAACAATGAAAAGAATGAAAAACTTAAAATAAATGAAGACATAATCAAAATAAAACTGAGTAGAATTTGGTTATAAAATCTAATTTCTTTAACAATGCAGTTAAAGTAACAATTAAGTGTTCATATGTTTAGCCTGAATCATGTTTAGGTATGCTAATGTAGATTTTGTTGAGATATTTCTTTTTTTTTGATGATATGAATTCATCAGCAAAACATCTCAAAATAGAATTTTTCAAATTGTCTTTAATATATATATATATATATATATATATATATATATATATATGATGCCCTTGATGAGTGGATGGAGTAATTTCGGGGGGGTCCATCTATGAAACACTGGAGTGAGGATGCTGAAGGTATCATCAGTCAGCTATGTGACAAATTTTATATTTGTATTCTCTCTCTCTCTAAATTATATATATATATATATATATATATATATAAGTACAGTGAAGAGGGAGTCTGTGAAACACACTGCCTCCATATTATACCATTGCCAAGGCCTCATCCCTGGAGATGTCACTGACTCCTGTCTCACTACCAAAGGACTGAATTTTGACCAGAGTGCTATCTTTATCTCACAAGACAAACAAATACCTAATATATATATATATATATATATATATATATATATATATATATAAACTGACAAATCAAACAAAACTTAGGGACTCAGACCAAAATGTTTTTGTTACTTGATAATCATGTAGGATGAAACAAAAATAACATTTTTTTTTGTGTATCCAAACTTATTTTTTAACAAGAGGTTGCTGGAAACACGCACGTATATATATCTAGTAATGATAACAAAGATTGTTTTCATCTAAAAAAATGTTGACCAAAAGATAATAATTTTAAAACAAGCAATCTTTACAAATAAACTTCTTAATATTAAGAAATAGAGCAAAATAAAATGTAAAATATAAAATATTTTCATTAATTTAACATCAGAGAAATATCATAAGTAATGAACTTCAAAATCTTTTTCAATGGATCTTAAACTTCATCTGGAAAAAGATTATTTCTACTAACCTTCAATAGTGGGGTACTTTTGATGTGTTACATATTCCCTCCCAAACTGTATTGATGGCTTCTCTGGTATAATAGGAATTGCTTTTTCAGGTACAACAGGCTGTTTCCCATGTACAAGAAAACTATCCATCCCAAATCCAATTGGTTCTTTTGCCGGTACTACTAAACCAGGCCTCCCAGGTACTGTTGGCTGCTTGTGAGGTACAAAAGAACTGTCAATTCCAGGAATGACTGGCTGCTTGTCAGGTGAAAGAGAACTATCCTGTTTTGGTATACCAGGTTGTGTATCAGGTGCAAAACCTCCATCAATTCCAGGTATGATAGGTTGCTTGCCAGGTGAAAGAGAACTATCCTGTTTTAGTGTATCAGGTTGTGTGTCAGGTGCAAAACCTCTATCAGTTCCAGGTATGATTGGCTGCTTGCCAGGTGAAAGAGAGCTATCCTGTTTTGGTATATCTGGTTGTGTATCAGGTGCAAAACCTCTATCAAATCCAGGAATGATATGTTGCTTGCCAGGTGAAAGAGAACTATCCTGTTTAGGTACATCAGGTTGTGTGTCAGGTGCAAAACCTCCATCAAATCCAGGTATGATAGGTTGCTTGCCAGGTGAAAGAGAACTATCCTGTTTAGGTACATCAGGTTGTGTGTCAGGTGCAAAACCTCCATCAAATCCAGGTATGATAGGTTGCTTGCCAGGTGAAAGAGAACTATCCTGTTTAGGGTACATCAGGTTGTGTGTCAGGTGCAAAACCGCCATCAAATCCAGGTATGATAGGTTGCTTGCCAGGTGAAAGAGAACTATCCTGTTTTGTTAGATCAGGTTGTGTGTCAGGTGCAAAACCTCCATCAAATCCAGGTATGATAGGTTGCTTGCCAGGTGAAAAAGAACTATCCTGTTTTGGAATTACTGGATGGGTATCAGGTGCAAATCCCCTATCAATTCCAGGTATGATAGGCTGCTTGCCAGGTGAAAGAGAACTATCCTGTTTTAGTGTATCAGGTTGTGTGTCAGGTGCAAAACCTCCATCAATTCCAGGTATGATAGGTTGCTTGCCAGGTGAAAGAGAACTATCCTGTTTTGGTATGCCAGGTTGTGTGTCTGGTGCAAAACTTCTATCAATTTCAGGTATGACTGGCTGCTTGCCAGGTGAATGGGAACTATCCTGTTTTGGAATTACTGGATGCGTTTCAGGTGCAAAGCCCCTATCAATTCCAGGTATGATTGGTTGTACTTCATTTGAAACAAGAACATTCCCTCCTGGCATCAATGGTGATTTATCTGTTTTGGCAAAACTCTGTCTTCCTTGCAGTACTTGCTCCTTGCCAGACACAACCAAATTGCCTTTTCTGGTTACTTTTGGCTGTTCACCAGTTTGAGAAACACTTCCAGTATCAGGGACTAATTGTTGTCCTTCATATTGGACTGGGCCACTTCTTTCAGGTACTATTGATGGATTATTAGACACTGGAGAAGCACCAGTTGTGAGATGAAATGATTGTTTGCTGGATACAAATCTTTGTTGGTTGTCTGGCACCATAAAATTATCTGTTCTTGATACCTGGGTATGCCAGTCATATATTCCAGAATAATCCCTTTTTGGTACAAGTGTTTGTTTAATAGATGCTGCACCAGGTATTGTTATCTTATTTCCTATTAAAAGAAGACCATCTTTTTCAGGTACTTGGAATTGTTTCTGGTTCCCTGGTGTATCAGGTATTGAAGGTTTTACAAGCTGTTTATCCTGAATAAATGAATTGCTCATTTCTGGATAATGGAAACCATCTCTTCTGGGAGTCACTGGTTGTTTATCATATGGGAAAGAACCATCCATTCCTGGCACTGATGGTTGGTTTATAACTACAAAGGAACCTTCTTTTGTTGGTCTTACTGGTTGATTGTCAATCATAGTAAAAGAATGTCTTTCTCTGATGTAATATTTTTTATCTGTAATGAAAAGAAAAATTTTGTAAATAATTACATGCTAGTTTACAAATAATTTTTGTCTGAATTTCTGGGATGAGGAGTTATCATTATTTACACTATTTACATGCAGACTTTTGTCCTCATTTTTATTGTTGTTATCACAATGTTTCACGCGTTGTGCTCTCAGGACTTCCTTGGGTGTATATTGATCTGGGTAATCTATGGGGAATTCTGATATGAAGCCTTTATTTAATCTACAGGGCTAGGCTGTTCTCATTCCACTGCTCATGATGAGAACAATAGTCTGAATATAAACAGTGTAAATAGCTTTCTCCATGCTGTCAACAAAATGATAGTTTATTTAAGTATTGTAATCCTATGTGTATAAAACACAGGTTTTTATCCAAAATCATGCCCAAAAGTATGCTGCATCTTATACATTAGTTTACAACTCAATCACATTTTTCCCAAGACTCAAAACAGACAAAATCAGGTCAAAGTGGATTTATTTGTTTACCAGAGAGATAATAGCTATCTCATACCATAATGCAACAAAGGGAAATAAATCTTTGATGATGTTTCTCTATGTTCTGTAAGGTTCCATATTTTTTTTGTTGAATTTAGACATCTATGTGAGTTTGGAAATAATTCAAAGGCAAACACATTATTTATGATAAAAAATACAAAATAATATGTAATTTCAAAATAAAAGTTATCAAAAATGTTTTTTATTGAAAGGCACTTAATGAATGTTTCACAATAAACATCTTTAGCAAGTTTGGCAAACAGTTACCATTGTTTTTTTTGCTCTACATGAAAATAAGCTTTTTTCCCTAAAATTTCTGTGCATTTTTTAGCTGCATTCATTTTTGATTTATGCACAAAAGATTACAGCAATTGTGCATTTGTATTTATATGTTATCAAAAACTATGTTGCACTGAATTTTCTTCTTTATGCTTAGCCATTTAGACACTGATTGAGTCAATGACAACTTAAGAGCTGCTTTGATGGTAGAAACATGGAATTTCTAGTATATTATCAGGTTAGTTCACAATACAGTGATGGACAATTTATCCATCTTATGTTGTGGATTCTTCTGGCTATGTAGAAAAGTGTGAAACACATAGATAATAAATATGCATGCAAATTGTGTTTTATTGCAAGGAAAGTTGGGTCACTGTATCATGCCAGATAATTTTTCTCATTAGATTCCATTTTGCCCATTTACAAATCTATCATTCACCCATGCACTGAATTGTGCTGCCATATCTTGTCTGGTGCTCCTGCTATTCATCTTGAGGTTCTTGACAAAATCCAAAGAAGGATCTGTAATGTAATTGATTCTGACTTGGTATCTCAACTTCAGTCATTTTCTCACTGACATACCATGGTTTTATTCTTTCTTTTCTACAAATATTTTCATAGCAACTGCTCTGACAAGTTTTTTTTTTCCTGGTACCTCAACTGGATGAATTTAATTGTGCCACTAGATTGGCATCTAGGTCCTACCTGTTTAGTGTTGAACTAGCTAAATGCAACCGCCACTTCTACTCCAGCAGTTTCTTTTCTCGCACTTCCTGCCTATGGGACTCCCTCCCAATTCATCTGCTACCTTAATCACTACAATCTTCAAAAATTGAAATACAATGTTAATCATCATCTCCCTATATTCAGTCTTCACTCTCACTTCCTGTAACCCTCTTCATACGAGTGGCATTCCTGCAGCACTTGGAGTGAAATGATTATATGTATATATATATATATATATATATATATATATATATATATAATATTTATTAATAATTATAACAAGAACATGTTTTAAACTGCTACATAAATGCAATCATGTTTCAACACTGTATGTGCCTCCTAGAGTTGAGCATCACAGCCCCAGGAGGCACATATAGTGTCGAAACCTGATAGCATTAATGTAGATGTTTATAACATGTTTTTGTTATTATTGTTAATAAATATTATTATTATTAAGCTCTACTCTGTATTGAACACTTTTTTAAAATAAAATGTCTGGACATTGGTACTAACCTACCTTACACTTGGATATATATATATGAGTAATGAAAAGTTTGGTAATCCGTATGGATAATCCCAAGGAGGATGTAATCCAGAAAGCTCAATGCCAAATCAGGGCAATTATTAATTAAATTTAAATAGAAAACAGACAACCTTAAGAGTTCATTGGTTATAATTTATTTCCCCAGGTATATTATTTCTACCTGGTTCATCAGACTGCATTTCCAATGGGGGGAAAATGTTATAAATTTACATATAGTTCTTACACACTTTTGAGGGGTAGTTCTAAGTTGATGTAAGGTGATATAGAGAGAGGGGTATGACAGACATGATCAAAATTAGAGAATAAAGGGAGAGGTAGGAATAATTTTAAATCTATATTCATAAAGATATTTAAGAGTAAGGTAGGGGGGTGATGAGGACCAGACATTGACGTATTTAATAAGTCATCTCACGGGAAATGAGATAAAGAGAAAAAAGAGAAGTAAAGATATATGAAAGCAGAAGTGGAAATAGGGTTTGAGAAAGGGAAATAGATTGTAAAGAATGAGGGAAAAGAAAAGGAAGGGTAAATTAACATATATGGGCATATCAAATATGATGGGAGAGTCCACCATATATATATATATATATATATATATATATATATATATGGTATTTGATCATATGTATGGTATTCGACGTATGAGAGTCAAGCAGCTTAGTTCCTAGGAGCTGACAGTCAGGAACCAGTGCATATGATTTGATTATAGTGGTGAAAGTTTTGTGCAGAACCAACCAAACTTTTTGAAGGGCCAAATAGAGAGACCTGGTTCATTGCATGCCAGAAAGTCCCCAAATGACCCTCTGCAGGTCTTGAATTCAGAGTTGTCCTTCTCCTAGACCAGTTTCCATCCAAGGCTATAGAACCCAGACTCTCCTGCTATTTAGCTATAGCTGGGGAGAGATGAAGATTAATACCTTTCCAAAGGGTATTAGCATGTAAGTGAATGTAATGGATTTAACTGGAATTCAAACTCAGCTCTCTGATTCCTCAATTCAAGCCACTATACCCTACTCCACCATTTCTTTATATATATATATATATATATATATATATATATATATATATATATATATATATTATACACTGTTGCATTAGAACATGTAAGTAATTACTACAAAATTGTACATTTTGTTTCAACATCTAAATAAAACGTCTGTTCAGGTAAATAATAATGATGGTAATAAATGGTCTTATTTAAAATTGGAATTAATGAAATATCACTTCATTTTCTGTTTTTGGAAAATTTTCCATATAAGGTAAAAAGGATTTTTATGAAGAAAAAGGGGAAAAAAATAAGAAATCAACAAAGGAAAAAGGAAGATGAAAGAAAAGAAAGGCAAAAGAAAGTATAAGAAATTAAACTTCCTACCAAGATAATAGACAGAAAAGAAATTTATTGTTATTATTGATTAGAGAGAGTTGCATGCCAATAAAAATAATGCTGGAGTACAAATATATGAAACCAAATCATGGTACCTAGTGTGATAAGGGTACACTAATCATATTATTATTATTATTACTAGTACGAAAAAGCAGCATGCCACTATAAATATGCAAAGCCAATACATCCATCATGACAACCAGTCTGATAAGCATATACTAGGTATATTATTATTACTAGTGTATCTATGCCATCAAAAGTGATGGCAATTGTTAAGAAGTTTTAATAGTGAGATGCAATCAAACAATGTATTGAGATTCAATAATACAGAGATAAAGAATTCATAACTAAAATACAAGCCAATGAACTGCTTATTTGATCCATTCACTTTATATTTTTTGACACTCAATGACTCATAGAGTCATTGATTCATTACTCCTGGTGTTATATAAATCACTTTTTGCTCAATATCCTTTCATGTTCAACATATTGTGTCTTTAATATAACAGTGAAATGGAAATATCTATCAGAAGGAAAAGAATAGCAACAGAACAACAAAGACAGCAATGGCAAAGCCTATTTCAAGACCAAATTGAAGCAAGGGGATCACTTAATAGACAAAGGTATTTGAAAACCTCACATAAAAGGCTTGAACAAATAGGACTGCAATCTAAGAAAGGTAGGAATAAAACAACTGATTAATTAAAGGGTTCATTTTGCTCAGGAACTAATTTTGTTTAAATGCAGATAAATATTTTATTTGTATAAATTATTAAAACAACTAAGGGAAGTAATCACTCATTAATTTACTAACTTAAGTTGATTTAGTTCCCTTTCCACTATAGGTAGGACAGGAAATATATAAATAAATACACCTTGTATATGGTTTGATTATTATTATACATAATCTCTTCAGACCAATGTCTTTGTTGTTATTTCAAACATTTTGTTGATTGCTCTTTTTAATGACTTTTTGTAGTTTTTTTAGACCCTGAGAAGTTTTTGAAGATTATAATGATTTACTGATACAAATAATACTAATTAACCTATATCTGAGTCAAGAAGAGGTGGATTCATACCTTTCCCAAGTGTATTTGCGTGTAAGTGAATATAACGAACCTGACTGGAATTGGAACTCAGTCAGTTATGTGCCATGTGTGATACACACTTAGACGATCATGTATCTTTTTTTACATGACTGATGAGGCAGATTTTTTCCCACAGTAGGTTGCCATTTCTTTCTGCGGTAGACCAGTTGCCATCCAAGGCTATAAAACCCGGTCTGTCCTGCTATTTACCCATAGCTGGGGGGAGAAGAAGAGGATTCATACCTTTCCCAAGGGCATTAGCACGTAAGTGTATGTAATGGATTCGACTGGAATTTGAACTCGGCTCTCTGATTCCTCAATTCAAGTTGCTATCCATTACTTCACTATGCCTACTGAAGAAAGAAATGACAACCTACTGCAAGAAAAAAAAAAAACTGCCTCGTCAGTCATGTATCTTTCAATAAATGATTGCCTAAGCATGTATCATGCATGGCACACAAATGGCTGAATTGAAACTCAGCCCCCAATTCTAAATTATGAGTTGTTGTTATTCATTACACCCCTTCACATCCAACCTTACAGCACCTGCTGTTCCTAAGTAGTCAACCATCAAGGTTCAACTTGCTCAACTACACTTGTCAATAAGAAATGATGATAACAATAGTACCGTATGACCTCAAATCTATAATAGGAAACAGATTTTTCTAAAAATATTTTCTTGTGTAAAATATAGGTAGATTTGTGTTATTTAATATATGTAAAAGTTCAAACCACCTAAAATGCAATATGATGAACCAGGAAACAATAAAATATACAGACAGATTACAGCATAAAGGAAAGAAGGCAATTGGAGTTGTTCATTATGTGTGCTACATATAGGCTTTGATTTTGTTTGTATGTTGCCTCTAAACAGAATTCTTCTATGTGCTGTGTTCCTTCAGAATGTAGGTGATGATGGCTCTCCGCAATTTCCTGTCCTTTGTAGCTCTTAAAAAAGTTTGTCTTTTGGTCATCTTTCTTAATCCCTTTTCTGCTAACCATTTCCACAAGCTCGTTAGGTAGCTCATGCATTGGTTTCCTCTGTCCCTCTTGCCTTCAATATGTCCTGGGAGTGTCAAATTTTCTAAGCTCTCTTTCTTTATTATGTACTCTAGAAATATCAACTACTTTTTACTGATGCTACATATATATGTCCTTTTTGTTTCTATTTTCTATCAAATTTCATCATTGCTCGCATGTTCAGTCCCTGTTATTCTCAGAATCTTTTTGTAAACTCACATTTCTGTTGCCTCAAGTCTCTTCTTCATCTGTGATGTTATTGCGCAATATTCACTGCCATATAGCAGGACTGGTATTACATAACAATTCAGTACACTTTTCTTTGTTTTTTACAAAATTTTCCTGTCTCTTAATAATTTGCTTAGCTTTTGGAAGGCATCTTTCAATATTCCTTTGAATTTTGGTGTCATTTTCTGTCTTAGCATTTGTTTTTCTAACTGATTAAACAGTAAAATCTGTTCACTCCTTAAAATGTATCTTTTTTTATTTAATATTTTTAATCTAATATTTTCTTCCATATTATGTATTTTTTATTTAATGCTAAAAATTTCTTTTTGAAACTGATTAAGCAGGAAAACTGTTTGTTTCCTACAATAGATTTTCTTTCAAATGTCCATTTTCAGGATTATACATTATCATTGTTCTCTATAGCTTTTTTTTACTTTAATATTTATGAATTGCCATGATTTCTAGGGAAATATATTAGAGAGGCTTCTTGTTCCTAGCACAATTTTGTAGTCACAGTAATCTTTGTCTTAAACTGATTGCTATCCAAGGCTAGAGAGCTCAATCTAGCCTGCTATTTAGGATATAGTTTGAAGGATGGAGAAGGAATGGAGTTATACTGGGTCGGTGAAAAGAAATGCTACATTGAACATTACTTATAACTTTTGATATCACCACATTTGCATGAAACAAAATATACTATGATTCCTAAAGTGGTAGAATTTCATTGCTAATTTCTGTTTTCTTTTTCAGAGGGACAAGTGTGGCCCAGAATGGTCAAATGCCTGACATGGTATGAGTGTGGTCAGCTAGTATCCTGTTATAAAGTGTGTGATAGTTTGTGGTATAAATGTAGAAATGGTGGTGCAGTGTTTGTGGACCTTGTGTTTCAGTAGATACTAAAACCATCAGAAATTTGAATTTCAAGCTGATGAGTATTGGATCTGTGGTAGATGCACACAGAAGCAGTCATCCTTCAACATCCAGATTTGAAGAAAATGTGCAAAAGGTACAAGACCTGATGAAGCTGGTTGAGGATATACCCAGACAATTACATATACTTGTGGACCATGCTGGTGTTTATATAGAATTTTAAAACTGTACTGTGCATCTACCATTATACTGCTCAAAATAAAACATGTTTTATGAAAATTGTCCAAACTATATATATATATATGTAAGCAAATATATGGATATAAATCCGACAGTATGAAAGAAAAATACAGAAAAAACAAAAATCTGAATATGCAATTATGTAGTATTAATGTTAAAATAAAGTCGACATCGGACGTTTCGGTCTATTTCGGGAAGGACTTCAAGCTTGTTGAAGAAATAAGAACCTATTGATCACTACGTATTCCGACATCAACGGAAGAGATTTCTTGAACTGTTTATACAAAATTTTTCAATCGACTTTTTAATATTTTAATTTTTTGGAAATCATCTTCGAATACGTTTTAACAACATCGCCCACGTGACGACTACGTGATCATATTTAAACGGAACGCTGATCTGTATAAAATTTCAGTTATCTGTTTGGATCAGTTGGGCTCTTATGTCCATCGTCTTTTGTGTTAAATTTTTATAAGTTCTAATGTTAATTATGTTTAAATGAAAATGTCCATGAAGATGGTCTTAAATAGACCGAAACGCCCGATGTCGACTTTATTTTAACATTAATACTACATAATTGCATATTCAGATTTTTGTTTTTTCTGTATTTTTTTTCATATATATATATATATATATATATATATATTACATAAATCATTCATACAAAAAACAGATATAGAAGTTAATGACTTAAATTTTTTTTGTATGAATTTTGTATGAATGATTCATGTAATGTAAATTGAACTGCACCACATACTTGATATATATATATATATATATATATATATATATAAAGTTGTAGCATCTGTTTGTTTGGGAGGTAGATGACATAACCATATATATTCTGAAACTACATTAGCTAGGATACTTGGGTAAGTATATTTCATTTTGATTAAAGGGGCTCCCCCATCACAAACACCCTACTGAAAATTTTTTCTCTTTGGTTGAAATTAAATTTAAATTTGAACAAGAGAATGACTCCTGTCCAAAATATAGAAGGAGAAAGCCAGAAGATGGAGGTCACATCAGTAAGAACATTGAGTAATATTGAAATGCATCATTTTTCTCCACAAATCATAATGATTTAAAATCAACCATCATTTTCTTACAAATGTGTGACACGTAGCAAGGTGCAGGTAATTCAGCTAGTAATTAATAAAGTTATTAATAAGTTTAAATAGGGAGTTCTTTCCACCCACCCAGGTACATTTCTCAAGGGTATTAGTGCCAAAGTGAAAGTTACAGACGAGACTAGGATTTGAACTCTGCTTGCCAAATTCATTTTCCATGTTGATAACCAATATGCTTCTTGCATATTGCTACTATGCACATTTCATACTAACAACAGATGATGCACATTTTTAAATCATTTATTTATATGCATCTTTGATTAACCAAGGCATCTGTTTAATTAAAGCAAATTAACTCTATGTGTTTATATTAAATTTGTAAAATCCTTACCTGAACAGACTACATTGTGTGGATAGTCACATCTGTTAATCTTGGAATTGAAATTCAGTTTCTCTGGACACGTTTTGACGAATGTTTGCCAGTTGCTACATTGAAGGAATAGGTTGCAATGATAGGGATGTTCATACATGCCATCTTCTTTGAAAAGGCAAAGACCTGTTGGGAATAAAAAAGAAAGGAATTAATAAATGTTTTCTCTTAAATCTTTAAAAAGTTTAAATTTTTGTTCTTGTATTTCTTTCATGTTAATTTAAATTGCTTTTCGTTGTAGCAACTCAAACAGTCAAACTTCATCTGTGAGTAAACAGCAGGAATTAGAAATGAAGCTACAACATGCTGGTCTCATGAGCAGATATTTGGCATTTTTAAAACATTTTCCAAGTGATATGTGCTATATCTAGTCTGAAAGTTGAGAATGTCAGGATTTTAGAATTTACCTAACCTTGTCCCATCTCAAAGTATTTGTCAAGTCATGATCATTTCAAGTTAATCAAAACTCATATATGTCAACTGGCATAAAAGAATTTGATGAACCTTTTGGTTAATGTTAAGATTAAATTCCTCCTCACCCAATAAAGCATCACAATGACAAATATATTCCCCAGTTGGCTTGCAAACAAATATTTGGCATTTTTGGTACATTTCCTAAGTGATATGTGCTATATCTTGTCTGAAAGTTCAGAGTCTCAGGATTTTCGAATTTACCTAACTTTGTATTAACTCAAAGTATCTGTCATGTTATGATTGTTTGAAACTAATCAAGACTTGTACATGATTAATCATTTCCTTTTTAAGTAAAGTTGGCTCTGTGTTGTGCCAGAAAGTTTTTCTTGTCTGAGTCTACCCTTCAAATCTATAAATCAATCATTCATTCTTGCATAGAATATTGCTGTCATATAAGGTCTGGTGCTCCCACTGTACGTCTCGAGGTCCTTGACAAAATCCAGAGACGAATATGCAAGATGATAGGTCTTGATTTGGCATCTAGTCTACAATTGCTATCCCACAGGCATGCTGTGACCTCCCTCTGTCTCTTCTACAAATATACTGTTCCACTGAGCTACTGTCACTGGTTCCTGGATTTCATGAATTTAACTCACCCTTTCACAGTCAAAACGGTTAAACATAATTGTCTCATCTTCTCAAACAGCTTGTTCTCCTGCACTTCCCGTCTATGGAACTCCCTTCCCCTTACTTGCTTCCCTGATGACTATAATCTCAAATATTCAAGTATAATGTCAATCGCCATCTGACATACTGAGCCTATTCCCTGTCCTCCTTTCCTCAAATACGCCTCTTTACTCTTGTTCTCAATCCTCTGTAACCTCTTGCATGCTAGTGGCACTCCCGCCTTGCTTGGGGTGAATTGCCTTGAAAAAGAAAAAAAGATGATCAGTTTTAAATAGTTGATTTTTCAGCCTCTTTTTGCTAGGAAAATCATTGGAATCTGGAATGAATATTATAATTTGCGGATAAGTTTAACTTAAGACTTTAAAGAAATGACCCGAGGCAAGTGGATTTTGAAGTCCCAAACCACACAAAATTCAGTCAAATTAACACAATTATTTGCCATATTTTGCCTACTTTTTTTCTCTTTGACCCCCTAATTTCAAATAACAGAACAAAAAATGACCAAGACAAAATTTTTTCTCCTTTTTAGTCTAAGTTCCCAAATATGAAAACAATTTAAATCTGCAAAATGGAACAAGATTGTTGCTAGGAAGATATTTAAAATGTACTCCATTCCTTTTGATATGTTTAAATGATCTTTATCCACTTTTGACACCAGATGCCAGGCACTAAATATTAGTTTTCAACATAACTTTCCTTGTAGTTGTCAAAAAATGATGATCTCGACCTCTATTCCAATGTTTTTGGCACTGAAAATTTCACCAAAAGAAATCTAAATTGGTTAAATACAAAATAAACTCTTTTTAGGATTTTTAGTTCTTCAATGCAGACCAGGGGTTAACATAAACCCCCATTTTTCAACTTAGAAATGTGAAAGATTTGTTTTATCTCTTATGTACAAATAACTCAATCCTACAATTGTTCTATTAAATTAAGTCTTTATTATTATTTTTTATTTTATTCTGTTAAATAAATTTTTATTATTTATTTTGTTTGCTTAAATAAATTTTCATTATTATTATTTTGTTATATTAATTAAAATTTATCCAACTTTTTTGATTTCCCTATTTGCTTTAAATGGCGAACGACTGTCGAGTGGTCGACCTCGAGTTCAACAGCAACTTCTCATGTGGTTTTGTGAGGATCGGCTTCAATTAAGGCTTTCAAATGTTCATTATCAACCGCAGTATAAACTTCTTGTTCTGTATTGTTTTGTTGAAACCATTTTAAGTGATATATTGATACCTGCTCAGTAGATATACGTACCAATCTGGTATAAATTTATTACTACTTACTCTGATCATTTAACTTCCCAGAAGAATCCATTTTGTCAAAGTGTCTAGGAGAACCTGAAAATAAGAATAGAGTTTATTTTTGATTTATTACAATTTCTGTTTTTTTTTTTTTAAATTTTATTTTAAAATATAAGCAGAAATTAAATTCTTTAAGAGTATATAGGGAACAATCACTAATCTGAGTAGCCATAAATTTGAGGTGTTGTAAAATGAACAGTCACAAATCTTTATTGTACTCTCCCAATCATCAGCACCAACTCACCTCATGACACTAAAAAATGTCAGTCTTATATAACTGTAGCTTCAGCTACAGATCGGCTATGATTCATTGATCAACAACTGCTATGCACATTAAACGGTGATGCCATCTATGTTGAGAAACTGCATTCATTTATTCAAGAGAACAACTCTTACCAATACCAAACACACCCTAGTCAATATCTTTTTGTGTTAGTCTGGTTCTCTGCTACAAAATCTTTCAAGATGTGAAAGTATTCATGGTATTTAAAGTAAAAGAAATACTAAAAATTCAATAAAACTGATTTTACACTTCAACAAGAAATAAAATAATTCAAATACTGGGTATCCATTATAAATCATTAGACAAATAGAAAAATTTATTAAAATTACAACAGCAGCTGGATACTGTTGAAATATTTACATAATATGAAATAAATAGCAAAGTTTATATACAAATAGTCAATAAATTTCTATATAGGCCTCATTTGTTGCACGAAGCACATCTAAGCAATATTCAATTCTTTAATTCTGGGAATTATTTAATTGCAGTCTTAAACATAAAAACCATTAATAAAACTATTTAAAAAAGAACTTTAATGATAACATATTAATATGCAACAAAAATTTAATTGTAACCAAAGTCTTTCATGATGACTTTTTGATTTTGTCAACACCCTGTATTTACTGCATTTCTTGGCATTATAAAAATTATATTTTTTTTCATGTAATAAGTTTGGAAAATTTACATTTTATCCTATAGGTCAAAGGTTACTTTTTTCCTGGGTCTATCAGGGTACATCTTGATGCCAGAAGTATTGTAATTTGCATTTTTGTACAAAGCAAAAACCAAAATCTGATTCTGAACATACCTATCAAATTTGGTACAACAACTGAACTATTTCTTTCTTCAGTGGAAATGCTTGGTTTTGCAGACTTCGTTGATTCATCTGGAACAAGTTAATAACAATACAAATATATTCTTCATTTGTTCAATGAGAAACAATTATAAGATATTTTACTTTCTTTCTTAGTATATTATAATGACCAAAGTTTTTGATAGGATACTGAAATGTTATCAGTTCAATTGACCTCCCAAATCTGGCACTCCTTGCTGACAACAGGTAATTCAACACAATACCGCAACCTTATTACACAGCTACCAGCCCATTCACACATCTCACTAGTGTCAATTTCAACCTTGAAGACAGATGGATCAACCCCACCAATGTCACCTCTCTCATGCTACCACATGGCTTCACTAATCCACTCCAGGCCTCTCTATCATCACCACCATGACCTTAGTTAACCAACACAACATATCTTTCAACTACCTGCCTTACCAATAAAAAAATTATCCACAGCAACTAAAGAACCTTATATCAACAATTTTGTCACCTTTTCACACAACTATGTATATTTTCTGAAAATTGATCAACACATGCTTTTGAAACTTTAATCCTGATTTGTTCTTTCCTTTACACTCATATGCTTCTTATAACATTAATTTCGCTTTACACGCTGATATCTATTACAACATTCATGCATCTAAATCTTACTTACCTTTGCAATTCACATTGGCAGGATCACTGCACATTTTGGTCACAGGTGAAAAAAGTCTTCCTCCAGGACAAATTCCAAGTAAGACTTTTTGATTAAAACACAAGATGAACATTGCACACTGATTAGGGTAAGGATACTGGCCATCATCGACACCAACACACCTCCCTGGAAAGAAGTAAACAGCCAATATTGCTTGACATGTTGGACTGAATCCTTATCCCTAATCTATAGTCTTGGGGTTCATATTTACATCCTTGTTGGTTGCTTATATCAAATCCTTGTTTTATCATATTGTTTTATTATGTTATCACATTTCCACTTAATCACCTTGTTTTATCATATCTTTCTTGATATCACATGCTTTATCACATTGTGTTATCACCTTATCACATTATCACCTTGTTTTCTCACATAATTGTTGGTCGGTTATTAAAAGCTGTTCATTTGAGTTGAAGTACAAATTCTCCATTTTCACCACAAAAAAGGGGCACATATCAACAATGAAAAAAAATAATTCCTCTCCTTTTTTTAAAACATTTCTATAGCTGTGATTTGAATTTGAACACTGGCCAATGTAAACTAGCAGTAAACATATACACAACTATATCGGCCACTAAGCAGGCTAAAATATCTGGTTTGATGAAAATAATTTAAAAAAACTTACCTTCAAAATTGGCTTGAAAATGCAATTTCTTATTTTTGCCTGAAATCAAGGAAAAGATAAAAATTCAGTTGAAGCTTTATGAAATGATAACCATCAATTCTGAAGAAAATTATCATGTTTAGCTTAGTCTGACACAAGGTTACAATGGTAGGGCACACAGTGAATATCAAATTCACTAGACTAAGAATTGTCTTAGACAATTCTTTGGTTGTGAACTATGAGGTTAGTGACTTTATTCACAAAATAGAATTTTAAAAAATTTATAAAGCATTTTCACTATTATTTCATGAGGTTCGTCTGAAAAGTTCTTGGTTTGACCATCATCTGGCTCATAGCCCACACGTACTACTTGTGACCCCCCAGACCAGTGGGGGGGGGCGGCAATGCCTTGTGACCCTCATCATCTTATCAATATTTGCTTTTTTCAAAACTACATCTATATGCATTACAAATTAAACAATGCAGAACTGACAGTTTCAGACATTATTTTGGCCTTTTTTTGGGACAACCAAATCATTTTGGGCTTTTTTCTTGAACAAACAAATTATTTGGGACGTTTTTTAGACAACCAAATCCTTTTTTATTTTTTTTTCCAAAATCTGTGAATTTTTCATGCTAAGTCTTGAAAAACACTATAGAAAATTCACAGTTTTTTATCCATAATGTTGAAATTCTTCAACTTTTTAACAAGTAAAACTTCAAGTTGATTAAAAATTGGCATAACACATTGTTGACTTAGATCTGTGCTGATCTATATTGCATACACATACGTATACACAAATAAAGTCACATACAATATCAATCATTCATTGGTTAATAAATCACCACTACGTTATTATAGATAATTTACAAATCACAGCAATGCGACAATTTTGTAATCGCTCTATTTTCATGTAGTCAATTTTGTACACTTTTGGGAGAAATGGATCACTGAAGTTTTCTTAAGTCTCCTCAAAACTTGTTTGCTGACTGATCAATGCCAACCAATCAGATTGGCTGCATGTGAAGAGTAACTTTTGCCGCGCAGTGATCTGGAGCTTATAGTCACTTATATAAGCAAGAATTTTTCTTAGCAAATTAGTGAGAATTCAGCTGCCAAATGAATCCATGACAGTTGAAACCATGTGCCAACCTTCTCACTCACACACACCACTCACATGCTGAACATTCCTTATACTCTCACATAATCTTTTCTTACACAGCAAAATCTTCTGAGAACAGTCATTATAATTTTTTTATAATATCTTTCGATACATGACTGATGAGGCAGATTTTTCCCATAGTAGGTTGCCATTTCTTTCTGCAGTGGACCAGTTGCCATCCAGAGTTCTAGAACACAGTCTCTCTTGCTATTTACCCATAGCTGGTGGGAGAAGAAGAGAATTCACAATTTTCCCAAGCACATAAGTGGATGTAATGGATTCGACTGGAATTTGAACTCAGCTCTTCATTTCCTCCGTTCAAGCCGCTATCCATTACTCCCCTGTACTCTGATTTGAAAACTGTGGAGAAGGCTACAGGAAACTACTCCACTATCTTTCTTATGACAAGTCACAGATTAGAAAGTGCAGTAATCTGTAGAGATCAATGATTGCTTGCCTCTTGAAGGCACATGACAGGAAATTAGTTTAAATTTAACAACTGACACCAAGTAAGGCCCAAGGCCATGTTTCCGAAGTATGTATTGAGACTGACCTCATTATCATTTGAAAGACCACCATATTTTCTGTATCTCTGTCATGGTGTGTTTAAGATTGACAAAAATTATAATGAACTGTGAAAAGAAGTTGAAAGCATGAGTACAAAGAAGAATTTTAAAAAAGGTTATATTCAGCCTTACTTATATGATCTGTAAGTTCCTTCTCCACTTTCAATGTGCCAGATTCCTCAAGTACACGGCCTGTAACAAAAAAAAAAAGAAAGAAAAAGATTCAGGATGAATACATTGATTTTGGAATATCAGTTCTTCTGAAGGTCTGTCAATGGTAATTAGAAGTATGAATATCAAATCAGAAATTATAGAACACACCAGAAGATTTTTTTAACACTAATGTTTACCCCATACAAGGTCCAAGAGCCAATCAAGGTAGAAGGTAACTGAATGAGGCATGGGAAATGAACATAAGTGGAAGAAATACAAAGTGATGATCATGAGTATATGGAGGATAGATAATGTTGAATCTTAAACTTCAAGAGGCTAAGATTAAAGTGTTTTTGTGGAGGTATGCACACAATAGTTTGTTCCACAAATTAGCTGTTCATGAAAAGAACTTGTCTGAGTGGAAAATATTCCTTACTAATGGTATACAGCATCTGTAGTGCAGGGTCTATAGTGAGTGAAAAATAATAATAACTCCCTTTACCCACTTCCTCCAAATTCACAGGACTGAGGATAAATATAGAAAGGAATTTGTGAGCCTATGTGAAATTTTCTTTGGACCAATGAAAACCTTGCCTTCACAGAGATTCACTAGCAAGCTGAGGAGAAGATAGAAATAAATTTGTGAGCTTATGTAAAATTGTTTTTGGATCAATGAATGTGTTGTCTTTACATAAATTAGCCATTAATCCAAGAAAAAGAAAGAAAAGAAAGTAGCAAGCCTATGTGAAATTTCTTTTGATATGAAATGAGGAGAGAAATTAAATTAATAAGAGAAGTGTGTCTGAAGTCATGTAAAAGGTTTCATTTCTGTTCACCTCGTCAGCTCACACCCAAGTGGTCTTTGTAACCCTCTTCTTCCAGTAGGTCATTTAGTCCTCATATGCAAGTAACTTTGTCTCAGTGCTTGGCACCACACCTAGGCATGATGTTTATGACTCATAGAAGAAGTTCTACTGCTTTGATTATTCTGGGTAACCGACATGTGTTCACTTATAGTGGTTTCGAGCTTAGAGGTCAAAATGAACAGTTGATTTATCTACACCAAGAAGATTAATGGAGAATGATAATGATGAGGAAAGAAACAGGTAATTTTAACAAAACAAGATAAGGAATTTATTCAAGAATTTATATGCTTGAAGTAGTGTACATAGCTCATTCCAGGAAAATAAATCAGAAATTTTTAAAGTCTGTAGTTTTAATGAATTGTCATGAAGAGGAAATGTTCATTAAACCATCTGACACAAAATAATATTCAAAAATGTTTAAAACAAAGGTAAATGAGTTTGTTGCTTGCAGAAGGGATATATGGTTGCATACATTCAAAAGTAAATGAAGAGAAATAGTTTGAAATACTTAGCTTTCTTGAATTGTTGAAAGGAAATTTTTTGAAGTGCTGTGTACTTGGTGAAAAGATTTAATTAAGATGTAATTGGTGAGTAATTTTACACTGGCAAAAGCTTCAATAAATTCCTTAAAATTACCTGTTCGTTTCCTCATCATTATCATCCTCCATTAATCTTCTTGGTGTAGGTAAATGAACTGTTCATTTTAACCCCTAACCTCAAAGCCACTATAAGAGAACACATGTCAGTTACCCAAAATAATCAGCAGAACTTCTTTGAGTCATAAACATCATGCCTAGGTGTGGTGCCAAGCACTGAGACAAAGTTGCTTGCATGTGAGGACTAAATGACCTACTGGAAGAAGAAGGGTTACAAAGACCACTTGCGTATGAGCTGACATCTCCTGCTCTGATTAATATAAATTGAAAAATAGGGAGAAACATATCAAACATAAGATTAAAATCTTACCTTGACAGTCAACATTTGCTGGAAGATCACACATTTTTAGATTTGCAGAGAAGAGAGTTCCATTTTGACATTTTCCAATGAACATATCTTGATTAAAACATAAAATGAAGAGATCACATTTTGTAGGATGTGGGTATTCTCCATCTTTCAGGCCCTTGCAGCTTCCTGTAAATTTAAGAGCAATTTTATTGCCTTTGCATCTTCACTTTAAAATTAAAAACTATATAATAGATTTATATAAGAAAGTGCTGAAAAGTTATCAGATTATCAGAAGATTTTTTTTTCAATAATTTCACCCCAAACAAGGCAATAAAGACACTAAGATGCAGGGGCTCACTGAGTGAGAATGACTATAAGAAAAAGAAAGACATTATTAAGGAGTGAAGGGAACAATAAAAGAACAGGTATTAAGAAAAAAATAACAATTGACATTGTATTTAAATTTCTGAAGATCAAACTTGACTGGAAAGCAAGAAGCCGAAACAAAGTTCCACAAGTGAGAAAAGAAACTGTTAGCATAGAATTTTTGGTTATGTCTAGTCATTTCAGCTGCAAAATGATGAGCTCTTGCTGCTAATCTAGTACTGCACTTAAATTCATAAAGTCTAAGTACCATGGAGGAAAATTCGTCAGAAAAATTACCATGAAAGTATTTATGGAAAAGGCACAGGGAAACTGCAGTGATAGGAAAGTGACTGAAGGCGAAATGCCAGGTCAAGACCAATGAAATTGTGGATTCTTCTTTGGATTTTATCAAGGATCTCTAAATATATAGCAGGAGCACTGAACCATATGTGGCAGCAATATTCAAATGATAGAATTATAAGTATGTAAGTTAGTTTCAGGTGAGAAAAAATTGTCTTGCACAATACGGTGGACCAAATTTTCTTTCAGCAGATCTAGCAATTGATTGAATATAATCTTTCCACTTCATATTAGTGGTAAACATTAGGCTGAGCAGGTGTGATGAGTCACTCTCCTAAATGTTAACATCAGACATGCTGATGGAAGATAGAGCAGTTTCATTTTGGAGGGGTTAAAATTGATAAGTCATTCCTTGCCCCAGTTAGCAACAGAACGTAGGTCATTTTTTAAATCAACTGCCAATTTGACCTTAGCAAGCCAATCAAACTTACTATTAAGACAGGAATAAATAGTTGCCATCAGCATTGTCCAGTTTTATTTTTTATATATAATGCATCAATAGCCATGCTGATGGAAGGCAGAGAGGGATCTCTTTTATGATTCTTTTCAGCCATTCCCCTATTTTAATCTTTTAAAGAGATCAAAGTATATCGTATTCCATAGTGTTATATATATTTCATATAATTCTTTTATATATGTATCATGTTAGATAATTTGTCATGCCAGAATCTATCTTACATATTTATAAATCTACCATTTGTGCATACTTTGAATATTGCTACCATTTGGTTCTTTTACTTCTGCCATATATTTAAGTGATTTTTGATAAGATGCAAAGAATCTGCAGTTTTATTGATCTTGACCTGGCATCTCGGCTTCAGTAACTTTTCCACTGTCCTAATGTAGCTTCTCTGACTTTTTCTATAAATACATCCATGCTAATTATTCTGGTGAACTTTCCTTTTTTTTCTTTAGTTTAATTCCTCATCCCCTTCCTCATTAAGTGGTCAGTGATGTCAGTTCTCTGGTGGGTGCGGAGCGCCTTTCATTTCGTGTGTGTTTTTCATATTTGTTGTGTCTGTTTGAGTGTGTGCTCGTGTGAGTGCTTGGGATGAATGAATGTTCTATATTATTATAGTCCTGCATTGATTTCATCCAGTTAACTGATGTTTCTGCCACATTTAAGGATCGTGGGGTTTTTGATGACTAACATTATTTTGTTTAGTTTCTTGTAAATAGATTTGTATTCATATTGTAAATACACATTAGGATTAGTTTTTAATTGTTGTGTTTTATTTCCCCTCCCCCAACAGACAATGAATTGTACATATGGGGACTAGTTAGGATTTTCATAGAGACAATGAGGTATTATGGTGCATGTAGTAAGAAAGGTAAGTAAGAATGTGTTTTGGTGTTAGGAATATTGTTTGTATGTTTGAGTCAGTGTTTGAGGTTAGCTAAGTTTAAAGTTAAGACAGAAGAAGACCATCCTTTTCTCCAATCCCCATTTTTGGCCTTGTGCCACATTTCTGTATATAGCAGAATAAATATCACTTTCCTCTATGGTACCTACACTTTATGAATTTATTCACAGTTAGGTCTCATCAAGTAACTATAAGTTTTATGCTAACAGTTTTTTCTCTTGCTTTTGGCTTCTTACTTCCCAGTCAACTTGATCTTCAAAAATTTAAATGCAATGTCAATGGTCATCTTTCGTCTCTTTAAATCCTGTTCTTTTATTGTCCTTTCTCCTTAATAATGATTTTTCTCAGATTCTTCAGTAACTCCTTACATCTTAGTGGCTTTATTGCCTTGCTTGGGGTGACATGATTAAAACAAAAATTATAAAATAAAGTGTATTCCAATAACTTTGACCGATTTTAAATGTGACTTAACTTTAAGCGTCTAATAATTTTTTTCTTTTTCTTTCAGATTTAACAACTTAAGTCTTTGGCAATTTCAACCATGGAAAGATTAACAATTGGAACACCCTTTATTATCTGTGCATTTTGGTGGAATACTTACCTTCTAAAGTTGGTTCTCTTGTTGATGGTGATTTGTCTGTTGTGGGAGAAGCTTGTGGGGTAAAAACCCTTTCTTCAAGCGTGCTTTTAGCTAATAAAATAAATAAAACATGGTGTTTAATAGGCAAAATTTTATCTTTTTATTGATGAAATGAAGTAAAGAGATAACTGAAATTCTGAAACAAAAGCTTGTCACCTGTCTATATTTCTGAGATGAGGTATTGTAACTATTTACACTAACTACATCATTCAGCTGTCCTAGGTATGATGATAAACTACATCTCGCAGCAAGGCCTCTGATTGGAATGTTTTGAGGAGCATGGAACCACCTCTTAATTGCTGTTGTTCCCAGGTCCAACTTGACCCAAGGTGGTAGCATCTATTAGGGTCCCAGCTATGAACAAATAGTTAACCCACGAACTGGGGTCAAAACACTATGAAAGTATAAAAATTATATATTAAAATACCAGCGATACATTTTCACAGAAAAAAAAATTACCAGCATATTTGTTAAAGAAATTAATAATGCTCCCAAGAAAATTAAATTTTGCCATTAAATGAACCATAAGGAGTTAATATGCTGCTAAACAAACAAATAAACTAAATTGTTTGGACTGTCATTTTCATCTTTATTGCCATATTCACATCAGTTTGGCTGTTGTATGCTCCAGCCTTCTTCAGGTGATTTATGTTGGAATTTTGAACCAAACCCTTTATTTTTAGGAAATTAGAACAATCTAACCCTGTAAACTAAATAAAGGATTTGGTTTGAAAGGCGGGGGTGTGAATATAGCAATAAAGATGAGGAAAATGGTTTGAATGATGTAAGTAGTGTAAAAACTTGTTATTCATTAATTCTTATTTTGGCTTTGATTCTCATTTTTATTTTCACCTGGAATATTCTCTGACCATTCTCAGGTGTATAATCCTTGTGTGTTATCCAAATTGTTTTTCTTTACTTCAGTTCTTACCATTTTCTTCATTTCTTCAATAAGAGCATAAATTATTTCAAGCTAATATCAATAATTTATCTGGATTGAGAATGTGCATGTTTCCCCAAATAAATTAGATTAGTGAGGTGTCATGCCACTTAATTCCTCTACATGGTTCCCTCAAGATCATGGGATTAATCTGACAGTATCCATCTGTCCTCATGTGACACATTGTACTAGGTTATATGGTAAAAGTAGCAAGAAAAATCCATGAACTGGCATATTATTAAATGCCTATGATGGATTGCCTTTGTAATGTTATCATTGAAAAGACTAATAGGAACATATAATTTTCCTAAAATACATCTGTTTCATGCTTTGTCACACATCATTAATGGTGCTACTAGCTGAGGATCATTAAGGGTTTCTGGTCTTACAACATTAAACCCTTTCACCACATTGACCCAGTTGAGTGGATATAGATATATGTGTCATCCATCAGCTACTACTCTTCTCATAGCCCACTCTCCTAACCCACTGCAACTGTTCAGGCTTTTATATTCCAGTCACAAGCAATTTACAGTTCACCAGCTTCTTCAATCTTCCATAAAAAAGGAAGAAATACAGTAACCATTTTCTTAGCAAATATGGTGACACTCTTCACTTGAAGTATTAAGAAATGATCTTTTGTTTCAATCACTGATAAAAAAAAAAAAATACAACACTATCCAAAGATAATTTACTGTCTTATCTTATTTTTCACCCTAATCATGCTAATCACTCAATCAACACCAAAAGAAAAGCCCCCCCCCCATGTGTTTGTTGGGTGGAGAAAAAGAAGATGAAAAACATAACCCAGGTGAGGTGGCAAACAAGTGCTATATCTTAGCCAAAGATCACCAGAAAGTAGCAATGTTTAAGGGTACCCAAATTATGTTCTCTAGTTAAGACTACATTATTAGATGTGGTTTTAAGCCATACCTAAGAGCAACTTTCTAATCCCTTAAAGAAACCCCAAAACCTCAACAGTGACTAAATCTCTCATAAATTAAATTATTGTTTATTCATTCTGAAAAGTGTGTGTCTTTGGAGGTTTTTCCAAACATAGATCATCATCTTGCAAGAATGTGAGAGACTTTCTGTTTTTTCTCTTTAGGATGGGACACTTATATGTCTTCTTGTTATCTGATTGTCCCATATGTGCACATCCTAAGTCAATTTACATGTCAGGGGCAGTGACTGATATCCTGTGAGAAGCAGATCTGCTGGTGTCTATGAGTTCACTTTCCAAGTCAACTTTCTGATGCACCTGACTGCTCTGATGTGACATTGAGTCTACATCTACTTAAGTATCTCTTTTGTTGATCCCAGTGCATATTGGGATCACCACAGATCAACTTCTTTCAGAACAAAGATTCCTTCTTGACATTAAAATGCAACAACTTATTTTCCAATCAGCAAGCTCCACAGACACTACTGATAAAAGCATATTGCTAAACAATCTTAATAAAATAAAAGTGTATAATCCTTTTATGTAGTTGGCCCCAAACTTTTTCATACCAGTGTGTACATATATATATATATATATATATATATATATTGAATAATACTTTTATACAGACGTTATGCAAAGAGCAAGACTGCTGATTGTCACTTGAAATTAAGTTGAAAGTGACAATCTATATAATACTAAAATACTGTGATTATATGCATGCTTGTGTGGTGCGTCCATTTGGCACATAATAATTTAACTTAATCCAATTTAAGTGAATAAGATTTCAAAATATGAGTCATTTAAACGGTAAGTAATTTTTTTTAACCCTTTTCAAACATACAATTTTTTAGTTAAAATATTTTTAAGTTAAAGACAGACACAAAGAAATCCCGCTTTGCTGTTTCATCCATTTGTTTGTAAAGTAATTATTTATATTTCAGTTTTCTTTAACATTTTAAAAATTTAAAAGTTATTTTTAAGTTAATCTGATTTAAAGAATATTTTAAGTGAATAAGATTTAAAAATACGAGTTGCTTATAAAGTACTTTTATTTCAACTTTCTTCCAACAGACAATGTTTTTAATGTTGAAATCAAGTTCAATGTTTTATAACATGAACTATCAGTGATCCCTCCGGTCACAGGTAGTCTAATATAAACTAAATTTGTCTCCAAAAGATAAATACTGTATAATGATAGATTTTAAATGGAATATCTAAATAGTTATTTCTTACCTTCACAATTGACTTCAGAAGGATTAGTACATGAATTTAGTACTGTAGAGAAGAGCTTATCTCCAGGGCACTTTCCAATAAATAACCTTTGTTGGAAGCACAAGATGAAAAAGTTACACTTTGTAGGATGTGGATATTCTCCATCTTTAATGCCTTGACAGTTTCCTGAAATTCAAATGTAGAATTGACATTGAAGAAAGGGGACACTCAACTGAAACATGAAACAGTCTATATTAACAAAGGTGGTGCTGAAAAGTTATCACCCAAATAAAAACAAATGAAAGAAATTATTGTTTAGTAATTTGGTCAGTTTTGGGAAGTAACTTGAACTGAGAATTTCAACTCTTTCTCTATACCAATGTTTAGTGCATCAGTCTAAAGGGACTCTGGTTATACTTGAAATTGGCTTTTATTGAATTTATGTGGGGAATCTTTAGTAAAAGTTGCCTTTTCTTCTAGTTTGCTGAATAAGAAAATTTCAGCATCCTAGAGATCACCAGTTATTTATCATGTGCTTGTTTCCAAACACTAACTTTCTGAAACATATATATTTACAAAGGGATAAAAACTGTTACCTTTTTATGTATCTTTCCACAAAGGGCTAAAAGCAGTAAATTTTTTAAGCATCTGCCCACAAAGGGCCAAAAACTGTCACCATCTTAAGTATTTTCCCATAAAGGGCTAAAAGCTGTCACCTTTTTAAGAACTACCTACAAAGGGTTAAAACTCACCTTCTTAAGGATCTACCCATAAAGGGCCAAAACTGTAAATTTCTTAAGCATTTACCCACAAAAGATTAAAAGTTGTCACCTTAAACATCTGTCCACAGCATTTAATTAAGCACAGTAAATATTATACAAAAAAATAAATCTCTTTAAAAACACATTTTTAAATGATTTAGAAATTGGCAATAATAATTGATTATTTGTTCTATGATAATCCATTTATGTTGGAATTGTTTTTATAATGACATGTCTAACTTTAAACAACAATATAATACTGATGCATACAAAAGATTTTGTTAACAATAATTCATTTTATAGATTTCTACTCACCTTCCAATGTAGGTTGTTTGATAGAAGGTTTTACATGTATTTCTGGGACAATTGGGAATTGTGGCTTCTTAGCTGAAATCATAAAGGATACAAAATTGAATACCCCTTTGCTTAATAAATGTTATTGAAATTGTGAAATGAAAATTTCATCATTAATTACTTGCTTAAATTTTTATGACAAGTCTGAACATGTCCTGATTGTAGAGAAGAAGGATGATTGGTGAGACGGTCCCGGGGATGGAGAAACACCGGTCTTCACCGGCAGTGTATAAATACGGCTGGTCTTGGACTCTGGGAGGTGAAGTCAACTTTACACTGATATCATCCAAATTGGTAGTAAGGAGCCCAATCTCTGGTAATGTTTAGTAAGACTGCTCTGATCACCAGTCACATAATATTGAGGATCTTGCAGTACCATGACATGCATAGATACATGTCTCTGCATGCACTTCTGGTAGGCAACCCTGAGGTAAAACTATGTTGTAGTTTGCACCAACTTCCAGCCAGTTTTTGTTGCTTTAGATGATCCACAACAACAATTGTTCTAGGCCTCTTCCATCTTAAAACATAATGACCAATGCAATAAAACAAAATAAAACTAAACCAATTTCAATAGTAGATAGGTTGACCTATCGTCCAGTTCAAACACCTCCCTGGTCTTTTGAACAGGAGTAGAGGTTTACCCATTGTTTCCTGTTTAGGATTGTGTTTCCAGTTCCTTCTAAAATGTTCTTATTCTCTTTTACTTCCAGTAACACCTTGCATCTTTGTTGAATTATCACCTTGTTTGGTGTGAATTGATTAAAAAAAAATAAAAGGAGTCATTTCCTAGTTATAGACTTCATAGATTTTATATTATATTTGCAAATGAATAATGGGAAATTACTTTGTAATTAATCAAAATCCAACGACATACCAAATTTAAAGTTAGCTTTACTTGTATTCTAACCAATCCTTAATCAGTAGAAGTCTAGTGTTAAATAATTTTTGAACATGCATGCTTACAATTTAAAAAAAATAAAAGATTAATATCATTTACATAAAATAATGATGCCCATGATATAATGATAGGTTTATAATGATTTGTGAATAAATAAAAGGAGACTACACTATAATTAGCAAAACTCCAACTATATTTCAAATTTAAAGTTAGCTATACTTGTACTCTGACTAATTCCTAATCAGCAGGAGTCTAGTGTTAAATGATTTGTTAATATATAAGCTTAAAATTTCAGAAAATTCTCTTTTGTAATAAAGTTCAGAAATCTTTTTTGAAGGATGCTGAGAATACAATGGATGGAGCATGTGAGCAATGAGGAACTCTTAAGGAAAATAGTGACAAAAAGGGCACATACAGTTAGAACCAGAATGATATAGTTGAAATTTTGGGGAAGAATAATGAGAAAAGAGAGCTTGAAGAATTTGACACTAACAGGACATATGGAAGGCAAGAGAATCAAAGGGAAACAGTGACCAACATAGTTAACAAGCTTGTATAAATGGATAGCAGAAAAGGAATTGGGAGTGATAGTCAAGAGACAAATTTTGTTTATAATTACAAAGTATAGGAAGTTGTGGAGAGCCATGATCGCTCATGTCCTGATGGACATGACATATAAAAGAAGATGCTTTTGAAAGGGATTTCACAGAAGTCTTTCTCTGAAATAACTGATGGCTTATTCAAAATTTTATGATGTTCGGTAGTGGGGGAACGAAGCAAAGAATTAAGATAACAGGGCTTACCATGAAGCTTGTGCAAATGGATGGCAGAACAGGGGTTGGAAGGGATAACAAGGAGACAAATATTACTTTACAAACCAAAGGAAGTTGTGGAGAGCCATGACCTCCCCAAGACAGGAAGGGATACAGCATATAAAAGAAGAAACTGGCATGTGAGCAAGGAGAAGTGGATTCATGCCTTTTTTGAAGGCATTGATGTAAAGTAAATATAACCATTCCCATTTTAAAGGCAACAATTCCATTGTCATTATTTATAATTTACATCAGCATTTCTCGATTGTTTTACCTTTGTGGAAATCTTGAAATAGTTTTCATATCTCAGGATACCACTGCATAGAAAATATTATATACCCTCATTAATATTGATCTGTTTTATATTTTTATCATAGTTTACATAGTAAATGTAATATACTTTTTTTTCAGATAACTGGTTTAAGTAAAAAATGACTTCATTTTTTGCCAAATTTATTGGCAATGCAAAACTAAAAATCATATTTGTTGCTTATGAAACTTCACACTGAGGTTTGCATTCGCAAAAAAGTCTGTAAACATGCAGCGAGGTGACTCATTTATGTAGGAAGTCATAAAGACTATAAATAACTACAGGCAGTTGAGTGCATACTACTTTCTGGGGGTAACATTACACTACAATGGCATTACTAATATCTAAAGAATCAGATGAAAAATTATCACTTGATAATTATGAATATGCGCAAACATGGCTTAGGATGCTAGCAGTTAAAGCTCGGAAAGAAAATCTACAAGATTTAAAATCAGTTAGAAGAGAAAACCAAATAACTGATCTCTCCTTGGCAACTGCTGCTTGTGAGACCATTATAAAAGTATCAACAATTGCATACCCAAAACAGTTGGAGGAAATGACCTTTGATGATATAAGCCAACATGAAAAACATAGCACTCAAGAAAAAACTAGTGAATGCTGAGAGAGTTAAGCTTATGAGTATTTCTCAAAAAAATGAATGAACCAGTTATTGAATATGATCATCGTTTAAAATAGGCCACTAAATATTGTGAATTTGAGAAACTGAGATCGGAAAACCAGTCAATCAAAGAAGATTTGATCTAAATGAAATTGGTAAATGGCCTTCAAAATGAGTAGTATCAGCAAATGTCTCTAATGCATTTACAGCTAAAAACAGTTGTCACTAGAACAATGTGTTGAATTTGTTCAGCAACAAGAATTGGAAAATTCAATAGAACAAATATTATGGATCTTGTAGAGGAAATGGACATGTACATTATAAAGAAATAAGTTAAAATAAGGTGTACTTTTTGTGGATACCAACGTGAAAAAGAAAAAGAAAAATGTCCAGTATATAAAAAAATTGTGAAAAGAATTTCAAAATGAATCATTTTAAATGTATGTGTAAATCCAAAAAGAAAAATGTAGAGATGGTCCAACAAAATGAAGAGGAAATAAGTATGGATGTCTTTTCTTTGAAGAAAAAAATGAAAAAGTATTATTAAAAATTCGAATCAATAATGTATTTTTGGACATGCAACTAGATACGGGAAGTGATGTAATGTTAATACCCAGAAATTTCTGGAAGAAAATAGGAAAACCAAAATTAAAGAAAAGCCTTGTTGAGTTGAATCAGTTCAGTGGATTTGTGATAAAACCATTAGGCTATTTGAAAGCCTATGTGGAACTAAAAAATAAGTTTGATGTATTACCAGTTATCATGGCAAACTGTGAAATGAATCATGGTCTAATAGGAAATGATGTATTGAACATAAATTCGACAAAATTAGTAAACAAAGTCAAGGCAGAAGTAACAGGAATGTTAAAAACTATGAAGCAAAGTAAAGACTAAAAGAAAATGTCTCCCCCTCATATTTTGATGCATGAAAAGTGCCAGTTCATCTGCTACTAATAGTTGTGGAAAAACTAAAAAAATTACTGGAACAAGACCTACTTGAATGAATTCCACCAGGAGGGAGCAAATATGCTTTTTTGTTCATAATTTTAAGAGAGAAAGATAGGGATCTCTTCATTTGTGGTGACTACAAAATAGGGGTAAACCACAAAATATGTGCAGACTCATATCCTATCCCTAATGTAGAATGGGCTTTGAACTCCCTTGCGTATATGAAAACATTCTCTAAAATTGAGCTAAAGTCAGCATACCATCAAATACCTATTGACACAGACTTTAAAGAAGTCACAACAATAAACATGCTAATAGGATTATTAAGATTGAAAAAGATGCTGTATGGAATTAAAACTGCAAGTGTGATTTTTCAAAGGGCTATAGAGCAAGTTATTGGTAGCAATATAAAAAATACAATATGCAATCAGGATGACATTTGTGTTGGTGCCATTAATGATGAAGAACTAAAATGGATGCTAGTATGGTTTTGAATAAGTTTAAAAAATGCTGGATTAGCAATTAATGAAAAAAAATATGTGCACAACAGTAAAAAAAATATCATTTTTGGAATATTCCATATCTAACAAAGACTGCCAGACCACTTGTTAAGTAACAAAATATTAAAAGTTGAAGTATCTATGAACAAAAAGAATTGGAATCTTTCTTAGGACTTGTAAATTTCTTAAGATGATATGTAGAGTGATACGCTGAATTTACAGGACCTTTTTGCTGCTTTAAGAAAAAAGAATGTGGAATTTATTTGGTCAAAAGAACAACAAGTGGTATTTGAAAATTTGAAAGGAAATAGCAATAACAACTGATGCAAGTGAACACTCAATTTCAGGAATATTAGCTCAGGATGGTCATCCTATTATGTATCTTTTGAGAAAATTGTCAAAAGCTGAATTGAGCTACTCAAATGTTGAAAAAGAAGCGTAGCACATAATATGGACAACAAATAGAGCTTGTCGGCTTTTGATTGGAAAGAAATTTCTATTAAGTTCCGACTATAGACTTTTAGAATTTATATTTATTCCTAGGAAGGAACTTCCTAAGGTTACGTTGTCTAGAATTTTAAGATGGGCCTTAATGTTAATGGCGTTTGACTTTGATATTGAGTACATGAAAGACAATATCATTCTTTATGTATATACTTTGTTGAGACTGAAGTTTATTACTTCTGAAAGTGAGAAAGAGGAGGAAAAATTCAAAGATAATTTCTTACACTGGGTCGAAACTGATATTTTGTCAATAGACAAATTAGCTGAGGATACGAAGCGAGATCCCAAATTGAGCAGTACATTGTTCAGGATAAAGAATAATAAGTGAAATAATTGCTCATAGGAAGAAAGGCATTTTAAAGAGGTTAGATACAAGTTAACCATAGAAAATGGTGTAATTTGTAATGGAGACATAGTGGTTCCACCTGAAAGGCAAAGGAGCAAAGTTATAAAAAATATACATTATGATGTTCATTGCAGAGAGATTAAGGAGATTAAGGCTAGAGGCATGGTGGCCAGGCTATTCTACAGATGTAAAAGAATACATAAAGAGGTGTAAATTGTGTGATGCCAGAAGAAATTTTAGACAGATAAAAACGTGGCCTAAAGAGTCCCAAACTTGGGACAGAATACACGTGGATCATGCCATGTTATGCCAATGATTGAACAAAATTGGATGCAAACTATATACCCCCCCCCGTACCATCTGCAATCAAACAGATTAGCAGAAAGGATGATGCAAACTATAAAAAACAGGTTTAAAATATTTTTACAATGGAAAGAAAAGATAGAAACATTTCCTAGATTGTTGCTAAGCTATAGGATAATACCACATGCTAGAAGATCAAAAAGCCCATCCAGCCTCATGGGTAGACAAATTAGAGCTCCATTGGTCATGTCCTATGCTACCAATGAAAAACTATGGTACAAAAAGAATAGTGAATCTAATGTACAAGTGGCAAGATTCATAATGCAAAGTGGACAGAACACTATGATAATAGAAAAGAATGGAAATGGGATAATAGCGCATACAGACCAAGTTAGATTGCAACTTGATAGCGATGAAGAAATGTACAGTGAGCCTGAAAATAATAAAGATGAAAGGGTCATGTCAAAGCAAGACAAACTAGACAGTGAAATCAAGAGTGATATAGATTCTGAAGAGGAACAAGGACAATTGCTGGAGGAACACTCCCATGAAAGATCCCCACCCGCATCTAGACAATCTCTTAGAAGGAGGAAGGAAGATAGTGAGGAGACAAAAGCTCCCAGAAAAAGTTTAGTTTAGTTTTAGTTTAGTTTTTCCTTCCACTTGTGCTGTTAGGCATTGCAGGGAGACACAGTTGTCTATCAGCAGCAATGCGAGTGGCCTGGAGGAGAGATATCTCATGAGCTCTGAGAGTGTCCACCACTGAGTTGCTCCAGTGGCTTCTTGATCTGCCTCTCGCTCACCAGGGCTGGTTGGTTGATAGTTATATGAGTGAGTGAGGAAGAAGTACCAGAGAAAATAAGGGGATAAAACCACATTGGTACAGGGAGATTAGATGACTCATTTACATAAGAAGTCATAAAGACTATAAATAGCTACAGCTATTGCCCATGAGGCAGTTGAATGCATACTACTTTCCATGAGGCAGTAACATGCACAAAATATAAAAATAAGTAACCAATGTCTGTATAATTTATTATAATAATCATGATTTTACAACAATATCCATACATGTATAGTAAAATTAAAATATAAAATTAAACAACAATTACTCAAAAATGCATTTAGCCTATTTATCACTGTTTCTTATGGAACCCCTAGTAACCTCTTGTGGAATTGAAAAGTTCTGGGGAACACTTGTGGAGAAGCACTGATTTACACTATTTATAAACAGAAATTCATTGTCAGTGTTGTCACTCAGACCCTCTGTAAAAAAAAAAAAAATATAAGCAGATCAAGCAATTAAAAATTTGATTGTTCATTTTTTTAAAATATATTTTTGCATGCTTTTAAATTTCATAAACTTAACTTACATGCAACTGACGTTGTTTCCACTCCACTTGTGCTTTTATATGCAAGCCGATCTGTCAAGAAAAAAAAAAACTGTTGTATATACGATTTATGATTGATCTGAATAATTTCAGATGAGATGTTGTAAGAGAAACATGATAAAAACAAAAAACAAATAAATTAGTATAAAGTAAAGAAATTACAGTAACTACCACTTATTTATAACCATATAAAAAACAAGACATAGAACTTATATAAGATTTGTTTAGTTGATTATGTTTAGCGACATATCAACACCTATTATTTAATGCTGAAATCTAAATATTTTGAAGATAGTTTTATGCTTTCAATTAAATATATTTTGAATGCAATTGTATACCTGCAGCTATTTTCAAATGTCAGTTTCTTTATAGTATTTATATCTTACAAGTGAGTACATTAAGTAAGTACATCTTGGCATGTTGTACATGTTGGTTGATTTTCATTCTTCAGCAAGTATGAATGTGAGATATGTGTGGCCTATATAATATCAAATTTAAAAAAAAAATTCCCTGGTTAGCAAAAAAAATTTGCAGGTTTATCTTTAGTTGGGTGATTTTGTTTAGAACTATATTGACTTCTATGGGTTATTTAATGGAGAAAACTAAATATTTTGAACACAATTTTATGGCTTCAACTAAATATATTTTGAATGCAATTGTATATCATCAACTACAGATATTTTATATCATCATTTTACAGTTTTCAGCGTAACCATATGCTTTATAGATATATAAAGTATGTACATGATCTGTTGTAGGAGTTATATCTTTTGGTATAAATCTATTTCTTTAAGGTAGGACATTATGTTGACAGTTTCAGTATTTTTAACCTTTACCACACTGTAGGCGACAATTGTATTTCTTTCATTCTCCAATGTTTTGAATTCAGAATTGTCTTCTTCTTTGATTGGTTGTTTTACCAATGCTAAAGAAGGCAAACTTCCTTGCTATTTAACCCATAGTTCAGGGAGAAATGAAGAGATGGACTGATGTCTTTCCTAAGAGTATTAAAGTGAATTGAATACATAAACCTCTGTAGAAATTTCAACTGTTTACTGGTTTCATTTTCTACAGCAATATCCATTCTACAATCTGTATATTCAAAACTTTTGAGCAGCATTTCATATAATGCCCAAGTTAAACAAAAATTCCCTATTTAGCAGAAAAATTTAGAGGTTTTTTTTTGATTGGATGATTTTATTTAGCACCGCATTAACCTCTATGGGTTATTTAATGCTAAAATCTAAATATTTTGAATACAATTTTTTGCCTTCAACTAAATATATTTATACTTTCAGAGTAACCATACACTTTATAGATATATAGTATGTACATAATCTGTTGTAGATGTTATATGTTTTGGTATAAATCTATTTCTTTAAGGTAGGACATTATGTTGACAGTTTCAGTATTTTCAAATAGTTTTTTCATATTAGTTTCCTTGTAGTATTTATATCATACAGGTGAGAGACATATCAGATAAATATCCCAACAATTTAGGATTTTATATACAACCTATATATATTGGTGGTCTAAGTGATAGTCAAGATTCACTGGTGGCTATATAACCACAATTATATAATGACAAAAAAGTGGCTCACTTAAGCATGTTTCTTCAGTTCTACAAAGGTATTAAATATGATGGCACATTTTAATGATAAATGACATATTTTGGTGTATTTAATAATAAATGTTACTAAATGAAAACTTTAATAAACAAATTCTGTTTTAACTGAAAAATACGTATTAAAATAAAACATTCTGTTTATTTCTTCATATTCAACAAAATAAGATGAAAGAAACTGAATTTAGTGCAAAATTAATAATGACAATGTTTATTATAAGAAATTTAAACAAATTAAGACTACTTTGTCACACACACATGCACTCACACACATAAAAATACACACACACACACACACACACACACACACACACACTCAAAGAGGTACAAAATCACCCTAATACCAATAACTAGCATATAAATTAATTACATTAAACTTAGTATAAAGATAATGATAAATTGAGAAAGAGGGCAGTTAACTGCTGAAAGCTTGTAATGAGTGAACTAAGAAATTAAAAAAGACATTTGCCTATGAAACTCTAGAGTTGAGTTGCTGAATATAACATCAATTAGCTCAGTGATAAATTTTATTTGTATTAATTATATATATATATATATATATATATATATATATATACATACCAACAATATTGAGCTAAAAGTAAAAAATGAATTACCTGAGGTGTTAGTATAATTAATTTTATCTTGCATTTGTGTGTGTGTGCGTGTGTGTGGATGTTTGTAGCCTAATAATTAAACATGTATTTATTTCACAGAAAAAATATTTATTTTTTCACATAAGCTTTCATTGTCAATGTACTTAATTCAGTGGTGAATATTAATATCATAGATTGAACATTATATGGTGAAAATTTCACATCAAATATATATATATAATATATATATATCCTTCAGATATATATATATATATATATATATATATATATAGATATATCCTTCATAACAATGAAGAACACACTAAAAATCTCGCGCATCTATTCACAACAAGTGGATATAAACAACACCTAATCAGGGAACAAATAAATAAAGCAATTTTCACACCTAGAGAAGACACTCTAATGTATAAAATTAAAAATAAATCCAGGCGCATCCCTCTGGTAAACCCTTTCAACCCCACTCTTCCTCCACTATCTCAGATAATCAAAAGTTACTGGTAAATACTACATCTCAAACCAGACCTAAAAACTTTGTTTGAGTGTCTGGCCTTCTAGCATTTTTAGACCTAAGTACCTTAAGGAGATTATAGGTAATAACCGAATTTCAGATGAAAAGGTAACCTGTAATAAACCAAAAATAAAAACAACAGGATTTTTCCAACCATGTAACAACAAAAGGTGCCTATGTTGTAACCACATTAGACATACCAATTCGTTCACTAGCTCAGTCACTAAATCTACTTTCAAAATTTACCACAACTCTAACTGTAGAAGTCATAACATAATTTACTAATTAGAATGCACACTATGCCAGAAACAATATGTGGGAAAATCTTTCCCACAGAATTAATAATTATCTGAATTGGATCAAGTCGGCTATCCACGAAAGATTATTACCTGTAGAACAACATTTCTGCCAAGAGAAACATGATTTTAAAAGCCATGCAAAATTCACTATAATTGAAAAAATAGACAGAAAAGATAACCTTAAAAAAATACTAGAGGAACATGAAGACGTGGATTTTGTGCCTCAAAACACTTTGTCCAAATAGACTTAACCACAAATTTAGCCACACAGATAGAATTAATATATAACCCCATAAATTAAGCCCTACCCACATTTCTCACCCACACAAGACAGACATGCTTGCAGAGGTGTTGAGGTCTCACACTTATACACACATTCATACAAATATATATACATGCAGGCATCACACACACTCCCCAAAAAACTAAAAGATAACATAGACTTAACACACACATCCCATTCCCAGCATTGATAAAACTGTCAAAATGAGCAAGAAGGGAATTCTGAGAGTCAGGAATCTCCCAGCCTCTATCTCAAAAACAACTTGAAAGAGGCCATTTAATCAACACAAGGATTGATCAAAATTAACGATAAAAAAATAAATGAAAACTACAAATAAAGTATACGTTCTTCAGAGACAATGATTCACTCCTGTAATTCACTGCTACTAACAAGCAGGGATTTTTTTTTCCTGATGATGGCCATGCTGGCGGAAACTAGTCAAGGAACATAATTGAAATAATAAAACAAAAAAATATTAATATAGAACTTGGTGTGTCCAAAAATTTTAAGTTTTTAATATTTTTTATTGTTCAAAACACACGCACACACACACACACACACGCGCAAATATATATAGTGTGCGATGGGTAAATTGTCACCATCTTATAATTTTACTTTTGTGCATGTGCATTGTTTGTTTTTGATTTTGCACAGTATAGTAGGGTCAATTGGACACCATCTGTGAGAAAAAGAGCACCATGGGTGCAATTCACTTTACTAGAAATTTGGAAACCACATGCAGTACTACTTGGAATTTGCACTGGAAGCTCCAATACAGACATTTCAAAGTGTTTGGGTCTCAATCTGAGGAGAGTGCAGAAGATTCCAAAAGAGTTGGATGAGTCGAATGGTGATTATGAATGTATGATAGCTCGGTAAACTCACTTTGATCGTTTTGATAAGAAAAGAACTCCTGATTTTTTGGTGAGGTCTTCAGCCTCAATATGGAGACCTACATCAAATGCCTTGAGGAGGTAGTGCTGCCCTAGGTCAAGAGGGTGGATGAAGGCAAGAATTATAGCACTATTCACCAACTTAAACAAAGAGACCATACAGAAGAGTTGGAAGAGATTCCGAAGTCACCTGAAGCCAATGGCAATTTTATTGAATAAATTAACATTTCAAGATATTTTTGTGTAATTTTGGTAAATATATCTGTTAAAATTAGTTGTCAATGTTATTTTCATTTTTGCATAATTTATCTGACAATTTATCCATTGCACCCTGTATAGGTTTAATGTATGATTTTTTTATATAAAATATACCTTTGTGCATACAAGAAAGCCAGAAAATTATTAATTCTCTGGCACCCATCATTTTTCCAAAAGAATTTAATCTGTGCAATTTTTTTTCTTAAATCCTTTAATAAAGAACATAACTTTCACAATTTTTATTGATAAATGATGAAAATAAAAAGGGAATTTCTAATTAACATTGGTAATGCAATACTGTAAAAAGTTGAAACAATTTTCAATATTTTAAAAATGCACTATACAATATAAAAGCAAAAACATTAGTCTCTTACTTGTACAGTCAACATTTTCTCGGTGATCACAGAATCTTGCTTTTGAAGAAAACAGAGTTCCTTGTGGACAGCTTCCAAAAAACATTTGTTGGTTGAAGCACAGAATAAACTTATTGCAGTTATAAGGATGTGGATATTCACCATCAGCAATTCCTTTGCAGTGGCCTATTAATGGCATTCAAATATAAGACTATTATTATTTTGAATAAAAAATTGGACTAATATTAGTGTGGAATAAAGGATATGATTCTTATTAATGTCAATAAAACAGACGACTATTATTAATTGTATTAATACATATGACTATCATTTTTTAAATAAATCACAGTACAAATATCAGTGGAAATAAATACAGATATCTGTTATTAATGGGAAAATACACAGGGTTGTTATTAATAGGAATAAATACATGGAACTGTTATTATTGGGAATAAATACATGGGGCTATTATTAATGAGAATAAATACACAGGTATGTTATTAATATGAATAAATATACTGGGCTGTTATTAATAGGAATAAATACATGCGTCTATTATTAATGGGAATAAATACACAGGGATATTATTAATAAGAATAAACACAGGGCTGTTATTAATAGGAATAAATACACAGGGCTGTTATTAATAGTAATATTTACAGTGGGCTGTTATTAATAAGAATAAATAAATGGGGCTATTATTAATGGGAATAAAATAGAATTATAACTAATAAGTATTAATGTTGTTAAAATAGGAATATTATTAATGTGATGAAAAAGAGGACTATTATTTGTAAGAATAAAGCATATTTTGAATAGAGTTACTTATAAGTTGTAATAAGTATGACCAATCTTGTTTTATAAACATGAAAGCAGTTGAAATCAATTTTAATTTTGGAATTACATTTTTTTATTTTTTAAATTCTTTTTGCCTATAGACTATTGTTTTCTTTTAAAAACCATTGACACTAACAAGGTGTTCCCATGTGGTGACCTTGTGTCAGACTAGGCTGTATTAAATATTCTAAGTTTTGTAAATATTTGTAATGCATACCTTCTAAAGTAGGATATTTTGGAGAACTCTCAACTGGTGTCTTCTCCGACACTGTAACTGGTGTACTATTCAGAACATTGTTTGAATCTGGGCTCTGTTGACTTGGAATCTTGACAATGGTGTTGTAATTAAGTGCAATTAAAGGCATTCTGTCTTTCACTTGATTAAAAAGAAAAGAAAAAAATGAAAGTTTAATTAAAAATTACAAATGTTAAGTTAAGTATGTTTACTTAGTCATTCATAAATATTTAATAATAGTTTATCCATACCATTACAAATTATGGGAACAATTAATTTTGCAATTTCATTGGTTACATTTTCTATAATGGTGTGATTAACCTCATGAATTTCATCCGTTAACATAATAAAGAGAAGAAGCATTGATAAGAAAACATGATTTTTTTTTTTACAGCAAGGTTCACCCTGTACAAAGCGTAGGGACAACTCAATGTACAAGGTTATGCTAAGGGGTAGTTTACATGGATAAGAGGGGAAGATAATGGTTGACTCTAGACTTGAACAGGTTAAGATTGTAGTGATTGGTGAAACTTCCTCTTGTGTCTGTTCTACAGAGCAGCAATTAGCAGGAAGAAGCTATTTGAGTGGAATTTATTTTAATATAACAGTATTTGAGCTGTCATTACTTACCTTTTTTTATTTGATTCGAACTATAACTAGCAGATGGTAGTCTGAGTCATCTTACTTGTTTTTAAAACTATTTGACACTTACAGGGACTACTTAGGCAACAACTTCATGCAATTTAAACATTGCAGATTCTTGAAGAACTTTCAGGAACACAAGAAAGAAAGTTAAGGAACTGCTGTTCTGTGGGACCAACTGCCAAGAGGATGTTTTGCCAGTTACTACAATTTTAACCTGTTCACCATTAACTATTATCTTCCCCACATATCTGCATAAACTGTGTCTCCTAATCTGTAACCCTCTATCTCAAGTGGCTTTGTACAGGGTTAACATCACTGTAAAAAAAAAGTCTTTGCCTTGTATTGTTACTTTTACATAGCAGCATCTCTTTGGCACTATGCTTGGAATTTGAAATTGGAGAACAAAGTTCAAACTACAGTCAGGTTCATTGCATTCACTTATGCACAAAATACCCTTGGGGAATGTATGAATCCATTTATGGTTTAAATAGTAGGACTTGTATCTAGAAAAAATCATTGTTATCTCCAAAAAATTATTAATGCAATATTCACTTGCGAATAAAAAAATAATTATTCTTACAGTCCAAGGTATATTTTGGATTTAAATAACCCACAAAGGGTTGATAAACCATAAAATACAAGACACTCAATCTTATAACTAGATTTTCTAACACTTTAAGGTGATAGTGATGGGAAGGGTATAAAAGTTGCTAGGTTGCACAAGTAAATCGAACTAGCATAAGTAGTTCAAATTCTACACTTACCAATAATACTATTGGTAAAGGCATGAATCAAATTGTCCCTTTGTTTGTCTCATTACCAGTTATTTTTGACAAAAATCCCATATCACTGGAATGTCATGATAGTTGATAGAGAAGATGGTAGCTAAATGAACAGTTGAGCAAACCACTCCTCCAAACTACCTTAGAAAACAGTAGAAAACTACTACTTCTATTATTAACCTTGACAGAGACTGATCATATTGAGCTGAATTTGCCTCACCTGCACACATGGCATTATCAGGGTGATCACATCGCTTGCTGTTTAGATTGAAGTGCAAGTTGTTTGAACATTCCTTAACAAATGTTTGCCATTCATAGCATTGAATAAAAGCATCACATCGTTGTGGGTGAGGATAAAGGCCATCTTCTTTGTAGATACATTCACCTAGGAGAAAGAAAGAAAAAGAATAGAAGCATTGACATTTATATATGGAGATATTTTAGATTTTACTATCTGTAAATTGATCATTATTTACAAGCGGATTATTGTCTTCATCTTTGTCATTATTATCATAATGTTTCAGCTGTTGAGTTCTTCATCAAATGCTTATCAATCCAGGTAATCATCAGAGAATTTTGAACAGAATCCATTACTTAATCCATATTCCACTGAACATATCTAGAGATATCTTGTCTGTCTTATTTAGTACTGCTTTGTTATTGCTCACAATATAATAACACTTTCTCAACTTTAAACAATGACCCCTATCCTGAAAAAATATCCCAAAATGACCCCTGTCCTAAAATGACATTTGACACATAAATGACTGTAAATGTCATTTTACCCCTAAATGACTGTAAATGTAATTTGACCTCTAGATGACCCCTATCCTAAAGCAACACCCCAAAGCCAAAATGTTATGTTTATATCATGCATGAATGTAATATATTGGCAAATTTGTTTACATGTATTATAACATAATCATGTCTTTCTTTTTATATGCTGTGTCCTTTCAGGATGCTGGGATGCTCTTATTATTGATGTTAAGTTTATTTTTTTCTCTTTTTGTCTGTGCATGTGTGTGTGTTTGTGCAGGTGTATGTGTGTCTATGTGTGCATGTGTTCATGTGTGTATGTGTCAAATATATGAATAAAGACAAAAGTAAATCTTATCTTGGCTGATACATTTTGTCCATTGCAGGATTAGAGGATGAAACATCTCAACAAAGTCAAACCTTTCACTTGTATTAATTATATATATATATATATATATATATATATATATAATATTAGTGGAAAATATACATACATATGCAAAATATATAAATACCCATACATGTATATTTTCAGAAAAAAATTCCAAGAGGAAGAATCCAGGTAGAACTCAATGTCTAGGACAGAGTAAGGATATAATAAAAAGGCTTAAACACTAATATTCCATGGTCATAATTTATTCCATTGGAATCGTAAATATGATCCAATTCATCAGACCTACAAATTCAAAATGAAAACAGAAAAAAAACCACTCCGGAAGTGAAAACAGTATTTAGAAAGTATATATATATATATATATATATATATATATGTACACAAAAAGTGTATCTTATATTTTATAAAAACATAAGATATACTTTATGCCCGATGAGCTGGAAAACCAGCAAAACTTAAGTCACACACCAAAACGTAGGTATATGTAAATGTATATTTATTAATATATATCTTTGCTCTCTCTAACCACATCAAGCACTGATACTATTTGCTTGCCTGTGTATGCACACCAGCACACGTATATATGGTTGCTTATATCTGGTTGTTTGATTTATCTAACTCTCTCTCTTTCTCTCTCTCTCTCTCTCTCTCTATATATATATATATATATATATATGCGTGTGTGTGTGTATTTAAAAATTCAGATATAACCAAAATATTTTTGGCTATATCTGTAAAAAGTGATCTTTGAAAGGAGTATCAAGAAGTGACACTCTGATTCCTTACATAGAGTACACAGATACTCTGATTCTTGACAGAATGGCTGATCCTTAGGTACTGAATCCCATTATATTTTATTGCCACTTTGCTAGTAATTTCTAAATAGTTATATGACAATTCTTTTCAGTTCTTTTTAATAATAGTTAAATAGTTTTTAATTATGGATTAACAAAAATTTTTGTGTCATGTTTTATAGAGTGCAGAAAAAGAATTTGTGAGAAAAGAATTTGCCAATAAAACCCTAAAAAGAATTAAAGCAAAATAAAAAAAAAAGATTTACTCTAAAAATTTAAAGACAAATTTGATGCAATGACAATTATATCTCTTAATGTTCTATGCTTTGGTAGATGGAAATTAAAATAGGTTCTAGTATTTTCTCACTTACTCAGGATGGTGGATTTTTCCTGGTTGACCCAAGTTGTCATAAAATCTGGAAAGATAAAAATGAAATTAAATCCTGAAATAATTTTTTTTTTCAGATTCTGAGGTGGAACATTTTTATTATTACACATTTTTATTAATTGCTATTGCTCTTTTCAGTATTGATGGGGGTTTCCTTCCTAACCTTTTGTTTGAAGTAGTGTGGAATCTCAACATCTACATTATGCTATCAATTTCCTTTTGACTTACATATGCTATCCATTTTAGTTGTTACTGTTGTTGGAAACCTTCAAGTGATGTGGTTTCTTATATTTGGTAAAGTTCTTTATGATTTTGTTGCTATTTATCATTGATTAGATACATTTCTTCCTCAGATTAGGCAAGTATATTTATTTATTATATATATATATCTAAAGAAATTATATATATTGTAAATATCATTTTTTTCTAATCAAATTCAACCCATGCAAGGCAGTAAAGCCACTGAAACACAAGGGGTTGCTGCATGTGAAAAAATTAGAAAACAGAAACATTATTAAGGAGTGAGAACAATAGAAGAGTAATCAGGAAGACAGTACATGACAATTGACAATGCATTTAAATCTTTGAAGATCAGAGTTGGCTGGAAAGCATAGGGCCGGAAGAGTATTCTATAAGTGAGAAGTGTGAGAAAAGAAACTTAGCTTAGAACTTATGGCTACATCTTGCCAATTCAACTGTGAATTGGTGAGAACTTGGTGCAAATCTAGTACTAATATTTGCTATATTTATTGGTGAAAATACTCAGTATCAGAGATAGAGTGTATGTAAATATAAAAGGGCACAATGAAGTCAATAAAATGCATCAACAGTCTGTTTCATACTTGAATGCAATCTTCAGGTCAATTGAAGAATGTATTCAAGTATGAAATTTTTTAATTTCTAAAGAAATTATATATATATAAATATATACTAAAGAAAAGATAACAATGTTAGTATGAACAACAGACAGCTTGCCAGATGACTGAACACCTGAGTCAAGAATAAATCCTGAACAAGGAAAGAAAAAAAGACCAAAAGACAAACACATACCTATGCAGTTAAAATAATGTGCTCAATGTCCAGATTACCCAGATAGGGCAAAAAATGTCAACACTTAACAAAGGACAGTTTGAGTCATTACTCAAGTTTCATAGTAGATACGTGTATTTGAAATAGATGCCTCAATTTTACTTTTACTTTAAACAGTGCATATTACATCTATTAACCTGACTATTCAAGAATTCTCAATAAAGAAAATACGCTATATGTGTATCATCATCATCATAAGTAATAACTAAGATATTGACTACATGTGCACAAATTGCACGAAATTTTGACAAATGACATGTTAACCTTCAAGAGAGTGCAGTACTTGTGTAACCAATGTAAGAATTTAATGTTTGTTGATTGTTAGTGTTGGAGATACAATCTCCCAAAGGACATAAGAATTCATAAACAACATTATTTTACACACATATTCACACACACTCACATACACATATATATGATAAAAAATATAGTTTTGAGGTATGCTATATTTATGTGTAAAAGTGGTCAATATCAGGGATAGAGCATGTGTAAGTACAAAGAGTGGACACTGAGTTTAATACTGAGTAGCGACAGTCTGTTTCACATTTCAATGCCATATATATATATATATATATATATATATATATACACACAAAGCTACAATTTTCCCGAAGGAAAATATAGAACAGAAAAAGATATATATAAGAATATCTGCGGGAAATTGGAAGCAACAGTTTTATAACCATCGCCAGCCCTTCACAAACAGATCTAAAAAACACCAAACAGCACTATCAAAACATTATTGGGATTTGTTGGAGAATGGCTTAACCCCACAAGTAAAATGGAAAATTGTCCCTAGGGCTCGAACTCCAATAAATTTCAGAGACCAATGTGACCTGTATATAAAAGAGAAGATCCGAAAGATAAAACATAAAGATCTGGATATATTACTGAACCAACATAACGAGTTAATTTTTAAATGTAGACATAGAAACCATCTCAATCTAACTAAATATATTTAGAAAAAACTATATAGAAAGGAAAATATTGTTATTTTTGGATTTGGAAATGATTGTATGCACACATGGATGTGGATACATAATTGTATGTATACAAATGTGTAGATGAACTTGGACATTGATACATGGTTTTATGTGTATATGAATATGCATTTGTATAAGGGTGTATATAGACATATATATGTATTGTAGGTGCTTATGTAAAAATATATATATGTGTATATGTGTATCCGTAAGTTTAGGTAGGTATTTTGTGTAGATATATATTGTGTCATGTATATAGGATTGCATGTGGTTTGTATATATATATATATATATATATATATATATATATATATATGTATATATATATAAATGTAAGTATTTGTGAATTTGTATATGTAATATGTGTGAATATATGTAGGATATAGTAATATGAATACATATGCATATATAGGTATATATGTGTATAGATTTGTCTTATATATATATAGAGAGAGTATTCTAATGGAAGGACATAAAATTCTTTTATTAATGTTTAATCTTATTTTCTCTTTAAATATTCTCTAATTAGAATTATGAAATTGAAATTTTTTATCATCTGGAGGTAATTTCATTTTAAATTGATAATTTAATTTAAATTTAAATATATTACTCTTTAACTATCAGTCTTGATAGTAAAAGTATTAAAATTAAAATTTTTTTTTGATATTTAAACACTTAAGTCACCACCTAATGTTAAACATTAACTGTAAAATTTAAGGAAAAATTTAAATAGACATAAATATAAATATGTGTAAATATTTGTAAATGTATTTGTAAGTATTTATATATGAATATGCATAAGTACCTGTGTATATCGATACATATGTGTGTGCCTATGTGTGTAATTGCACATGTAAATGAACGTATGTATATGTGAGATTTACATAAGTGTATATGTGATATATATATATGGAAAAACAAATTTTTTTAATATTACCTTCAAATATTACACCATCTTAATTTGAAACCTTAACTTTAAGTAAGAAAAATTACCCATTTAAAAATAGTTACAAATTATATTCATGAATTAGACTCAAATTGATAAAAATGTTACCTTAACAGTCATTTACAATATTAAAAGATTACTATCAGTAAATCTTTTATTTTTTAAATATTTTTTAATGTGTTTTTTATTAATATGTTTTTAAATATAGTATTTAACTCATATTAAATCCCTAAATTATTTGTAAAAGAGTCAAATATTTAAATTGCTAGCAAGCATCAAATTAATTTCTTCGTGTTTTTTTAAACATTTATTTATTTATTTACTATCAAACGTTAAAATCTGTTTTTTACCTAAATTGCTAAAATTATACCACCCCTCCTCTTCCTCTGTAAAGCCTAAATACATCTTCTTTCTCTTTATTTCCCCCTCCTTTCTTTTTTCTTTTTTCTCTCTTCTTTCCTTCTTTTTTAACATATCATTTCTGTTAAGTTAACCGATTAAATAGGTCAATGTCTGGTCCCTCCTTCCTCCATACTGAGTATGATAGAAAGAAATATTAAAATAAACCCTCTCTAAACTTGACCATGTCTCTCACACCACTCCTAGCTACCCTCTTTTTTAAATTACATAAACTTAATACTACCCGTCAAAAGTTTAAATTTTCATTTCATTTTTCGTTTCACCTGTTGGAAGTGATGTCTGATGATCCAGCATCCTTTAAAAGATCTCTGGTGAAATAAATTATTACAATGGAGCTTTAAAGTGGTCTGTTTTTCTTTAAATTACATATATATATATGAACAATATTGATTCAAATCAAAAGCTGTCCTTGCAGTAAATTTGGCTTAGTCCAATAAACATTTCTCTAAAAAGACCATTTTAAAGCAAAAATAGTAGTTACTGCTGTAAAGTCATATATCAAAGTGGTCAATACTTAAGTAAGTAATCATACAAAATGCATATATTTGTCAAGGGGAGACTATTTATAGTCTCAACTCTTCACATATTTAAACTATATTACCACTACAGCTATAATAATCAAGAAAATAACTTACGATTTAAACTTGGTACAACTGCATAAATATTTCTCAATAAAATGATATTTTTCCATTGGTGTTGGTTCCTGCTTGTATGATATGAATCTGAAAAAAAAAAGTATCAGAAATAAAAAAAATTAAGGCAAAAAAATTACATTATTAAATATTAATCTATTTCTTATTACTATCCTATTATAGTTGTACTTGTCTCTCCTTTTGTTAGTTATGTTACGTCCTGCCAATACATCATAAATAATGGACTATTCTGTTTTGATCATGTGGAAAGAGTGGAAAAGACACTACTTGGTTTCAGCAAGAAAATGAATGAAAGAAATAAGGGAAAATAGAAGTGGAGAGAGAGAGAGAGAGAGAGAGAGAGAGAGAGAGAGAGAGAGAGAACCAGATTAAGCTGATAAGTAAAGATCTTTGATCTCTGCTAAAAGACAGCAATCACAATAAAAGAGCCATTTTTCAGATGCCCCATATGGAACAATGGAAACCGGGTAAGTAAAAATCCAGTTGCCATAAATAAAATAACATTGCTAGCTGAATTATTTTAAAATTATTATTAAGAAAAATATTCATAAACATGGATTTGGCTAGTAGTAATTAATATGGTAATATTAATATTAGCCATTTTCTCATAAGGAAACATTCAACATTCACTAACCAAACAGCTAGACCTAACATAGGTTGAATTTTATAAAATCTTTGTATGAAAACAATTTTTCAAGAAAAAATGTTTTTTCAAGTCCAGTTATTGCTCTTTCCAGCTTTGATGGGGGCTTCCTTCCTAACCTTTTGTTTGAAGTAAAGTGGAACGTCATATCTTATATTGTTAAGATTGTGGTCACCAAAAATGAATTCTGGTATGTCTTCTAATTCTCTCAGAATCCCCTATGTTTATAGGTTGAATAAGTTCAGTGAGAAGACACATCCTTCTTTTACACCCATTTTCTATTTTTGAATATTTACTGAATTTATTTTCTGTCTGCATGCAGGTATTTTGCTGCCAGTGGAAACACCCCTAAAATTCTAGATGACCAGAGTTTGACAGCTGATCTCTCCTCTGGCCTAACTCTAGCAGTTCAGTGGGTAAAAAACTGGCTGGTCACATTCAATGCCTCAATGATCAAACTATTGACCTTCCACCGTCACTGATTGGACCCAGAATTTTTACCAATTATGATGAATGGGTGTCTCTTCAAGGAGGTCCTGTGCCTTGGGCACCTATTGGGACATAAACTCAACCCAGACCTCAAATGGAACTTGTACATATGAGCCATCACTAAAGATGCTGGAAAAATGGTTGGTTCCCTGACCCACTCCAGCAAGTACCTCACTCCTCTTCCTATCCTTTACCTTTACAAGAGCCAGATCAAGCTAAAAAGGAAATACTGCTGCCATATATGGGCAGGAGCCGCTCAGTCCTCACTTTCCACTCTTGATAGAGTTCAGAAATGTCTCTCTGTCCTTGTAGGCTGTTATGCCATAGTACCTATTCTATTGTAATGGACTCTCCCATAGATAATAAGTAGGAGTAGCAGTGGCAAGTCTGGCAGAATGGTGTTGAGCGCGTCAGTCGAGATTCGGACATTTGAAGTACCAACCATTACAACTAGATTGCTGTGCCATTGACTCTTATTTTCCAAGTTCCTAACATTTTGTACGTCGGACCTAATTTAGGACGACTTATTAGAAATACAAGCCTCCACTGTGAAAATACTCCACAACATAGGCAATGAATTATTTTCCACTCAGCAACCCCTTTCTCATAGGTGAGACATCACAAGTCTATCACTGTTCTATTGCTATTTCCATGGTGAATGTTCAAATGAATTACACTCCTTATTCCACCACTCCTAACCTTCACAGCTAAGACCCACGATGCCATGCACATTCTAGTGAACCACCCTCATTTCCTTCATATCCCACTGATGAGATGTAAATTCTATTCAAACAGCTTATTTCCAGCTGCCTTGTAGAAGCGACTCTTAAGAGGTTGATTTCCAATCACTACAATCCTTGCAAGTCTAGGGTGAACTGTTATATTCCACAAATTTGTACAAGGTGAATACCACTGTAAAGAAAGAATAGTATGTCAAGGTTACCTAAATCATATTTTTGCACAATAAAGGCAAATGCATACCTCATTATTTTTCTATTACATCAGAAACATCCTGCAGCTGCATAAGTGCTGCTTTACTTCTTGCTTCGATGCCAAAATGTCAAAATCATTGCCAAGTGTGTTTGTGTTAGGCTTTTCCTTTAATTTTGGATTAAAATATTATAAGACTTCATACTTAAACACTTTAAGCAGTGTGAAGTCCAATGATGTTCTACATTTTAGTCTGGATTTTGCAAAACACTTCCAAAGATTTTGTATTAATGTCACATCATTTTAAGTTGTCCTTCACTTACTTTTGTATCCGAGAAGAAAACAACCTACAGAATGCAATGAATTTGGTATATGACTTTAGATGATCTACTTTTGAATCCTACTGTCATCCGTCTAAATTAGGTGAGCAAAATACCTGTGCCATATATTAAAAAATGTTTTACTAAAATTGACCAATAAATATAATAACAATTAAACATCTTGTATTTCTTGCTGCCCGATTCTCTCTCTCTCTCTCTCTATATATAAGTTTTGCTAAAAATGACTGACTGCAGTTCAACTTAGTGTTATTCTTCCAATTACTTTTCTTGTTGGCTGCCAGGCCATTTTTAATGAAAATTGTATAAAGAGGGATTGCTTCCCAAATCCACAATTATTAAATTACATGACCTGGAATCCAACAAAAAATGTAATTGTGTGAACAACAGTAACAAATTTGTACCTTGTCAGTCATTTTCAACAAAACTTGTATAAATGAGTGATTGCTTCCCCAAATACACAATTATATAATATATATATATATATATATATATATATATATATATGTAAAAAGTGTATATAAATATAAATAAATATATCTGTGTATAATTATTTATATATTATATGCGTGGTACTTATTAGTTATAGTTATATATATATATATATATATATATATATATAATTTTTTTATTATTTATTAAAAAATTATAACATAAACATGTTATAACATCACCAGAAAAATAGCCATTTTGTTTCAACACTTCTGGTGTCTTCTCGAATGATGGTGTTGAATGCTTTATTTATTTACTCTACTCTGTATTGAGCACTTTTTTAAGAATAGCATTTTTGGTTATTGGAATTTTATCCCATCTACACCAATCCTATACCTGGATATATATATATATATATAAATATATATATATATATACATCAGTTAGCCTGAAAACCATACCACGGGTTGACCCAAGCCTTGTGAGTGAAATTGGGTAGACAGAACCCTTGGGGGAGGTTGATAGCCATGCTAGCATGACGTCAAAAGTCATCGTGACTAAGGGCTTGAGAGTGCTGACTTTGTTCAGATTGTTGATCATGCTAGATAACATGCTCTCTCCCAGAAACTGTAACTAAGGTCTGCTCAGCATAGTTTCAGTATAAACCACAGGTTGGCTCTGTGGGTGTTGAACAAACACAAATGTGCCTGAGCGAGCGTCTGCAATAGGGATTGGCTATTCTCGATTATGAGTGGCCAGCTATTATATATATATATATATATATATATATATATATATATATATAAGAATAATGCAAATAGAATTTGTCACTTACCTGATTGATCTTATATTCAGCACTTCGTGACAGATAGATAAATAGATAGATAGACAAGAAATGTTTTGTAATTTTTTTATTCAGTTTTTCTGCCATTGGCCATTGTATTCAATAAAGCATACATAAAAAAGGATTGCTGCCCCAAATACAATCAATATTATGTTTATATAGGAATCACATACACACACATTATATATATATATATATATATATATATATATATATATATATATACACATGTGTGTGTGTGTTCATATGCATACACATGTCCACACATATATGTGTCCACATATGTCTACACATATATGTGTGTATGTATGTGTATGTATGTATTTAGGAAGCTAAAAGATTAATAGCATTTGGTCTAAAAATGACATTTAATCACTGAAACTGATAGTCACCAAGCAGTGTTTTATGTCCACATTTTTTCTTTCTCATGTATATATATGTGTGTGTGTGTGTGTGTGTGTGTGTGTGTGTGTGTGTGTGTGTGTGTGTGTGTAATTTAATAAATTGGAAAGCTTTTAAGTGATGTGTTACATTCCAAAGAGGAATGTCTTTAAACTAATAAAACAAATTTAACCACTATTAATCTGACACAAACACACATATATGCACGTACGCACACACACATACACACACATATTGACCTGTGACACCAGTGGTAAATAATTTTCTTTTGTCTTGAGGTCCATTATGAAAGTAGGGAGTTTGATCCTCCTTACGTGCCCCAAATATATAGCCTTGCAGCAGAAGAAACTTAACCATATCATTTTAAACTTACCTTTGCAGTCAACCTTTTCAGAACGTTCACACATTCCAGACATTGAAGAAAATTCATGTCCACTTGGGCAGACTCCAATAAACATCTTTTGGTTGAAACACAAAATAAACATTGAACATTTGGAGGGGTGGTCATATTGACCATCTTCAATACCCTGGCAACGTCCTGCAAGAGAGGAAATCATAAAGAATGGTAAGAAATTTATCTTACGAAATTACAGAAATATGTCTGAAAAGATTTATTCCTTACCCTCAATGGTTGGCTTCTTTGAGATTCTATCAATTCTTTTGTCATGACTTGAAATCGGATCTAATCAAATATAAAAAGAAAGAAAATATTACTTTATTATTTTGGATTAAAATAACTCCAGTTTTACATGCTTAACAAATACACAAATATATTTAATATATAAATTTACTGGCAGTAAAATTTTATCGTTTTTCAATTTCAATTTTAATTTTCTGATGAATCCATTAAGTTTATGATTGAATAGGCTCTTTAATATATCTGTACAAATTCCCTTATTTGCATAATTAAATATTAAATTGAAGAGTTAATTAAATATTAAATGAAGAGTTTATCATCTTTTTTTTAGATCAGTTTCTTGTTTTTATCACAAGATTTCAGTTGCTGAACCTTCTTTCCTTCGTTCTACTGCAATATTTTAGAGGAGGTGGCATTATTATACATTGGGCTTATGATTTGATCACCAAAGTTAAGCAACGTTGAAATGGGTGACTGCTTGGGAATATCAGGTGCTGTAAGCTTGCATGTGAAGGTGTTGGAGATGGAGAGCAAAGTTCCAATTCCATTTGTGTTCATTGTATTCACTTACACCCAAATAGCCCTGGGAAAGGTATGACATCATCTCTTCTTCCCCCAGCTATGGGTTAATTAGTAAGACATATCCCTAAGCCATTATTATCTCAAAAAAATCATTCTTACAATCTAAAAATATTTTCTGGCTTTAAATAACCTGAAAAGGGTTAATAAGCTGTAGAAAATGAATCAATCAAACAATGAAATACTGATTAGCTATACAGGCATATCTTTTAAATTTATTTACATTCTACATTCTTTGGAATATATTATGAAATGGATTAAGTCCGACAATTATTTTAATATATTTTCTGTTTATACATTATTTTTATAGATACAAATATTTAAGTAAATGCTCTGTTTATAATAAACGCTATGCCATTTAGCTACAGAGGAAGCATCTGGTTAGCAAGGTCCCCCCAAAAAAAGGGTTTAAAAACAGTAATTTGTAGGATTTCCTCATTCAATTCCTGTTGTAGAAAAGATATTTTCTATGAAATTTCTCAGACATTCCGTCCAGAAAATATTAATACTGTTTATTATAAACAGAGGATTTACTTAAATATTTGTATCTATTAATGTTATGGATGCATGGACTCTCCCAGCTATAAATAGGAGCAGGTACTGCCTTTTGGTGTGTGAAGTTTCCAGCAGTCAACTCTGACAGTCTGACCGAACATTCTTGTTGTAACACTCTTGTTTGTACATGTTTGTATTACTGTTTTCTGTTAATATATTTGTTTAACTCAATTCCTCTCTTGAGTCTTTAATTTATGCCCTAAATATGGCCACAACAATTAATATAACATATAAACAGAAAATATATTCTTTGGAATATAAATTCATAGAAACTCCAAAGTGAAGGATCAGTTTGCATAGAGTATTTCCTTTGAGCTAGTAAAAATTTGATATTTAATTTTTTCTTACATTTTATCCAATGTTGTGTATAATTTCTTTGGAAATAAAAAAAACAACATTGTATTTAAATTTTAAACTTCAGGTCAGGTTAGGCTTATATAAGGCTTAAATGGAGCCTTAAGCTTTGAATTGCAACATTCTTAGAGATGATGTCTTGAAAAACTAAAGTAACCAAGCATATGGAAAATGTTCGGTATACTTAGATGAGTGTCAGGAAGAGCATTTGGCCTTGTAAAACCTTGCCTCAAATCATTATGAGAAATCCTTTGTCAGGCAGGATCCACCTTGTTTTGTGTGAGATTAATTCCAGTCCTACTCAACAAAAAAAAACATGGCTATCTATGTACACATTACATTTAAACTTTGTTAAAGAGATTTCAAAGATGAAAACTAAAAAAACTTACAGTCACAGTTTGAATTTGTTGAATAATCGCACGCTTTTAATGAACTGGAAAAAAAGGAGCCCTTTGGGCAGATTCCAATATACATATGTTGATGATGGCAAAGAATAAACTGGTCACATCTTACTGGATGGGGATATTCACCATCCTGGATCCCTTGGCAGTTTCCTGTAAATCAAATCAGACCATTTTATTAAATTTTTTTTTATTTTAAACAATCTTGAGGATTACCAACTATAACTGTATTTATAGTAACAGGATATGACACATGATCTTTTTAATGTGGGTGCCCATGCACATACACATGGACTTAGGCCAAAAATTACCTACTGTCATACTGATGTTATTTCACCAACCCTCCCTATTTAGTGCAATGAGGGAGGTGTTGTCACAGAGTTAGAATCCCCATGACCAGGATTCCTGCAAAGCTTTTCTGCAAATTGTCTAAGGACAGAAACCTGGCTGAGAGGTGAAAAGCAGATGACACTTTTTGATCTCAGTCTGAAGACCAAGAAATTAAGAAGCCATACTGCAAACATGCAATTGACAATTATGACGGACATTTAAAGAAGGTTGGTGAGTACAAGATACAAAATGCAGTGACAGCAACAAACAATATGAGGATATTAGTAAATCAAGGTATAACAATCTGTTTAGAATATTATATACTTACATATTCATTTCAAATACATGATGGTTATTACTGGAGATAGAGTAGAATAAAGATTTTTCAAATCTCTAGTACTTGCAGATCGCAGCAATGTTATGGCTTGAACTCATTCAATTTACCCTGAATTTCCAATTTATTTTTCTTTTGTTTTAATCTTTTCATGCCAAGCAAGGCAATAAAGCCACTAAGATGCAATGGGATCACTAAGAGTGAAAGAAACTGAGAAAACATTAATGAAGAAAAGGGACAATAAAAGAACAGGATTCAAAAACACAGAAGATTTTGATTGATGTTGCATTTACATTATATAAGATCCTTTTTGTGTTCATAAATACGTTTTTTAAATGTTTTGCTAGTTCCCCCCCCCAATAAGGAACAATTGTTATTGTTTATTTGCCAGAATTGTGCCAGAATTATTATTATGTTGAGTATTTTTGGTTCTGATCATATCCATGATAAGAATATCCTCATATTTGCTTTGATAAAGTCCATCAGAGGATGAAAAACGGCAGTTAAGATAAGTTTTTCTTTTGTCTTTATTCATATCTGAAAAAAAAGGTCCTACATGGCTGAGAGGTCAAGAAATATCATATATATATATATATATATATATATATATATATATATACACATATAAATATAGATAACTAGACTCATTTCGAAAAACCTTCGAAATTTTGATTTGCTAATCAAATCAATCTCGAGGAAAAAAAAAGGTTTTAAAAAAAGAAAGAGCTACAAACATGAACTTCTGCCGACAAAAAAAAATCGCACACAGATGCAGGTCTGAAGCCCAAAGAAAAAAACCCGATACGAGTAACAACTAACTAACAAAAGAGCTCAATACAACTGTAGAGCAGACCTAGATACACCTAGTGAGCCAGACAAACCTACCTAGGTTTCACCTAAACGGATCGTCAGGGAAAGATTTTGGCTAACGAGGCAAAAAGAGAAACACATATTTATAGGTGATAGCTAAAATCGTACCACGTGACAAAAAAAAAACAAACAAAAAAACAAAAAACAAACAACCTAAGTGGGGGTAAATATTTATTCAAAAAAAAAAAAATCCTCAGTGGAAAGTCAATAACGGAAAAACGTCTAATTTAGTAGCCAAGATTTTTTATGTCTACATACATTGAGAATTTCAGTTTTAGAGTTTTTTTTTTTTTTGTTGAATAAATATTTACCCCCCCACTTAGGTTGTTTTTTTTTTTTTTTTTTTTTTGTCACGTGGTATGATTTTAGCTATCACCTATAAATATGTGTTTCTCTTTGCCTCGTTAGCCAAACTTTCCCTGACGATCCGTTTAGGTGAAACCTAGGTAGGTTTGTCTGGCTCACTAGGTGTATCTATATATATATATATATATTTTGTTGGATTGATGTGAGTTTGTGACCCTGGGTTTCATGCTATTTGCGATCAGCAGACAAACTGATTAATTTTTAAGTTTTGGATTTATATATGGTTGCGTATATCATTGTTTTTAGGGAAGTGTGAGGAAAAATTGTCGTCGGAACACAACTCATACTTACGCAAGCATACATACATGCACGTTCACTCATTGACATTTGGAGACAGACATAAATGCACGGTCACTCACCGGAGCTAACACAAACATAAACATATGTGAATAGTGTGGGACTGGGCATATATGCACATCCATGTGTTGTTGCATACATACATACACATTTGGTCACTGCCTATCACTGATATTGAGTGCTTGCCAATAAGTACCGCGTGCATATAATATATAAATAATATATATAAAAAAATATTTATATACATACACATTTCACACACACACACAAACACACACATACACATATATATATATACACTCCTGATCAAAAATTTAAGACCACTTGAAAATATTTTTCCAGGAAAAATTTTAAATATTTCTTACTTAAAGTTACTAATTTTATAACCTAAAAGGTTATGTAGACAAAAAGTTATAATCCGAACATTTTATAGAGAAATTGACATTTTTATAAAATGAGGCGTTTTACACTTGATCAAAATTATAAAACCGGAGACAAAAATTATATGAAATTGTAGGAAAAGTGTATGAAAATATTCAACAACCAAATTTAATAATGAGTTCTACCTCCACTGGTTTTGATGACTTCAAAAATTCTTTGGGGCATGCTAGAAATTAGTGTTTCCATTTAACTGAGAGGAATATTGCTCCAGCTTCTGAAGATAGCTTCACGAAGTTCATTTTTTGTTGAATATTGTTTGGAGCTCCATCATCCCTCTGTAAGAAAAGGCACTCCATACCATTAGGGACCCTCCACCACTATGACGTGTGGAGAAAATTTCAGGAGACATGTTTTTGTTATGCCAATATTGGTGGAAGCCATCAGGACTATCTAGATTGAATTTTTTTCTCATCAGAAAACAGGACCTTCTTCCATTTCTCAATGTCCCATGTTTGGTATTCACGACCAAACCTCAAATGGTTCACTTTGTGATGTGGAAGAATTTGTTTGCGCTTTTTATATACCATGCCTTTTTGTTGTAAGTGTCGTCTGATTGTTACTGGACTGCAATCAGCATTTGTGGCTGTCTTAATTTGATGAGAAGAAAATCCACTGGCTTTCATAACAAGCTGTCTTATTCAATGAGAATTTTTTTTTGGCCTACCAGTAGACTTTGCGTTTCCATAATTCTCACTGTCCTTCAGAAAGTTGCAAATCATAGTTTTACTGTGATTTACCTTAGCTGCGATCACCCGCTGTGACAAACCTTGATTATGGAAATCTAGAATTCAAGCACATTCAACTTCAGTACGTTTGCTTGCTTTAGGCATGGTGACACATTTACGCCGTGATTGCTAATCTCTAACTGAACTAAAAACATTAGAATTATCATAGATCTAACAATTTATACCCCTGGTCTTATAATTTTGATCAAGTGTAAAACACCTCATTTTATAAAAATGTTCATTTCTGAATAAATTGATTGGATTATAACTTTTTGTCTACATAACCTTTTAGATTATAGAATTAGTAACCTTAAGTAAGAAAAAGTTTATAATGTAACCATGACAAACAGTCTCTTATAAAAAATTTTCAAGTGGTCTTAAATTTTTGATCAGGAGTGTATAGAGTTCAAGTAATCGATCCATTGGTATATAATATATATGGATCCTAGGAATACTAATTATTAAAACTGATCCACAGAGAGCTTGATGTTTTTATTTTAACAGAGCCTATGTATTTTTTACAGCAAAAAACCATTAATTTTTGGTTTTCTGAGGTAATTTTTGTTTTTTTAAATATATATATTGCTGTAATATATATATATATAAATATAAATGTAAAAGTGAATATTGAAGTCAACACTCAGAGGTGACAGGTCGTTTCATGCTAGACACAATCATCAGGCCCGATGATTGCATCTAGCATGAAATGGCCTGTTGCCTCTGAGTGTTGACTTCAATGTTCATTTTTACGTTTATATTTACATATGCTCTATCTCTGATATTGTGCACTTTATCCCATAAATATAGCACACCTTAAAACTATATTTCTTTATGGATGGATTCAGATGACTACTACTATACAATGGCTACGACTATCCAAGATGGATTCACATGACTACTACTACACACAAAAGACAATGGTTAAAAAACTTAACATAGAAAGAAAAATTTAATTCCTTTAAATAATATGTGGAAATAACCATTCTTCACCTGATGAAGGTCACAAGACCCAAAATGCATGTAGTAAAATATTTAGAATAAACTATATAAAAAAATCCGCATTATAATCAAAAACGCATATATATATATATATATATATATATATATATATATATATATATATATATAAGTGTGTGTGTGTGTGTGTTGCTGTCTATATTTTCTAAAAGGCCTTATCTGCTCAGTTCTTTGAAATTGCTTTGTTTATGTTTCAGATATAAATCTGAAACATAAACAAAGCAATTTCTAAAGAATTAAGAGATTATCACTTTTTAATCTGACATTTTTTATTACTTCAACTGTTATTTTTAGTGGATACCCCGTATTTGAGTACACTCCATCCTTTAAACAGTGTTTATTTTGTCTACCAGTCTACACACTCCAGAAAACTTAATCAATAAAAATATGTTGGATTAAAAAATAAAATCCATTAATTCTTTTGCTATTTTAATGAATTTTCTACTTTACTTACCATCTAAAATTGGATATTTTTCTGCAGAGGAATGTTTTTGATCTGGAATTGTGTCTATTAAGTAATCTGCAAAGAAAGAACATGAAGGGTATATAAATAAAAGTGAGAAGAAGAAAGGTTTTGAAGATGAAGAATTAAGAACAATTATTATAGACATTTTTTTCAGCACAGATATAAATCAGAAATAATAACAATTGTAAAATATTGGTACAGAAGTGTAGTAGATCGAGAAAAGGTTAATGGAGACAGGATCCAGGAAGTCAGCAGATTCTTCCATGCCCAAGAACTTCCAAGCAATCAATTAGAAAAAAAAGAGCCATCTTATCTCCTTCTCAACAATAGGCCAACTTCTCACACATACTACTATGTCAGTTCATTGTTTTGAATTGAAAGAATCACAAATTTTTTGTGCCACCTAGAAATAAAATGTAACAAAGTCTCCAAATTTCAATGTCCCTGACCACTACCAACTACAGGAAAAAAGTAGAGAAGTCAAAAATCCTGCTTCAAATAGTTTCTGGTCACTTTATATATGCAAAACAATAGCATGAAGATACTTCAGCTTTTATTGACAAAATTTTAAAAATATATAAAATTTCAAAGTTAATTCAATATAAAATATATATATATATATATATATATATATATATATATATAAGAAAAATATAGTTTTAAGGTATGTCGTGTTTATGAGTAAAAATGGTTAATATCCGGGAGGTCAATGGAAAGTGGTAGAAGTCTGTTTCATGCTTGACTGCAATCTTCGAACTATGAATATTGTGTTCAAGCATGAAGCACATTGTTGCTGCTCAGCGTTGAACTCAGGATCTGCTAGTACATATATATATATATATATATATATATATATATATATATATATATATATATATATATATGAAATGTTTATTAATCTACTTATAAACGTTTCCTATCATATATATATATATATATATATATATATATATAAAACATTTTCTTACCATACATATATATATATATATATATATATATATATATATATATATATATATATATATATATATATATATATATATATATATATATCTAGAGAGCGTATGCTGTACGATTATTTTCAATTAACATACATGTTCTTGGTTCTTTCTTTTTTATACCTTTTTTTTCCTTTGGTATTGGCTTGTTTATTTGCAAATCAATACACCAAATGTTTTCTGAGTGAGTATAGTTTCTTATTCTTATAAGATTTCTATTCATATATATATATATATATATATATATATATATATATATATATATATATATATGCAAGCATTTCTTATCATATACATATATATGTTCATATGTACATTTTAGATAATACAGACATTTAAAATTTATATATATGAATGACCATATTAATATATATATATATATATATATATATATATATATATATATATATATATATATTGGCATATATTTTTGTTCAAGCATGTTTGGTTGAATAATCTGGTCATATTATGTCTATTTATTTTTATTTTAATATTCTCAAATTCTCTGATTAATGTTGATATTAAATTCATTAAGTTAAGACACAGTAGTTTTTGCTTTTCTTTTACTTTAATTTTTATTTTCCCCAAATACTTTCAATCTCATCTCAGATTATCTTCAGGGGTGAATTGTTAAGGCAAAAAGTTAATGTAACTGATAGTTGCGATGTTTTTGTAAATACACATGAAACACTCTTAGTTGTATTTATTTTAAACTTGTCTGAACATGCTCTGTTATAATTAGTTTAAAATTAACTGTTAAAGCTATGACACTTTTTCATGTTTTATTTAAGCTAACTTTAATGTGTATAGTTATAATTTTAAATAAACTATCCAATAACATTACTATTATAAACATTTTAAAACTTTGTTTCTATACTCATAACTAACCTTATTTAGTGTTGGTTGTATATATATATATATATATATATATATATATATATATATATATACAACCAACACTTGGCTCCTGAAATATCAATTTCAGTTGAGCTCTCTGAGGACGAGGTGTGGGTTGGTAAGCAGTGACTATTATAGCTATATAGCGAGACTCTTCGCAGGTGCGAATTGAGTCACTGTCGGTCACTGGGCGTGTTTCTAAAAATAAATACGCTAAAAAATTCACTTTCATCCCTACCGTGCGCCGATGGCTTAATGGTTAGAATCTCCGACTGACACCAATTCAGTTGGGTTTCGATTCTAGCTAGAGGCAACTAGATGTCTAGCCACACTGATGAGCTGTGAAACAGTGAAACAGTCTGTCTGTGGATGACGGTATATATATATATATATATATATTACTTCAAATGTTATTATAGTGGATACTTCATATTTGAAATAAATGCCCCATTTTTATTTATTAAATTGTGTGTATTATGTCTGTCAATCTGCGCATTCAAGAAATCATAGTAAATAAAAATGTGTTCACTGGCAGGGATTGAACCTGCATAAACCTTTGTAGGGGAATCCACTGTTTGATCCACTATGCTCTACCACTCTGCCAAAAAGGATGTCACATCAATTAAGATTCTATTTTCTTTTTTTAAGTAAAGCACATCCCCTTCACCTAGATTATTTTCTTGAAAACTTCATATCTGCTCAGGTTCTCAGATGCAAAATGTATACCCGTTATATAAAAAGAATGAAGCTTACCATTACAATCGACTTTTGATGGATTCTCACACAATTTAGACTTTAAAGAGAAGTGTGTATTGCCTGGACATTTTCCAATGAACATTTTTTGGTTGAAACAGATAGTAAACAAACCACATTCAGTAGGATGCCGGTATTCACCATTCCTAATTCCTTTACAGCTCTCTGAAAAGAATTAAAATTTATAAACACAAGTGCTTTGAAAACAAAAAAAAAAATCTTAGATTACTGGAAAAAAATCAATAAAAGATTAATTAAATCTTCCTTGTCAGCCATTTCCAATGAAAGATGTATATATATATATATATATATATATATATAAAGTTATGAAAAACTTGGTAATCCGTATGGGTAATCCCAAGGAGGATAAAATCCTGAGAGCTCAATGTAAATCCAGAGCTAATATTTTAAAGAAAAACAGACCACTTTAAGGTTCCATTATAATAATTTATTTCACCAGAGCCCTTTTACAGGACTCTGGATCATCAGATAGCACTTCCAAAAATGAAATCCGGAGTCCTTTAAAAGGGCTCTGGTGAAATAAATTATTATAATGGAACTTTAAAGTGGTCTGTTTTTTTTTTATATATATATATATATATATATATATATATATATATATATATATATATATAATAAAATAATAGCTGTTTGCTCGTGTCTGAGTATGGCTGTCTGCCCAAGATCGAAGATGCAAGCTGGAGATATCAAAATGAAGTAAGTACAGAAATTTAAATATCAGGGGGAAGTGTTTTAAGAAATGATGGAAAATGTGACACTGAAATCTGAAAGCAAATTGGAATAGTGGAAAAGCTAACCAAAGTATTAAGAGACATGAAAAAAATTGTTACAAAGAAAAGAATGCTGAACTGCTACATAATCCTCAATCCTCCTATATGACAGTGAATGCTGGGCATATTCCCTCACTATTGTAGAGGAAACCTTAGACAGTAAAAAATGCTATTCAACAGAAGGATACTGAGAATACATGGAGCATGTGAATAATGAGGAAGTTTTAAAGAAAATGGAAACAACAGTTGAAATTTTGAGCACACATAACAAGGAAAAGAGTCTTGGAGAATTTGTCACTCACAGGATATTTTGAAAACAAAAGAGAGGGAAGGAAACAGCAAATAACCTACCTAATGAGATTGTGTAAATGGATGGCAGAACAAAGAGTGGGAAGGATAGTGAAAATAGAAACTTTATTAAGGACTACAAAATGATAGGAAATCGTGGAGAGCCATGATCAACTTATCTAATGAGCTTGTGTAAATGGATGGCAGCCAGGGGTGTTGCATTTAATTTTACAGAGATACTCTTGGGAAAGGCATGAATCTATCTTTCACCCTTAGCAATGGATTAATAACAGGGAAGACTGTGCTCTCTAGCATTGGGTGATAACCAGTTTAAGGGAGGAACAACTGTGAATTCAAATCCAGTTGGGTGTAGGGCTAGAAACTGTACCCCATAAATCTATTTGCTATAGAAACCACAGCAGCAACACCTAGCATGGGGAGGCTGTGACCCTATGCTCTACAAGGGAGTCTACAGTGTTAAAATGCAGACAAACCTCTCATCAACAGACTAATAGGCGGGGGGGATAGGTGGTCCATTAAAGCCAATTGTCCATAGATGGGAGGGGATTATTTTTGAGTCATAAAACCACTATAACAACTACCAGTAGTTATGATCATAATATAAATATTATAAACATGTATATATGACATAAATAAATACATACTTAATAGTTCTCATGCATTTGCTAATGTATCATACACTATACACCCGTCTTTGTTTACAATTGAAAGACCAGTTACTGCCACCAAGTGGTCAATTTGAGAACTAATGTGGCTCGTTCCTCTAAGCCTGCAAATTTTGAAAAAACATCGCTGACAATTTGGAGGTTTTTTTCCCTGCATAACATTTTATATTTTGCCTGCAGATTTTGTCTGTTGTATTCGAAGTTCGTTGATGGGTTTCGTAGATGAGAAGTTTGTCTCTACATACAAAATATTAAAATAGCTACAAAATTATTTGACCATTTTCCATTCTTTGTGACCAGTTACAATAATTATTCCTATGATCAACATTTGCATCATCTCACAATTGTCGAAAGACTGTTCCATGATAACTCATGGAATTTTTCCCCCTAAAAGATAAGATAAAATAACTTTATTAAAGCTTATAAATTTTAAGACACAAGCTGAATGCCTGTCCTATGGTCAGAGGGAAATTGTAATAAAAGTTCTCTTAATGTTTTCATCATTAATAAAAATTAATTCCACAACAAACAATATTTGCATACAATTGATCGACTAAATTGTTGTAAGCTGAAATGACAACATTGTTTACTATGAATGTTGCAGGAAATAATGTTGCTAGGAGTAAAATTATAGAATTCTATAAAGCTTTTAATATTTTTTAAATTATTTG
>CAHIKZ030000472.1:642500-687500 GCA_903632075.3 Acanthosepion pharaonis
GTTTTGATTCTGTATTTAACAAATTTTCAATGTATTGAAATCACTGGAATTGTTGACTGGACAAAGAAGGGAACATAAATTTAAACACATGATGGCCTGATGGTGAGAGATGTCTGAAGAATAGGTATCATGTAGAAGAATTTCCCATCCCAACTTCAAGATTGTTGCATTACAACACAAGGAAATACATTGTCATGCAACAAAATTGCTGGTGAACTTCCTTATTAAGAAAAATCATCTCTTTCAATGTGTTATTCAAACAAACCAATTGCTCCTTTCAGTGTTGCACAGTAACATTTAGTCTTGTGTTCTAACAGTTCATAATAAGGAATTGTTTTTAACATCCACACTAAAGAAATAAATGAAACACAAAAGGACTTTTTTCTGAGTATATTTCATTTAGGTTGAAACGTTGAAATGTTGAAACATACACATTGTTGATTATTTTCATTTTGGAGTCATATATTGAATCCATTTTTCATTGATATTGACTATCTTTTCCCTGTACATTCTCTTTTATTTGAAATGTTGAGGACTGTCCTGGATCAAGACATGATTATCTTCATTTTGGATTCATATACTGAATCCATTTTTCATTGACAAAGAATATATCTATTTTGTGTTAAGTAAAAAGAACTGTTTAAATACTGATCAGTACTTGATTTTATGAATTCATCTGAATTTTTCTCATTTTTTTGATGTACTAGAGTTGCTGGAATTGCATAATCAATAAAAAACTGTATAAACTTCAAAGACACTTCTAAGATTTTCTTAACATTGGGCAATAGGTAGTTCATTACACAATTAGAAATATTTAGAAAAAAAGTTTTACATCTTTGTCTATGAAGCAAATTTAACCATCTAAAAAATGTGCTTGCATTTTCATGGTTATTCTTTGTTTATTGTTTTTCAAGCTTGAAAAATTAGGAAACCAGCAATATTCTTGCCCTTCATGCCTGCAAAAATGCTGTGTCAAAAGGACAGTTATTTCCTTGACACTGCTATTAGTGTATACTCTTTTGACTTCTTTGACACTGCTATTAGTGTATACTCTTTTTGACTTCTTTGACACTGCTATTAGTGTTACTTTTTGACTTCTTTTGACACTGCTATTTGACTCTTTTGACTTCTTTGACACTGCTATTAGTGTATACTCTTTTGACTTCTTTGACACTGCTATTAGTGTATACTCTTTTGACTTCCTTGACACTGCTATTAGTGTATACTCTTTTGACTTCTTTGACACTGCTATTAGTGTATACTCTTTTGACTTCTTTGACACTGCTATTAGTGTATACTCTTTTGACTTCCTTGTCACTGCTATTAGTGTATACTCTTTTGACTTCCTTGACAATGTTTATTGTTTTAAAAAGCAATGATTAGAATTTAAATAAAAACCAAGCCTATGAAAGTGGATCTATACCTTTTCTTTATTCTTGAGAATTGACAAAAATTGATATTTTTATAAAATTATGAATAAAAAAATTTGTTCCATAGTTATTTATAAAATGGTAAATAATGAATATTGTGTTGTAGTCGGTTTTCATGTTTTGATAATTTTTTAAACTTTTAAAAAATTTTTTGAATAAAAATATTTCTTTCAAATTCATGTTTTTAAAAAATGGTAAATGATAATTCTTTATAAAAGTTAAATATCACATCGTACTTGGTTCACTTATTTTTATAATCTTGTTAATAAACATTGCCAAGAGAGTAAAATGTGTATACAGTAATAGCAGTGTCAAGGGAATAACTGCCCTTTTGACACAGTTTTTTTGTTGGGATAAAAAGTTAACCATTGCAAAGACACCAATACTATTTGATTTCAATTCTTGCTTCACTTCAACTAGAGGGTACCCTTCTCTCTAAAGTGTACATTTTTCTAATGTGTGCAAATGCATACATATACTTTCGTGCAAACATCTGATACATTTGAAGTAGATTAAATTCAATGCAAATCCTCTGTTCATCATCATTAATGCTTACTAGCTATCTGTCACAAGGTGTGTGCATCTTCAAATATCTCATTTCTGTTTGAAATCTTCATAACAATTGAGCAAGTATAATAATTGAGAAACCTAATGAATTTTCTCTATGTCTTAATACTCTACTTAATTTCTAGAAGTCATATTTCGCTATTCCAATGTTCCTTATAATGTGCTCCAGAAATGTCAGATGTCACTTTCTGATTTTAAGCTGTTTCCATTCAGGATGTGGTGTGATCATGGCTCTCCACAACTTCTCTCTTGCAGCGAACAGCAAAGTTTGACTCTTTACCTTGCCTCCTTCTCCCTGCTTTATCAAACCCATTAAGCTACTCGCTGTTTTCTGATTCTGAGTATATGCATCCTTTTTGTTACCATTTTCCTTAAGATATCCTTCTTGCTTACTTGTTCTGTCCATGGAATTCTGTAGATAGATTCTTCTAAGTATTATCTGAGAGTAAATGATGGGAATAGATTAAATGTTGTGAAAAAATGCTTCTGGTTTGTTTTGTTCCATTGATAAAAAATGTCAGTTCCTGCTGATATTCTTTGATAAACATTGCTGAAGAATTGAAACAGTGAGAAAAATACCTCTTCTTTATAATTCCTCAAATTAACATTAAAAAAGAAAAACATCAATTTGATTGCTTTGCTTTGTTGGTATCCATAATTTTTGGCTTACACCCATCTCATATTGATACTTTGCTTCTCGTTTGATCACCAAAGTTAAGCAATATTGAAACTTGTCAGTGTCTAGATAGGTAACTGTTTGGGAATACCATGTGCTGTAGGGTTGGATGTGTGGGTGGTGTAATGGATAAAGGCTCAGAATGAGAAATCAAAGATCTGTGTTTGAATTCCAGTCAGGTTCGTTATATTCACTTATGTGTAAATACCGTTGTGAAAAGTATGAATCCACCTCTTCTCCCCCCAGTTATGAGTTAAATAGTAAAATTCTATCAGAAAATACTTATTATCTCCCAAAAATTCTTATAATCCCAAAATATGTTTCATTTTTAAGTAACCATAAAAAGGTTGATAAGCCATAAAAAACAATTAATCAATCTACCATAAATTTTAGGTTAAAAGCTGAATATTTACAAAAGGCTATTAGGAAATTTATCTGTGTAAGAAATTATTTGTTTATACTTACTTTCTTCTGTAATTTTCCATTCAATATTTGTTTGTAAAGTCAAAGAAGGGAAAACATCTCCTAAAATTTCAAAGAGATTTCATTATATTAGATAAATATAGTTATGTCTACAATATATATATATATATATATATATATATATATATATATAAAGATATGGTTTGTGGTAAAAAATTTTATGACTGCCATGAAAAGACAAAATTTGTTTTTATTACCACTCATAATAATAATAGATAAAAAGTAAACATGAAAAATGGGCTAGCTAACTGGTTTCTTCACCCCCACCCAATACATATTGTCCATCTCTTTTTAGTGATAATTCTATTTAATTTATTAACCTCGATTTAGATCTCTTGAGTGAGGTTTGAATATATTAATGCTATATTCCACCCAATGCATATACAAACTTAATTCAATTCTAAATAGAGGAAAAACATGTACATTGCATACACAACATTTAAAAAATCAATGAATTATTATTTTTAAAAGATTATGCACGCAATTTACACATCTGTCCTTGATTGACTCCAGAAACTCGTTAGTCTCTTTTCTTGTTTATTGTTTTGATACACCACTTTGTGGTGATTTATTTTATCCTCGTTATTCTTTCTTCCGTTGTTGTTTATAGCCATATACAATTTCAATATGACCGATTTTATAGCATTAATAAAGTTTTGTACCCAATAGAACAATTTTTTGGCTCCAATTAAATATATTTTGAATGCAATATATTTTGAATGTAGTTGAATATATTTTGAATATACAGATAAAATGTATTGTTGGTTATTTTGTTATAAAATATATTGCTGGCCATTTTGCTTTAAAAATGTATTTTGGGGAATTTTACTATAAATAGGTATTGTTTATAATTTTACAGTAAATAGGTTTTGTTGTTCCTTTTAATTTAAAAATGTTTTGTTGATAATTTTACTATAAATATGTATTGTTGGCAATTTTTTATATAAAAAGTATTGCTGGTATTTTTACTATGAAAATATATTTTCATATTTTCATAGTGTTTTCTTTTTGTTTAAAGGCTTCACTATTTGCTCATAGTTGGGACCCTCACAGGTGCTGCCAAGCTGATCAAACATGAAACAGTGAAAATTTAAGATCTTAAGTACAAGTGGCCAGCTATATATATATATATATGCATCCCAGTGTTGCTTTGTTGACATCCTTTCACTCTCTCTCTCTCTCTCTCTCTCTCTCTCTCTCACAACAGTCTTATTATAATTCCGCTTGTCTCTCCCTTAGTTGGCACAAATGTAATGCCCTGCCAATACCTCATAAATAATGAACTATTCTGTTTTGATTGTGCGGAAATATGGGAAAGACATATCAGAACTACTACTTGGTTTCAGTAAGAAAAAGAAAGAAAAAAAGAAAGGAAAAAAGAAAGGAAAAAAGAAAGGAAAGAAGATAGAAGCATTTAACAGTTGTTTCAGTGAAATGGAAAACATTGTCAATTTCAAATCTTTTCATTTGTACCTGCTTACTTCTTCAAATAAAAACCAGCATTAATATTTATCATTGTTATTGCAATATTTTCTTAAAGTTGTTAAGCTCAAATATTTAATGATGTGATAAGGGAAATTCTATGGATATTTTACTGTTGTAGAACTCTTCTTCTTTTATGAGCCATGTTCCTTCAGGGCATAGGCGATCATGGCTCTCCACTTCCCCCTATCCCTTGTAGCTCTCAATATACTATGTCCTTTTGCACTTCTTACAAACACTGTCATGCACTTGATTAAGCTTGCCAAATATGTCACATGTTGCTTTCCCTTGTCGCCGTTTTTCTCTATCCACCCTGTGAGTATCAGATTTTCCAAGCCCTCTGTTCTCATTAAATGTCCAAGAAATTTTGTCTGCCTCTTCCTGATATTAAGTATAAGCTTCCTCCTTGTTTGCATCCTCTCTAAAACCTCATCATTGCTCACATGTTTGGTCTATGGTATCCTTAGCATACTTCTGTAGAACCATACTTCCGTTGCCTTGCGTTTCTTCTTCATTTTTGAAGAGACTGTCCAACATTCGCACCATGAACTTATTCAGTCATTAACTTAAGAATTAAGATTCATCAGAAAAATCAAATAGTAAAACTAAAAATTTCAAGGGTATTTCTAGTAATAATAATGATGATGATGATGATGAAATTTATATTAAATTATAAGGATTAAGAATACAGAAAAAGTTGGTAAACTTGCCTTTGCACTGAACATCTTCAGAATTTTCACATATTTTGGATTTTACTGAAAACATCTTTCCTTGTGGACAAATTCCAATAAACATTTGTTGCTTTGAGCATAACAAGAACTTGCTACACTCTGTATGATGCGGATAGAATCCATCTTTGATATTTTCACAGTTTCCTGTAAAAAGAAACACTTGAAAATGATGCATGCTTTGTGCTTATAAAACAGAAACAAGGTGTGACCAAAAAAAAAGCAAAATTTTATAAAGACACATCAATGAAAAGTTTCAATGTTCTCGCAACTGGAATGGATCACAGTGAACTTAACCTTTTACACACACAAACACACACACACAAAAAAAATACATTACTACATCACATTGGCCATGGGTTACATGTACAAGAATGAATAAAAACGTGTATAGCACATTTTTGCATTTTTTTTTTGTTCCCAAGTTGAACAATGAATGATTTTAAATGTGTGAAATTTCTATTTTTATAATGTAAGAAAAGGCCTGTGGTGGAATATCATCACCACAAACAAAACCAGAATTTCAGACACCCTCAAACATAAAAGAGATATTGTCTTGTTTTACTGGAAATCCCAAATCTGTCCCACATGATGGACAGTAAATAAAAGGGTTTACTTGAAAGTTTTGAAGTGCTTGTGAAATTCCATGAAAAGAGGGCTGATTCTTGGGCAAACATACTCACAAGCGTGTATGTATGTGAGAGAAAACATTAAGAATAACATCACCTTTGTCATTGTTATTAATGCCTGGCAAATCAAACTTTGGTTCTCTTTCTTTTTTTCTTACTCTATTGTTCACCCAGTACAAAGCTCAAGAGTAACTCAAGGTAGAGGGGTTACTGAATGGGGTTGTTTTATTGATGTAAGAAATGTAGATTATGAGAATATCAAGGACAGATAGCAGTTGATCTTGGACTTGAAAAGGTTAAGATTTTCGTGACTTAGGAAGCATCTTCTCAGGAGTTTATTCCTAGAGCTGAAGCAGCCCTTAAGGAGAAGCCATCTGAATGGAAATTCTTTCTTACTAATGAAAGGATGAGGGTGATTCAACCCTGTGTACATGGCACATTGAGTTTTAGTTCTTACTGTGGAACTAAGAAATGTAGATCATTAGAACATTTGTCATGGAAATAACAATAGACTAGTGATAAGCTTGTGTTATTGCGTCTGTGGGGAAAAGAGGTTGTAGGGTGGAAAATAATCATTTACAAGGTAGCAGAAATACTTTTGAACTTTGTCAAGATTGGAAAAAGAGGATTGGGCAGTTCCAATGGTAGCAATATTGTGTATTTTGGTTAGAACTGACTCTTGTCAAGATTGAGTATGGCAGGTGAGGTTGTGTACATTCTGGGGCTATATAAGGGTCTGACCATTTTTCCAGCATCTTTAGAGATGGATTGTATATATATAAGTTGTACTTGAGGTCTGGAGTGAAAGTGAGTCTCAATAGACACTTAAAATAAGGAGCCTTTTTGAAAGTGTAAACCATTCATCATGACTGGGTGCACTCTCAAAGAGTCTCCTTGCTTTCAATGACTACTGAGTCTCAAGACTTAAAATTTACAAATTTAAGAATATTTTTGAAAGTCTGAAATATTATTCTCACCATATGGTGTTGGGAATCTTCTTGTAACTGGAAATTTTCCAGAAGTTGGACTTTTGTCTTTGATTTCAACATGGCTAACATGTTGAGATAGTTGTTGCTTATCTTCCGAATTGTCAACATCACTGCCTGGTTTTATACCTAGAATGATAATTGAGGATGAAAGATTGAATAATATTTTATTTTTTTAAACAGACAACAAATTTGTAGGTTTTAAAACAAAAATTTATTTTAAAAATATATACATAAGTTACTATCCCCAATATTTTTGGCAATGTTTATTAAACAGACCCTCTACCATGCTTAAATGTTAGTTCAACACGTTCATCATTCAATCTTTCACCTGGCTTTCTTCTCACATGCACTTTCCTCTTACTCCCACAAAGTTCAAATTTGGACTCTGGTTTTTTGCCTATAACAGTCTTTTCTTTTAAGCATGGTGGTGGGTTTGTTGTGGTGGTGTTAATTTTTTTTGTGGGGAGAGAGGGATGGACATTTGTCTCCGCTCAAGTAATCATGAAAAAAAAAATATCATGTTTTTGGAAAGACATGTTATACCATCTGGTTTATACATAAATAGAAAAATTCATCTTTCAACATGACAACAATCTAAAGTACTCTTCCAAATTATGTCAAAATTACCTAGAGTAAAAAAAGAAACAAAATTTTGGAAATTATGACTTGGCTGCATAAATCTCCTGACCTCTCTCTCTTTGATTGAGTATGGGATGAATTGGTAAGAGAATGCCTAAAGAGTAAGAGTGAACTTTTTCAGTTCTTGAAGAATGCTTGAGAAAGTCAATTTTTTTTCAAAACTGTTGGAAAGAATGCCACAAATTTGTAAAGTAGTAATTAAGGAAGGCGGTGTTTTTATTGATGAAAGCAAAATATGATCCTGTTGTATGATAATCTTTTATAGTTGAGTGCTTATTTTTTTCAAAATAAAAGCAAATACATTGTAATTACTGAAATTACATCATTTTAAGGTGTCTTTTTAAAGAAATGCAGGGTGACCATAAATTTTTGTTTGTAGTGTATCTTAATCTGGAACAAAGCCACAATAATTAAACAGCCAATGATAAATAAAGTTTTTTTATTTATATTATTTACAGACAAACTAATGTCATCATCTTTGTTGTTATTATCATAGTATTTCATCCATTGTGCCTTATAGTCTCCTTCAGGTAATCTTCAAGGAATTTAAAACTGAACCCTTTATTTAATTTACAGGGGTAGATTAAATTAAGGGTTCAGTTTGATTGAAAATCAGTAAATTCTTCTCATGTCCATGTCTGGAAGACATACCTCATCTGGTTCCTTTTTTTTTTTATTACTGTTCAATTGTTGCCACTCCTGTTTTCACTGAGTTTCAATCTATACTACTCAGCCTAGGGACTGAACTCACAATTACAATGCTATCAAATTCACAAACCGCTTTAATTCATTTGACTATTGTCCACTAGACATAGACCGCAGAACAGAAACAATCTACATCTTTAAAGGGTTCAGTTCAAAATTCCCTGACAGTTAACTGGATTGACAGATACCTGAAAAAGGCCAGAGGACACAATGGCTGAAACTTTACAACAATAAAAATGAAGACATTAGTCCAAATGTGAATAATATCAATAATTATAACACCTCATGATTACTATACCATTAAATTCATTAAACAATGATTTAATCCACCCAGTTAAACTATTATCAAATTTGTCAGCTTGCAAGCCAACCATCTTTTGTAGACACCTGTCTGTTAGGTTAATGTATGATATTCCCTTGAATATTTGTATATTATTTTAATCAACAGAGAAAGATATGGAATCACCTGTGTAACACTATTTGTTGAGAACAGAACGGGTTTCCTATGTAACACATTGTTAGGAATCAGATGAGCTGATCAGTATATTTGTAACTCTATTTTGTTTATCATCTTTTTCTAGAAAAATGTAACTCCTGTTTTTGCTTATGGATTGTGATACATCCCAAAAGACTGTAGAATGGATCTATGAAAACATTTGCTGACAACAAAAGAAAAGAAAATTAAATTAAGCTATAGTACAAATATCTCATGGAATGAGAATGAAATATCTTAAAATTATAAAATGGTACCAGTTTACAATTCAGTAACCATAAAACAGAATCTAGAGTCATTAGCAAAAGGGACATTCCAAGATTTGAGCTACAAAATGGAAATGTCATAATAAAGTAAGTACAGAAATTTAACTACCTGGGAACTGTTATAGATGATAGTAAATGTTACACAAAAATACAAAGTCACATTGGAATAGAATAGCAAAAGATGCCTTTCAGAAACTAAGCAAAATATTAAGTAACAGGAATGAATTATTGGGAACAAAAGGCAAGAGTGCTCAATTGTTATGCAATATCAATTTTTCCTATATGCCAGTAAAGAAGAGACTTGTGACACCACAGACATGGCACTACATAAGGATGCTGAGAATAGCATGAATAGAACATGTGAGCAATAATGACGTTTTAAGCAAAATAGGAATGAAAAAGACACTTTTGCTTAGGATCAAAAAGAGACAGTTGAGATTTATGGGATACATAATGAGAAAGGAAGGCTTGGCGAATTTTACACTCACAGGATACACTGAAGGCAAGAGTAGTAGAGAGAAACAGCAAATAAAATACCTCACAAGCTTGTGCCAATGGATGGGAAACCATGAACCCAGGGGATATAGTAAAGGAACAAACATGGCATAAAAGAAGATAAAAGGTTATCTGTTAGTGGAATGAAGACAACTTGTACTGCTACTATGATATTACCTCCTGCCATTTCTGTTTGACTGAGGGCCAGGTTACAGAAATGGTTAGCAGCTGAGTGACAACTAGACAGTATCAGTTGGATATGAAAGCATTCATAGGAAAGCCATAGTGTCCAGTCAATTTGATAATAATTAATTAAAATGTTCTATATATATATATATATATATATATATATATATATATATATATATATATATATATATAACAATTAGCAACTAAAGAACTGAAGGAGGCAAATACATTTTCACTTTACAGTAAAACTTTTCCCAAAGCTTTCTGACCAATGGTAAAATCATTTGCAGTTTTTTCCAATAATAAAAAAAAATTGAATTTTTACTATAGTATTATAATTTTCAGTGCTTTTCTATAAAAAATCATTTGCAGTGTTTTCATATTATTTAATCATTTAGAAGGCTTTTCTCTAGTAAAAATCATTTGCAATGCTTTCCTATAGTAAAGCCATTTTCAATACTTTCATATAGTAAACACCATTTGTAATGTTCTCTTATAGTAAAAGCCATTTGTAATGATTTCCTATAGTAAAAGCCATTTGCAGTGTTTTTTTTATAGTAAAAGCCATTTGCTATGATTCCCTATATAAAAAGTAATTTGCAATGCATTCCTATAGTAAAACTCATTTGCAATGCTTTTGTATAGCAAAAATCATCTGCAATTGTTTCCTAAATGAAAATCATTTACAATGTTTTCCTGTAATAAAACAATTTGCAATGCTTTCCTATATAAATATTATTTGCAATATGTTCCTATATAAAAATCATTTACAGTATTTCCCTATAGTAAGAAACATTTGGATATTTCCATAGTAAAATTTAATGTAGTTTCCTTTAATAAAAACCATTTGTAGTTCTTTCCTATGCTATAATCATTTAGAATTTTTCTATAGTAAAATTTATTTAGAATATTTTGTTTTCATTAAAAAACTGTCAAAGAAAGTTCTATACTCACCAAGACATTTCACATTATAAGCATAATCACATTGCTTGATTTGAATATTGAAATTCAATTTTTCTGGACAATGTTTAATGAAAGTTCTCCAATTACTGCACTGAATAAAGTCATGACATCTCTGTGGATGCTGGTATAAGCCATCATCTTTAAAAAGGCAGAATTCTGTGAAAATAAAATTATCACAGTTACAACAAACAACAAAACTGATACAAAATGGTTCTGCTCTGGATTGTATATTCCATAACATATTTTGTTTGCTTTTCTGGTTATCACAAGAATTTGGACAATTCATTCTGTGGTTTTCTTCAGTTGAACAATCTGTACAGAAGGAGAAGTGATATCTCTCTTGTTAATTTTTGGAGTTTGTTGTATATAGCATTTTTCTTATTTTATGTACTAAAATTCACCCAATACAAAACTCCAGAGCCACTCAAGATAGAGCTTTACTGAATGCGGTGTGTGATATGAATGTAAGAGAGGAAGTAGGAAGTGAATATTATGAGGATATGGAGGATAGATAATGACTGACCCTTGACTTGAAGAGGTTAAGATTGTAGTGTTCTTGGGAAAAAAGGTGTCTTCCTCATTATAATTGGAATACAGAGGCACTGTAGATGGAATGTTGAAAGTAAAGAGTGAGGCACATCTAAAGATTTGCCATGAAAATAGCAACACAGCAGATTTCAACATTGTGTCTGTGGGGAAAGAGGCTGTAGAGTGGAAAATAAGTCATCAATGATTTTGAACGATCAAGGCAGGAAAATGCAAATTGAGCAGATCCAATCCAGACATGGCAGCAATACTCTGACTGCTAAAGAAAAGGAATGGTAGGAAAAGTCAGATATTTCTTGTAGTAATAGAATAAGCTAACAGTTTATAAAACATATATTCACCTATGTTGAGAAGAATAGCATTCAGGGCTATTAAACCCTTTCACTTTTCAGTATCTGTCTATATTTCTGAGGTGAGATATTATGTACACTATTTGCATCATTCAGACTATTGTCCTCATCTTTATTATCACAATGTTTCAGCCTTCTTCAGGTGGTTGGAATGTCGAACTGAACCCTCTGTTTTCTTCCTAATTATATCTCTGATAGTTAAGGAAGACCATAAAATGGATCAGTTAAAACTGTATGGTAACAGCAAAAGCAACAAAGTAAATAAAATTATCAATCTGAACAACTCTTGGAATTTCTGAAAACATTTGATAGATTTTTTCTATGCTAATAATTAACCAAAGAGGATTTTTAGTATCTGTTTTTTTTTTGTTTTGCTTTTCTTTTTTTTTTAACCATATAACACATTTTTTGTCAAGTAAAGAAAAAAACATCTTTTATCAAGAGGTAAATAGCAAATAACTTACTTTCCAGGTTTACTTCATTGCGAGGTACTGCTGATGGTAACTCAACTGAAACAAAACAAGTACATTTATCTTAAACACTGATAAGAGAATTACTAATTTTCAGCTTAAAAAATGTATTGGTTTTTACAAAAAAAATAATCCAAATAAATCATCACACAATGCCACAAAAAAAAAAAAAATTAAAAAAAAAAAACAAACAAAAAAAACAACAATACAAAATTCAAGTATTTTATTGTACTGAGATGGCTCTGGGGTCCCATCAACTGGTATAAAACTAAAAAAAAAATAATTGCAATTCAACAGTTCTCTGAACATTCCCTTAAGCAATCAGCTTTTACAGACAGCTTAACTCATTGTAAATGGCTTCTTTTATATTCTAAGCCAGCATGTCAAAGTTTGTTAACTCTTGTAGACATCACTTAGCCTGGCCGACATTTAAACTATGTTGTGAATACAAGTTATTGTTTTAACAATCAAGACTGTTGACATAATTTCTAACACATTTATAAGCAGGCACAACAACAACAACAACACTGTTTAATATTTTGATAATCTCTTTCCTGCTTTCCTTTCCATCAGCAACATCAGCACGCACACATATGAGCACGTGCGCATACACACACATAAAACAAAACACACACACACACACACACACACACACACACACACTCTCTCTCTCTCTCTCTCTCTCTCTCTCTCTCACACACACACACATACATTGAAATGAACAAGTTTTAAAATTGTTTGCAGAAAAAAATAAAATTCATCATTGTTTTTCAGTATATTATGTAAACTCTTCATGTTTAACTTTAGCTTTCAAGTAAATGGTTTGGGTGGGTTGAAATAAGAATATCTTAAGTATTGAGATGGCTTTGGGATCCCATCAACTGATATAAAAATAAAAGATGTACTCAAGACATTCTTATTTCAACCCCGTCTTTTATACACAAGGTTTCTTCTCACATCTAAATTTAGGCTGTAAGTATTCTATGATTGAGAATTTTATGATTGAAAATTATAAAAATTAATAAGGAAAAAAAACCCATTCACCTCTTTTATTTCAACCACTCCACCTATTTGAAACTCTAGTGGATGTCATATTTCATTGGCGAATCAAGTCGTTGTTCTCTGCAATTGCCTCTTCTTACTGAGTTCTTCAATGAACTGTCAGAACAACGACAAATAAGCAAATGAAAAAGTCTTAGCTTACCATTTAAAGCTGGTACCACAATATAAGTATTCTGTATTAGCATTTGACTGTTCCATCTCGCCAGATTAATATTGGCTTTAATTGATTTGTCTGCAACAGTAAAACAACCAAAAGTTAATTAATAGAATAACGATTAATTGATCAAGTAAAATGTCAGGTCATTATTAAGTTTATTTTCTATAAAAATATTGCCATAAAGCATTATATTTAAAACCATAACCAATAATAATACATCGATGCAGTTAAGATTATAGAGTCCTTGTGAACTCCATTTTGAACGATTATGCCAGGGATATGTACGGTTTTGAATTCAAAGTCGTTCTTTTTCTAGACTAGTTGCCAACCAAGGCCGAAGAGACCAGGCTGTGCTGCCATTTAAGACATTTAGCTGAAAGGGGAAAGTATGGATCCATACCATTCCCAAGGGTATTTGCGCGAAAGTGAATGCAACGAACTCTGCTGAAATTCGAACTGTGGCCGCCGATTTCTCGTTCCGATCCGCTATTCATTACACATGCCGCACGTATTTATATATGGGTACGTGGGCGAGTTGTTAGAATGTTCAACCTTGCGACCCGGATTCTATTTGTCAGGAAGGAGATTTCATGATACTATCGGTCTGTGGGAGGCGATCCTAGCGTGCGGCACCTTTGAAAAGGGCCTGAAAATCATACTACGAGTTAATCCACGCCTCATGCGGAAAATTGAATAGATGGAACTATTGAGAGTCGTCGAAGGTTGTGCTAGCATGACGTCACAAGTCATCGTGACGGAGGTTTTGAGCGTGCAGGCCTTGTTCAGGCCATTGATCACGCCAGATAATGCGTTCTCTTCCAGAAACTGCAACTGAGGTATGTTCAGCATAGTTGCAGTATAAACTACAGGTTAGCCTGAGCAGACGTCTGCAAAAGGCTAACCTGTACTCGGATACGAGTGGCCATTTTAATATATATATATATATATATATATATATATATATTAAGACATTTTATGTTTATACATTCTTTCTATAGATACAAATATTTAAGTAAATGCTCTGTTTATAATGAACAGTATTAAACAACACTGGCCTGAATGTCCGAGAAATTTTCACAGAAAATATTCGTCCTCCGACAGAAAATATTTTCTGTGAAAATTTCTCGGACATTCAGGCCGGTAAATGTTGTTTAATACTGTTTATTATAAACAGGGAATTTACTTATGAAAAGAATGTATAAACATAAAATGTCTTAAAATAATTGTTGGACTTTGTCCATTTCACAATATATATATATATATATAAGAGGGTTATTATGACCGTTTGTAAAATAATTGATTTCCTGTATCATAATTTGATGAACTTTGGTTTGCACGGGACACATAATGGTAGACATGGATTTGTTGTGCGCAAGAGACAAAATGTTCGACACAGGTAAATTTTTAAGAGTCATACAGGTAGACATATGTACAGTAGACAGACGACCTCTTTTTATGTTTTACCTCTTACAGTCGTCATGTGTTTTTATCCAAACCAACATGGCCATAAAAATTTTCAGAAAAGCTAGAACTATCAAAAGCTAAAATGCAGTGAACATTACGTAATCTTATAAATTTTTTTTCTTCTATGTACCGTGTCCCTTCAAGATGTGGATGAATATGGCTCTCCACAACTACCTGTTCTTTGTAGCACTTAGTAAGTTTTGTCTTTTTGCTATCTCTTCTAATCTCTGTTTCACTAACCATTTACACTAGCTCGTTAGGTAGGTTATTCGTAACGTTCCTCCATTCCTCTTGCCTTCAATATGTCCTGTGTGTTAACTCCCTCCACCTATTCAAGACCTCTTCCCCATTATGAGCCTGAGGAATTGAGTTAAACAAATAAATTAACAGAAACAGCAATACAAACATATACAAACGACAGTGTTACAGCAAGAATGCTCACTCCGACTGTTAGAGCTGACTGCTGGAAACTTCCCCCTCCCAAAAAGGCAGTACCTGCTCCTATTTATAGCTGGGAGAGTCCATGCGTGCGTGGGTAAATTACCATAACAGAAATGAAGATGCCAAAATCAAACATGGAGAAAAATGCAAATATTTTTTTCTGTTTCTTAATGCTTTAATTAGCTTTAGGAAGGCTTTTTCGCTATTTCAATGCACCTTCGGATTTCAGTGTCGCATTTTCATCCTCGGTTAAAACACTTCCTAGATATTTACATTTTTCTACAGGTTTGATTTTGGCATCTTCATTTCTGTTATGGTAATTTACCTACGCACGCATGGACTCTCCCAGCTATAAATAGGAGCAGGTACTGCCTTTTTGGGAGGGAGAAGTTTCCAGCGGTCAGCTCTGACAGTCTTGCTGTAACACTCTCGTTTGTATATGGTTTGTATTACTGTTTCTGTTAATATATTTGTTTAACTCAGTTCCTCTCTTTGTGCCTTTATTTTTGGCCCTAACCAGGCCACAACAATTTCGTAGTTCGCATCTTGGGCTGATCCTTTTACCAAGAGTCATAAATTCTGTCTTACAATTGCTGTTTAGTTATCGCCTTCCTTTACTATCTTATGTAGGGATTCCTGTATTTTCCTTTCTCTATCTGCTATTGTTACTGTGTCAGCCGCATATCTTATGTTGTTAAGATTGTGGCCACCAACAATTAATACTGATAGGACTTCTAATTCTGTCAAGATCGCCTCACTGTATAGGTTGAATAGATCCGGCGAGAAGACACATCCTTGTCTTACGCCCCTTTTTATTTTTGTATATTTACAGAGTCCATTTTCTATCCATATGCAGGCGGTTTGCTTCCAGTGTAAGTTCTGTATTATTGTAGTATCTTTCCCAAATAGATCAAGATTGATTTATTTGTTTTGTTACGGTTTATCAACCCATTGCACGTTATTTAAAGCCATAAAATATTTTTAGATTGTAATTATTTCTGGAAATAGAAATAATTTACTGTTTTACTAAAGTTCTATTAATTAACACAACTGGAGGAAATGAGAGGGATTCATGCATTTCCCAGGAATAATTGTGTATAAGTGAATATAATGAACTTGACTGGAATTGGAACTGGGCTCTTCGATTCCCAATTCTGAGCCGTTATCCATTACACCAGCTGCACATTCAAGCTTAAAGCACTTGGTATTCCCAAGCGTTCATCCATCAAGGCGCGACATTGCTTAACTTTGGTGATCGTACAAGAATTGGTGTCGCAACGTGATATAACCCTAAGCCAAATAAATCAAGACGGTTCATACTCGCTAAAATTTAATTTATTTTATCATATTTATTTTTACTTACCATTACATTTCACTTTTCCAGGTTCTTCACACCTTTCAGAATTTTGAGAAAATAGTCTCCCTTCTGGACAGATTCCAAGTAGCATTTTTTGTCGGAAACATAAAATGAACATCGTACACTGGATCGGATGCGGATATTGGCCATCCTCTACATCTTTACATTTTCCTGGCAGATAAAAATAATGACATTTTATTAAACGTCTTTTAAATGTAAATCATTTTGACCTAAGTAGAACATGTACTCATAAGTAAAAAACAATAATTTTAAGAAGTAATATCACCAGAAGTTGAATGTAGGGAGTTAATTTTAAGACATTTCATTTTTAAAAGTTATATCACCAGAAGTTGAATGTAGGGAGTTAATTTTAAGACATTTTTAAAAGTTATATCATCAGAATTTGAATGTACTTTTAGATAACGATTGGCATTGCATTTGAATTTTTGACGACAAAAGTTGGCTGGAAAGCATGGAGCTGGGAGACATTTCCACAAGCGAGAAGTCCGAGACAAGAAACTGTTAAAATAGACATAGTTACATCTAGCCATTTCAACTGTAAATTTATGAGACCTTGCCGCCATTCTAATACTATATTTAAAGTATATTTTAATAATTCTATTTTGTTGGACAGAAATAACACGGAATATCAATTACAATACTAAAAGTATTCACGTTTTCTTGTAAAAATGTTAGACTAAAAATATTATCCTATTTCTAAAAAAATCATTCAATAGCGCTTTATTCTGCTTGCATAGATTCTGAGAAACAAAAAGAAGACACTCTCAATGGATTAGAAATGTTAAATTGAACTGTAAATGTCTTTGAATTAACAGAGACAACAAAAATAAGTTGTGCTTTATTAGTAATATTGAGAAATTTAATAAAAAGAACGAACCACTAAACATCTTACGAGCCAGCCAACAATAAAGCCGCCATGACACTTTAGATTGAAGAGTGCTTAGAAATTCAATAAGTTGTACTCCAGAGCTCACAGAAAGAATGAAAACAAGTTGGTAAGAAACTGGAAACCTCTCTCTCTATCTATCTATTGGTTATGTCATCTTAGAACATAGGAGAGCACAGTTCTCCACAGCTTTCTTACTTCTTAGCAATATTTGCTTCTTTATGAAACGTATATATGTGCCACTTGTTCTTCTATCCATTGCTGAAAATTTGTCAAGTAGATTACTCGCAGCTTCAGTGTGTACTGAGAATGTTAAATTTACCAAGCCTTCTTTCCTCATTATGCATCCTCAAGATTTCAGCTGTTTCTTACTGGTTGATAGCAGCAGTTCTTTTTAGTAGTTACCATTCTCCCCTAAGGTGCGACCGTAGCGTAGCCGATATCGGCGCGGAAAGTGGGTTTGGCGTGCCGACTTCAATTTACATCCCTGGCTGTTTCGTGCGCCTTTTAACCTGGCAAACTTCTTTCAAAACAGAAAAGGGAAAAAAGGAAGGGGTAGGGTATATGGGTGCGATTCATGTCGGGAGGCTCTTTTTAAAAGTAAGACATTTGGTATCTACGCTGGCAAACATTAATTCCAATGTTTAAAAAACGGTTGTCAACTGAGACACGTATACAAACTCTATATAATGTTTTGAGTAATACGAAACAATGTCGAATTAAAAGACATTAATTGCATATACATCTATCTATATATATATATATATATATATATATATATATATATATATACGTGCTAATACCCTTGGGAAAGGTATTAATCCTCTTCTTCTCCCTCCAGCTTTGGGTCAATAGCAGGACAGACTGGGTTCTATAGTCTTGGATAGGAACTAGTCTAGGAGAAGGACAACTCTGAATTCAGGGTTGTTTGGAGACCTTATGCCACGTAGTGCACCAGATTTCTATATTCAGCCTTCAAAAAGTGTGGTTGGTTCTGCACAAAGCCTTCACCACTATAATTAAATGATATGTGCTGGCGTCTGGGCTGTCGCTTCCTAGGAACTGAGTTGCTTGACCCTCATACATCGAATACGACGGAGAGTCCACCAAAATATATATATATATATATATATATATATATATATATATGGAGGGGTCGCAAGTGTCTGCAAGGGAATATATTATTAGTTCAGTTATTTTCAACCGTCGTGCCGCATCACACTAGTGTGCCACGCGACATATTTTCATGGCGTATATATATATATATATATATATATATATATATATATATATATGTGTGTGTGTGTGTAATGTGACACTATTTAGCTATGGTAATTGGCTAACTAATTAACCATAGAAATTAAAAAAACAGAAAAGTCTTAAGGCGAGAAAGAGCTATATCGAAAGATAGACTCATCGAAGTTAAAAAAAAAAAGATTTTATTTTTATTTACGAAGAAAGATATTTTCGCACGAGAAAGAAAATCCGTAAGAAAAAGCGAGTTATGAAACTCTGTCAAAACTGATTAATGTAACTTTAAGTGAGTGACGCACCAAGGGAAACAGCATTCGGCCATAAAAAAATTTCGGCTTGAGACCACCACGGAGAATAGATATTAGTTATCTTTCAGAGATATCATTTAATTTTAATTCCTGGGTCCAACGAAGGGAGCCATCTGGTGTGTGTGAGAATTCTGACATGATGAAGAAAATCGTATTATTATTGCTTATTCAAACTGTTGACGGCAGACACAGCGTCGTCGAAAATGGGCATTTGGTGATAAGAGGATTTTAAGGCATGAGAAAAATAAAGAATTTGATTCTCATATAAAATACGGACCTCCCAGCTAAAAGTTGACTTAGCAGAAGAAACCAAGTGTCGGGTTTTGACAGTGATTGATGAGTCGGTAGAGAGACCCGACTAAGTGAATTTTGGGTGTCCCCGAAAGAAAGATGTGATAAGAATTATTTGGCAATCTGGGATTTGTAAATGTTTTGGCCGAAGGAAACAAAAAAAAGAAAAAAAGGAATTTGTAAACAAAATTCTGGATAATAATTTCAAGAGGGTCAGGCTAGCCACACCCACACTGCCGAGAGATCATTGATCAAGTGGTAACATGGGTGATAGGCGGAGGTGAATGTATGAGAAAGACGGAGAAGTTGTTAACACCCACTGAGGGGATTGGTATGAGATACCAATGTGAGAGAGGAAGAGTCTAGGAGGATAACTCTACTCCGACCTTCCCTCACGGACGAGGGAGAAACCTCCGAAATGAAAAGTGATTAATCTTCCAAAAATGGGAAGTAATTAATTTTCCTGGCCTAAGAACAAAGAGAATTCTTGCTGGGAATCGAGAACCTAAGCCACGTCAGCCCCCCACACCGGGTTTTGGTCGGTAACCATATAAACGAACGTCTCGAGGCAGCTGATCAGTTGATTCGCAGTTGCAGTCAGGCCGTTGCCTCGCAGAAGCTGACCGAGAAATTCCACATCCTTCCGACTTAGCCTTCCTACTAAAAGCAAGTTATATTGACGAACGACTTAAGATACCAAAACTCGCTTAAGAAACGCAAGTGTCACGAATCCATAGAAACGGGCTGAGAGAGAAATACACTCCTGTATTCAACAGACGGATAAAGAAAATTTCTTATTTCTCAACATATTTGAACATCTTGAGTTTTGTTTTATTGTTTCTTTTACTTACGCTTGTGAGATATCACCTTTACCCCGGATTCAGCTTGCACTACGGCCCGACGTCTGATTGATTTCGTCTACCTAAGATCAAAGTCACAACGTGGGTAGGTTAGACTTGAGATCAAAGTAGTTACTTCGGTAACCAGACGTTGGAAGTGAGCTGGGAACGACAAAGCTGGTATCGAACCGGGAACGACCAGATCGACCGGGACACAGGCTGGTGGCAGCGACAAAGAGTCAACCCCAAAACGCTGGTGGAAGAAACCTTACAGCTTCGCGCCGCAACTGGGAGTTGACCACAGGCCGACAGCGCAGTATCACATATTGGCATCGCGACCAGAGGACGTCACATATTGGCGCTGCGAAAGCGACCACCGGTGGGTGTCACAGTAAGTAGCAATGGCACAGCGTTAGTATTTGAATAAATGAGTAAGTATTAACCTTGGTTTTTCAAATAATTCTTTTCCCTATTTGTCGATTATGTTATTTTAAATACTTTGTTTTAATATTCATTTTTTAAATTATTTTTTAATTTAACTTTTTAAAATTGTACTTTATTTGAATAAATGAATACTAACACTTTTTTCGTATAATTGTATTCAACATTCTTTGTTTAATTCAAAATGTATGGTTTTATTTCATAACATTTAAAAGTTTTGATATGTGTACCGTGATATTTTCATTTGATCCTAAGTATGTCGTTGAAAAACACTGTTTAGTGTATCATCTATGTATTTAAAATAAGAAACATTTTGTGGTAAAATATTTTTGAAAGGACTACTTTCTGGAAACTCTCCTCTCTCTTTTTAGGAGACAACGTACGTGGGGAACTCATCGTCAAACCAAATTTTTGCTTATAAAAAATGTTATCGAACGTGAAAAGAACATTGATTAACTGGCATATTTTTATGATCTTACGTGTGGGAAGTGGTAATTTTATTTTTGTTAAATCTGTTTTTAGTAAATTTAGCCATTTCTTTACAGCAACATTTCTATATAAAGATTCTATATCCAAACTGTCCGTTTACCTGTCTTTTATATATATACATATCTTTTTTTTTAAATCTGTTAATAAGATCGCCATTTCATTTTTTTTATATATATGTGAGGACCTAATTGTGTCGAGTAGTGGGGTTTTATATATTGTCCAAAGCAGATTCGGGGTGTCAGACAACTGCCAGTTCATCAATTCCCAGATACACCTGTACAGATTCATGTAAAAAACTTGAAGTAAAACGAATGCAAACGCAACCCTAGATGACGAAATAACAAAAGCGAATCGCCAAAACTACAAATGCATTTAGAAAGCTTCGCCACCACCATCTATGAAATGAGAGGGGGTATCAAATTGTACACCAAACGGGTTTTAGAGCAGCCGTTTTGACCATACTGTTGTACGGCTCAGAATCCCTATATAGGTTTCATATCAATCAGCTTGATGCCTTCCACAAAAGTTGTTTCCGCGCGATCTGGGGCTATACTTTTGACGATAGGGTGTCCACTGCTGATCTCTCAAAATACAACATTGATGGAATTGAGACTTTCCTGATAAAGTCACAGCTTCGCTGGTCTGCTCATGTTGCAAGGATAAGTGACGACAGAATACCTAAGGTCCTCATATATAGCCAGCTTGGCAGTGCACAAAGAGGTGTGACTCAGCTATAAAGACAAGCTAAAGAGTAACCACTCGGCTGTGAATATGCCTCATACTAACTTCGAGCGAGTTGCCCTGGATAGAAATAACTGGAGATATTTCTGCCGGAGTGTATTAGAAATTTCGAAATCAGTCGTATTGACCGGCTAAAAGACGAAAGCCAACGGTGTAAAGCGTGAGTAATTATTCCTGTTCCCGAGATCCCCGCTGTTGCACAATAAGTGAACTTATATGCAGGTCACTAGTGGAACTGAACTGTCACATACGACAGAAACAAAAAAAAAATGAATGAGGTTGTCGGATTCTCATGCGTCAAAATAGGCGGGAGAGTCCATCATATATATATATATATGTGTGTGTTTGTGTGTGTGTGTGTGTGTATTTCAAAATTCGCAAACTGTTTTATGATATCAGTTTGTAGTAGGATACTGGTTAGCTGGGGAAAGAAAGAGAGATAAAAGGCGTTAGAGGGGCAGTAGTGGGAGAAAGCAACGTTGCAGGAATTATATTATGGAGGTAGGAGAGCCTGGCTAGGGGAAAACCGATTAGCTGACCTATATACTAATGGTCACACACCCAAAGTTTGATTCAAAGCAAATCCACAGAAATTAACGAAAACGTGAAAAAACAATCAAGAGGTAAATTTAGTATGATAAAAGAGAGATAATTCGGAATTTTTGGTGTATTAAACTCGTCCATATATATATATATATATATATATATATATATATATATATATATATATATATTAATATCATTAAATAAAGTTATCTTAATTCCAATTGTAAAGAAAATTTGTTCTGTTTAATGAGTTCATTTAACGTTCTTTGGTGAGTCAGTTTTAATATTTCAAATTCTATGTTGTGTTAATAGGACTCGCCTGGATTATATCAACGGATTACTACTATATATATATATATATATATATATATTAAGAAATGGACAAAGTCCGACAATTTATTTATTAAAGATATTTTTATGTTTAACGTTCTTTTTTTTATAGATACAAGTATTTAAGTAAATGCTCTGTTTATAATAAACAGTATTAAATAACATTTACCGGCATGAATGTCCGAGAAATTTTCATAGAAAATATTCGTCCTTTGACAGAATTCGAACCTGCATCCTATACGGAACCGTCATTTACGCTGACGTGCCTTAACCGACTCGGCCACAAAGGAGCGTTTGGTAGGCAAGGTCGAATTTACTGCTTATAAACTTCAATTGAAGTGTGTAAGCAGTAAATTCAACCTTGCCTACCGAACGCCCAATTGAAGTTTATAAGCAGTAAATTCAACCTTGCCTACCGAACGCTCCTTTGTGGCCGAGTCGGTTAAGTTTATGATGTCTTATGAGTCTATGCTTATGAGCCGGTAAATGTTATTTAATACTGTTTATTATAAACAGAGCATTTACTTAAATACTTGTATCTATAAAAAAAGAACGTTAAACATAAAAATGTCTTTTATATATATATATATATATATATATATATATATATATATATATATATATATATATATGGGCTGTATGTATGCACGTATTACCCGCGCGTCCGAGTGGTTAGGAATGTGTTATCGGCCTTAGGATCTGTTGGTCAGTTCCTGGAAACCATATCACAGTTGACCCTACCCTTGTGAGTAAAATTGGGTAGACGGAATTATTATTCAAAAGCCGTCGATGGTTGTGCTAGCATGGACTCATAAGACATCATAAACTTGTTAAAAACAAATAACTGTTGATCACGTCAACTTATGCCCGCTCAGAATAGTTGCAGTATAAAACATACAACACGTGTGCGCTCTTTGGGTGTTGAATAAACACAAATGTGCCTGGACACTCAGAAACGAGTAACCGGTCATGATGTTAAAACAAACTGAAGCAAATAAATTTTAAAACTTACCTTCAAATGTGGGCTTCTTAACCAAATCTTTCTTCGTTGTTTGGACTAAAAAATAAATATTGTGAAAATGTTTATAAAAAGGAAGAAATAAAGAGAAAGGAAAAAAAGCGACCTTATTGTAACTTGTGCGTTCAAAAGTAAAAAAAAACACTCCTTAAAAAACTAGTTATTAAAAAACTTGATGCAAGTATTTGATCATGTTTAATTAGAAAGCATAGAATTCAAAAGAAATTCATCGTTACTAACACGATATTTATGTAAAAACATTAACGACACGATAGTGATCTAACAACAAAGTTTGCATTACAAATTATATCATCGCTTATAAGAAATGACATAAATGACAATACATCCAGACATTCTGAATATCTGTGGAACAGGTTGTTCACCCTTGGCAAGCAATCAGAAAGAACTATCGAATCCTCCATACTTGCCTGTTACCCCCTACGGAGAGATGCACTCTTCCCCAAATTAACTTTTAACCAATCATCATTTCACTTTTCCAAACTAAACTTCTCATTGGTTAAAAGGACACAAAAATGTAGCAAGTTGAGACAAATCCTTTTTTTCCTTTAATCCTAGGTTTATTTAAATTTTCATGATTTATCGTTCATTGATATTTTTTATAAAATCATGAATAAAAAAAAAAAAAACGATTTTGTTATGATCCAGAATAATGATGATATTTCATCATTCGAAAAATAACCTTTCTACTAGTGATGATAGATGATAAGGTTATTTCATCACCCCGGAAAAAAAAAAAAAAATAAAAAATTTAATTATCCTAAAAAAACAACCTAACTACCGGTGATGAAAAAAATATGATATTTCCTCATTCTAAAATCTGAACCTTCATCATGATAAATCGACCCTTCCGCCACAAGAGATCAATAGAGTACCAGTAGACTAGGCTAGAAAGAGTAACAATAAAAAAGAATGCAACACATACGTATCACCATCGCCTTAGAAAATCGAAAATTGACGTTCTCAAACGCTATCCTTAACAGCGAAATTCTCCGAACAATCAGAAAAAAGTAAGAAGCACAAACTTTTAAAGAAAAAAGGAACAGTAACACTGAGAACATTTTTAACATGCATCATTCACATCACGAAAAAAGAAAAATACAAACTTGTCGGAGTTAACTCCTCCTTAATTTCCTAATTGTTCACTAGGGGTCGCTCTCCCTACACTATAAATACTGGGTAATTTCTTGCCTCGTTCTCTTTTTCGTTTCTTCACTTCAGCAAATACATCTACAATGTAAGCTCTCGCAGAAGATTGTGTCTTCCCATTTGTGGAAGACGCCATGAACATTATACACACACACACACACACACGTACGTACGAACATTCACCAAAATACAAACTCCTTACGTTCACACACAAACACAAATGTTGATGTCTTTGTCCATTGTAAATTTTGTTGTTTAATACATATACTTGTTTGTATATATATATATATATATATATATATATATATATATATATATATATATATATATATATATATATATATATATATATATATATATATTGGGGCACCTCGAGTCGGTGTAATGGTTAGCAAGCTTGTCTCGTTAAAACGATTACGCCTGAGTAGTGAGTTCGATCCTCACTGGGTGCCCCCTAATTTCGGCCTTGTGCCACATCTAAGCTACGCTTGGAAAATCACTATATATATATATATATATATATATCGGTCTTGTTGGTTTCCTTTTACACTTCTTTCTTTATGGTTGATTCAATCTCTGAATCCGCCATGTTCTTGTAGTGGACCTTCTTCTAGCAGAAATAAACTCACGTGTTCCTAATTTAACAACACGTAAACCCCTCGGTCCGCAACAAATTCTTGTTATTAATATCAACACATGTCTCAAGTCTTATTGTTGTTATCGTTGTACGTTTACGTCTTTATTTCGTTTTCAGCAAAAAAAAAAAAAGAAAGAAAGAAAGAAAAAATTTTTTCCTACAATTACAAATGATTATAATAACGAGGTAACTTACATTAACTACTTCAATATTCGACCCCGTTACAAAATAATGGCTCTTTTATTTATGAATTTCACAAGATTTTTATCACTTTCAACGTTATTTTTAGTGGATACTCATATTTGAGTTGACGCTCTGTTTATTTATTAAAGAGTCTATTTATTCATTTTCGTCTATTGGTTTGAATATTTGAGAAATCTTAGAGAAAAAAGTGTATATATTTTTTTAATAAGATTTGAAAGTGATAAAATTCAATGCCTAAAATTTCCCGCCCTTTTTCCTTCCTGCGCATATGTAGTTACATTAACGTAAACATTACTTTTGTCCGATGAAGTCTTAAAGTACGAAAAAAAAGTTTACACTTTGCAATTGATTTCCTTATATATATATATCAAATAATATCTAATATAATCAAATCTTCTGTGGGAGTTTTCTGACAACTTTCATAATGTACCTCATACTAACTTCGAGCGAATTGCCCTGGACAGAAGTAACTGTAGATATCTGTGCCAGAATGGTATCAGAAATTTTGAAATCAGCCGTATTGACCGGCTAAGAAGACGAAAGTCAACGGCGAAAAGTGTGAGCAAATATTCTTGTTGCTATATCTCGCTGTTGCACAATATGTGGACTCGTATGCAGGTCACTAGCGGGACTGAAATATCACATAAGACACAGACACAAAAACCGAATGAGGTTGTCGGATCCTCATGCGTCGAAATCGACAGGAGAGTCTATGATATGGGTGATAGTAGCATGTAGAATAATATCAGAACAAACGCATATATATATATATATATATATATATATATATATATAATTATTTATTTAAAAATATGATTCCTTCGCTATATTAGAGTTCTCCTGTTTCAAAACAAGAGCCAAAAACTTCAATATAATTATTTGACTTGAATTGAATTTTAAATAAATAATTATATTTAGGCTCTACTTTTGTATCGAGCACTGTTTTTTTTTTAAATAATAACAAAAATGCTAAAGAACTTATCCAAAAATGCTAAAGAACTCATCCAAACTTTACCTAACAAGTTCTTTCCTCTTTTCTATATATTTTCACACACACACACAAACACACACACACACACACATATATATATATATATATTGTGTAACGAATTATTAACGAGGTGACAATTTTCCATTTTATCTAAAAACTACACGTTGAAATTTAACGAAATTTTCATAGAATGATGGCAACAGTTGTAGTTGCGTGCTGTGTAAAAACTGTAAGGTTTTGCGCAAGTGTTTAACACCCACTAGCATTTACATGAGTAACACGATACTTCAGTGTTCCAAATTATTAAAGAGTGACTTCATAATCGTGCAATTATGGGTCGCAGTTGTAATTTTACGGCTTCTAAGAACACGGCTTCTAAGAAGTCTGTTATAACAACTGAAGTTGCAAAAAGTAAATCACATTAGAAATATCCAAAATGATTGAAAGATATCACCAGACTGTGAAAAGGGTTTGTTTACAACTCCTACGAAGGTTCGTATGTGGGGCCTATAAGGGTAACTCGAGGGTTGTTTTGTAACGTTCTCTGTCGAGAATTAAACGTGAAGCTCTAAATAATCCAGACCTAACCGTGGAGGACTTTTCAGGCGCATTGGAAAATCAACTGTGTCCAGAACTACTCCATGTTGTCTTCCGAAAAATGTCGGGAAATTATTGAGACAGGTGATAACGCCTCCATTGAAAAAAGAGACGCACAAAAGCGTCTGAAATTGGCAGAAGATAGCATGAAAGTGGACTTCTCCAAGGTATTGTTAACAGATGAATCTAGTGCTACCATTGATGTCCCTGACGGCTGGAGAAAAGGTTGGGACGTTAACAGACGACATTGTCATCAACGCTTGAGACTCCAACAAGGAGAAGTGAGTATCATAATTTGGGCTGATATTATTGGAATTATCATGGTTGGTCAGTGGAAAGTGCCTGACGGTATTAAAATGACTGCATATACTTATATAACCTTCCTGAGAGAACACCTTGAACCTTAAAAAAGCAAAGGATCACTTTCAAGAGAAACATCATATTTATACAAGATAATGCTCCCTTGCAGACAGTGCATAAAACTGCGGAGTACCTGCAACAATTAGGTTTCTGTGGACTACGGAAAATGAACTGGCCGGTCAATTCTCCAGACTTAAACCCAATCGAAAACTTATAGAACATTATGAAGCGACGGGTTTATGAGAATAGACGCTAATAGTGAATGTATCACTTGGAATTACATCAGAGGAGATCCAGAATTTGACATGTTGCGTGGACCAGCGCCTTATCCATGTCATTTCAAGAAGAAAAAACATTATTAAACAGCACCATTTTTGAACACTGTGTACTAGTTAATTTCTATTTATTTCATGTCGGTTACTGTATGTATCCATAACAATCTGTACATGAAGCAATTAGAGTTATTTTCTTGTTCAATCGAGTTTTAATTACGTCTCGCTAATAATTTGGAACAGTTGTAATTTAAGTAAATTAGGTAAATGACCGTCTTTCGTAGTTTCTGTGTATTTTTTAGAAACTTTACACGTTTTACTCGCATGTAACTGCTGGCATCATTCTGTGAAAATTTCGTTAAATTCCAACGTGTAGTTAACAAAATGTAAAATTGTCACCTCATTAATAATTTGCTACACACACACACACACACACAGATAGATAGATAGATAGATAGATAGATAGATAGATAGATAGATAGATAGATAGATAGATAGATATGTTGTCACGAGAAGAAATACAATAAACGTTTGTTTTCAGTTTTACATCATGAAACTCTAAAGATATAGGATGCTTCTATTACTTTTACATTTGTGGCGATTGTTTTCGAAGGAAATACGTTACGTGATCCAGGACTTAAATTTACCGTGGAAAATTCCGAAATTAGTACACTTTCAATATATTTTCGGCTTCATAAATTACTTTATCTTTGAATTCAAGCTGCACTGTTTAAGGCGAAGATATGGCCAAGCCTAAATATTAAAAGAGAAAGTTAAAATAAGGAAATTCAGGACAGAAATTTTTAGCCAGAATACTTTGACAATCCCTCCATGATAATAATTGCCTCCATTACCTTCATTATCATCTACAAATAGTCCTGAATACAATTTACTGAAAAAGTATAACGTATCAGAATTATCAATAAATCAATAAAATGGCAATAGTTTTGATGAGATTTGCCCCTTGCTACTTCGACCGCATGAATTTAAGCATACTACCAGATTACTAAATAGTTCTCGTCGTTTTTATTGTTGAAATAGCTAGATAAGTTCTATTCTAATAGTTTATTTCCTTACACTTCACGCATGTGGAACTCTTTCTGGTTTCTTGCTTTCCTGTCACCTAAAATCTTCAAAGATTTAAACTCAATATCAAACGCCATTTTCTATTTTCTTGAATTCTGTTCTTTTATTGTGCTTAGTAAGGTTTTCTCATTTTCTTTCATTCTCAGTAACCCCTTGTGTCTTAGTGGCATTATCACTTTGCTTGGGGTGAAATCAGTAAAAAAAAAATTTGGTTAATTTTATAACATCTCTATCCTTTACATTATTTACATCGTTCGGACTGTTGTCCTCATCTTTTTTGCTTTATTCACGACGTTTCAGCCGTTGTACACTCCGGCCTTCTTCAGCTGATATACGTTAGACTATCGAACTTTTATTTAGTCCAAGGAGGTAGATTGTTCTAATTCCACGTGCCATGCCTGAGGAAGATCATAGCGTATGACAATAAAGATGAGGCCAAGAGCGATGTAAATAGTTACAATACCTCATTTCAGAAATATAGACAGATATCAACCCTTGAAATTTGGCTGTCATGCACGGTGTTCAATCCATTCAGAATTGCCAAAGATATCATCTATATCTATATCATCAACCCTTGTCTTAGACGAATGATTAAAATGGCTAAAATTCTTTAAATCTTAAAGAAGATAATCCTTCATGAGATCCTATAGACTGATGTTACAAAACCACAGCATTTCTTTATGGGTGCTATCTAGAAGATGCTTCTTAATCATAGTTGTAAGCCTAAATAGCTTGGAAAAATATGTAGGACTAATTTCCAACAAGGCGAGAAAATTAAATTATACTATTTTGAATACACTACAAGTGGTTACAGAACTTGCCAATATCAGATGACCCACAAAGGAATTTCGGGCATATCCCATTAACCGAGTTCAAGTAGTTAAACTATCACATAACTAAAACGACATTCATGCTTCACTACATAACAATTATTGGCAAACAAACTGTTACTACTGTAGTGAGTTTGATTTTCACCGAGTACCTTATATTTATGAACTTGTGCTTAAGCTTTGAAAATATCTTGCATAACCTTGCCATGGAGCAATGGTTTGCAAGCATATCATGTAGACCATTAATACTGTAATGAATTGATTTCTCTCATATTGCTCCCAGTTTTGAGTCCTTGTGCCAGAGCAAGTAAAATAGAATAGCTTAACTTACTATGGGACAGTGGTTAGCAAATTTATTCTACAGACCATTACTACGTTCGGGAGTTCAATCCTCACTAGATCTCGCATGCTTAAAATCTTATATTAAATTAAGGTCTGCGGTACCGAAATCCGAACGCACATTGGAATAGCAAACGATGAAATCTAAAAGCTAAGCAAAGTCTTTAGAAACAGGAAAATTTTGTTACAAACAAAGAAAAGACTGTCGAACTGTATGGCAATGAATGATGGACAATTTCCTCATAGATGAAGAGAACACTGGAGGCAGCAGAAATATGGCTCTACAGAAGGATGCTGAGAAAACCATGGATGGAGTACGTAGGCAAGGAAGAAGTCTTAAGAAAAATGGAAACAAAACGGATACTTAGAATCAGAAAGAGACAACTGAAATTTCTTGGACACATAATGAGGAAGGGGGCTTGGAGAATTTGACACTCACAGAACATCTTGACGGCGAAATGGACAGGGGAAGGCAGCGGGCCAGCTACCTGGCGAACTTATGTGAATAGCAATACAATTTACTGCAAGAGTATGAAGCATCAGAATTGGCAATAAACAAATAAATAAAATGGCAATAGTTCTAATGAGATTTCATCCTTGCTACAGGACTGGGTGACAGTGATGGCAAAGAGACAGACTTCGCTAAGAGCTACAAGGGATATAATGCTGGAGAGAGCCATGATTCATACCCATCTAGGTACTAACCAGGCTCTGCGTTGCTTAACTTCGGTTATCGTCATCGTACATAGAAGTAAAAAACAATAGTATATTAGTACTCTCCAACTTTGCTATCGATATTTAATAAGTTTAGCTTTATATAGCACAAGGTCACATTGCAGATGAGTGTTATGCTAATCTTTTAAGTTGGGAAGATCGGATGATCTAAACACAGATGCTTGAGGCTTAACAGATCTTGAAACCTGATTATTAGCACTATTAAAAAAATCTCAAAATTCTTTTATAACTGAGTCAACCCAGAAGTTAACAAGCAAGAAATTATATTTACTAGTTTTAATCCGTGAAAATTCCATGGTTTTCTTATTTTAATATTCTGATTAATCTTAATTCTTAAGTTAACGAGACTGAGTAAGATCAAAGCGAGTTCTACGGCAATAAAATATCCAGAGATGTTTCCCTATCGCAACGTTAAATATTTGAGCTTAACAACTTTAACAAAACATCGCGATAACAATCATAAATATGAATTCTGACCGTTATTTTAAGAAGTGGGTACAAATGAAAAGATTTAAAATTGACAACAGTTTCCATTTCACTGAAACAGCTATTAAACAGTTCTGTCTCCCTTTCTTTCTTTCACTGAAACCAAGCCATGTTTTTCCCCTCTTTCCGGTTAAAACGGAACAGTCCATTATTTATTAGGTATTGACAGGGCGTAATGATCGCGTGAACTAACGAAGGGAGGGACAAGCTCAATTATATTAGGATTTTCAGAACATAGAATAGACTTACCTTTACAATCAGAATTTTCTGGGGGTCCACACAGCCGAGTCTTTGCCGAAAACATGTTGCCTTTTGGACAGATTCCTAAAAACTTTTGTTGGCTGAAACACAAGATAAACTGGTCACACCGGGTAGGATGAGGATATTCGCCATCTGCAATTCCTTCACAACTTCCTGCAAAAGAAAATAACACATATGTATTTTCTAAAGAAATAAATAAATAGATGATAATTTATTTTCGAGTTTTAAAAGATGCTTAATGGTAAGCCCCATTCTATTTATGAGAATTTAAAATTATTGGTGAATAAATAAGGGTGACTACCTCTGTAATGAGCCAAACACCAAATATATTTGAAATTTAAAGTTAGCTTTAATTGTATTTCTACTTCTCCCTAATCTGCGGAAGTCTTTTTTTTTAATCATTTCACTCAAGCAAGGTGACAAAACAAACTAAGACGCAAGGGCTTATTGAAAGTGAAGAAAACTGAGAAAATGTTATTGAGATGAAAGGACAATAATAAGAACAGGATTCAAGAAGACAAAAAATGATAATTGATGTTGCATTTAAAATTTTGGAGAACGTAGTTGACAGAAAAAAACAAGATGTCGGAAGAAGTAACAAACACACTGATCTCATTTTTCTTGTTACTTTCTATCTAAAGTCATCTTTAGATATATAATTTTTATGGAGATAAGTGGTGGCTTCTCGCCAAAATACAGTAGCCTAACGTAGAAATATATACCATAGATTAATGCTGATATTTATTTCTGTTGGTCACGACGGTTGCATTCTCAACGAGTTCCCATACTTTTAACGGATGCACCCTTAACAAAACTCCTCGCTTTGAACGTCTGTTGAGACACAAGTTCATTCCAGACCCCAAGCGGAACTCATATATACGGTCTATTGCTAAGGATGTTGAAACAATGGTTGGTTTCTTGTACTGCTTCAGAAAGTACCTGACTCCTGCCAGGCTTTATATTTGCAAGAGTCAGTTTAGACCAAAATGGAATATTGCTGACATATCTGGGCTTGAGCTGCCCAGTCCGCATTTTATCAAGGCGATATCGAGTTCGAACTTGTTTATGCGGTCTTTTTGGGGGAAGGGATATAGCTTAATTTACACTCTGCAGCTTTTTTTCCACAAGCGCAACGTCACAATCCTATCGTTACTCTATCAATATTTCCATGGCAAAAGATAAAGTCTATTCTTTAAGTCCAGCAACCATTACAACTAGGATCCGCCATTCTATTTCCACGGAATTGAATTAATTTCCTCCGTATTCCAGTTTAACTCAACTTTTTCCAAAGATCATCTACTTTGTGGAACAGACTCCCGATTGGTTACTTCTATAAACACCACAATATTAACTTCTTCAAGTCGAGGGTCAATCTGTCGCGCTTACCCTCATAATCTTTATTTCCTCTTATGAATATAACACACATCATTCAGTACCGTTCTACTTTGAGTGGCTCTTGAACCGTGTATTGTATTTAAAAACAATAAAAGAGAGAACCCCGACTTAATTCCATATTGATTTTATACCTGTATGGTTGAAAAATGGATCAGGTAAAACATTGTAGTAACAAAAAATGCAACAAAAAGAATGGAATCTATATAATCTGAATAAATGTTGCCATGATAATGACTCTTTTCAAAAATTGTAGAAGGGTTGTAATATTTACCATCCAGAGTTGGGTATTGGACTGAAGGAAAATCAACTTTTCCAGAATTGTCATTTCTTGTTGTTGACCCATGCAAATATCGATTAGCTAACCAAAAAGAATAAAATATAAATAAAATGAATGACATACAGTAAAGCAGGAAGGAAAACAAATTTGGTCTCTGAATTAATTCACTAGAAATATGAGTAACAAAATAAAAAAAATAAGAAAAAAATACGTCTATTACTTTCAGTGTTAACAATTTTTCTGATATAAGCCAAAATTTGAATAAAGACAAAAGGAAAACTTATTTCAGCTGTTGCGTTTCTTCCTCGATGGACTTTATCATGAGAAATGTAAAGATTTTATTTTGCAGCATGTATTTATAAACATAAAATAAAAATGTTGTCAGATTTTCAAAAATTTTAAATTTCAGAGACGCTAATAAATATTCATCAGGTAAACTGAAAAGTCAAGGTAAATTATGGAGGATGCTAAATGACATAATTTAATGTCTAATAAACGAAAATGAGTAAATGAAGTTTTTTATGCAATTATTATTAATATTATTTTGGTACGGGATAAATCTATGTATTATATATATTTTTAAATAACACAAGGTCATGGATTTAACTATTTTTCTTTAATTTTTTAACGTTTTTATAGTCATGTACGTTGGCTTGGGAAAGAAGTAATTCTTTCACTTCAGGAATATAGATATTTTTAAAAAAATCCAAGGTGAAGATTTGTATTTTGGGATTCGATAGCAGCACTCTGGAGAATTTTCAGTTTAAGTTCTTTTAATAAGTGTGGCATTCTTTAGATCGAAGTTGTGGTTGAATTTTATTTAATGTATTTAATAAATTATTGTGTATCCCTTTTTTGTGTTCATAGATACGTTTTTTTAAATTTTCTCTAAGTGTTCCCATTGTATTGTGAAGAGCGGTTATGGCAATTGTTATCATATCAAAAGCAGAACGAGACAGATGAAATTTCTGAAGCACCTAATGAGAAAATAGGGTATAGATAATTTAATATTCTCAAGACAATAAAAGTGAAAGTGTAGGTGGTGTAATGGTTAGTGGCTCAGAAGGAGAAATTGGCATGACTAGTTCAAATTCCAGTCTAGTAGGTTATCATCCAGTCTAGGAGACGAATAACTCTGAATTCAAAACTTTGAGGGTTAGTAACATCATCTCATAAAGGCCTATTTTTTTTTTACAGAAACCTCAACAGCAACACTTGTTATGCGGAGAGCTATGGCCCCATACTCATCAGAGACCCTATGAGAATTGAGAGCTGTGGGCCCCATACTCCTCAGAGAGTACTAGACTTGATAGCTTTCAGGCCCATACTCATCAGAGAGTCTACAATACTTGAGAACTGTTGGCCCCATACTCCTCAGTGAGTCTATGAGACTTGAGAACTGTGGCTCCATACCCCTCAGCGAGTCTAGGGGACTTGAGAGCTGTAACCCCATACTTCTCAGCAAGTTTACTGGACTTGAGAGCTGTAGCTCCATAAACCTCAGGGAGTATACAGGACTTGAGATCTATGCCCCCATACTCCTCAGGTATATGAGAGTGTGAGGGACAGTGAAAGCAAGAGAAGTAATGGAAACAGTTATTTAATGAGTTTGTGTTAACATAGTTTAACAAGGACAGAGAGAAATGGTAAATGATGCAAAGCTTACTTAGCACAACAAAAGACAGGAAGTCATGGAGAGTCGTGATCTCTAATGTACTGAAGAGACATGGTATATAAAAGAAGAAGCAGCATTCTATGGCTTAAGAATGAACTCCAGTTTATAAGATATAGTATGATTTTAGTGTTGCTGCACCTACTGACAAATACTGAGAATATCATGGACAGAGCATGTGAGTAATGAGAAAGTTTTAAGAAAAATAAGAATATCAAGGTAACTTATATTCACAATCAGAAAGAGTTACAATTACTGAAACACATGATAAAGAAAGAAGGTCTGGGGAATGTAAAACTCATAGGACACTGAAGGCAAGATAAACAGGGGCAAACAGTGTGTAACCTAGTAATCTACTTAACATTGCTGACTACGTGGGAATTGTGCATCTAATATTCATGGAACTTTGTCACAGCTAACAGTTCTACAACACCATTTTTATTAAAAATAATATATACATACGGATAAAAGGGCAAGAGGAAAAACTATTCTTAGCCAATGGGTTTTGTCTTCTTTATCAAGGTAAATGTAGGATTTATTTTGTTGCACATGTTTATATGCAAGATCAAGAGTGTCATTGATTTATCAAAGCTTTTAAATTTGAGAAAATTCATGAATATTCATCAGAAGGTTGAAAGGTCAGTCAAAATATGTGGAAGACTCATTGCCATAGTTCAAATTCTGGTAAGGCAAAAGTAAGTGAGTAATATTCAAGATATATATATATATATATATATATATATATATATATATATATATATATATATATTTATTTATTTAAATGAATGAATATTGTTTACATTGTAATCAGATCAATCCCCTGATGAATATTCATGAATGTTTTCAAATTTAAAAGCCTTGGTAAACAACGACATCCTTGCTCTTGTATATAAACATGTGCAACAAAATAAATCCTGCATTAGCCTTGATAAAATCCCTCAGAGGACGAAATGTTTTGGTTAAGAATAGTTTTTCCTCTTGTCTTTTTATTCATTTTATTCCTTTACAGATACACTCTATCAGAAAATAATTTACACACACACACACACACACACACACACACACACACACACACACACACACACACACACATATATATATGTTGAGAATTGTGCTTGAAGTTGTAGATAAGCTGCCCACACAGACACCACATCGGTTCAAAAGTACTTGCACAAAAAATAACAAAATATGAACTTTGGACAGTTTATGCACAATTTCGAGAACAATACTCAACACCTTATCTGAAAATTGGAAAATATATAAAAAAATTAAACAGACAGACTTTGGGTTCTTAATAATCAAACTTATATATATATATATATATATATATATATATATATATATATAAGTTTGATTAATATGAACCGACAAAGTCTGTATATATATATATATATATATATATATATATATATATATAAGCAAATATATGGATATAGATCTGACAGTATGAAGAAAATATACGGAAAAAACAAACAAAAATCCTAATATGCAATTATGCTGTTTTAATGTTAATATAATGTCAACGTCGGACGTTTCGGTCTAGAAGACCATCTTCAGGACATATTCATAAAACATAATTAACATTAGACTATATTCAATTCAACATGAAAAGACGATGGACATAAGAGTAAGACTGATCAAAACAGACAACTGAAATTTTTCAAGATCAGCGTTCCGTTTCAATATGATCACGTGGGCGTCACATGGGCGATGCTGTGACAATGTATTCCTAAGATAGAGTATTTTGAATGAAAAATGAAAAGAATTTTATTCTAATCTAAAACTTATATGTACGTTTGTCGAGCATTAATCTTGCTTGAAAAGGGGAAATATTAAAGAAGCCGGGTCTAGTATTCACCGTGCGTGAGATAGATATTATGCCTGCCTCATTAAATAAACACCAGCAACCAATATATTACATCCGATGCTTGCATCTACCAAATCTCATGCAACAACTGTGACTTAAAATATGTGGGTGAAACATGTAAGTCCGTAAAATCTCGTGTTTTCGAACATAAACGAGATATTCGCCTCGGTAATTTAAACAATGCTTTAGTTGTACACACAACTAAAGCTGATCATAATTTCGATTTTGATTCTGTGAAGATTTTAAAATATATTCATAATAAAAATCTTAGACGGATTTATGAGGCAGGAAAGAGACATGGCATATAAAAGATGTCTTGAAAGTGGAGGAGAGCAACATGGTTATGTCTGAACAGAATAGGGAGACATTTTACTAAAATCGGTTTTGCTGCTTTGTGCAATCTGCTCACAAGAGGATGCTTCCCTGATCACAAGAAAATAAACTGCTAGCATAGAATTAATGGCCATGTCGAACCAGCTCAACTGTAAATTGATGAGGTCACGATGACAGTCTAGTACTGTGCTTAAAATCAAAATGTCTAAGTACCATAGTGAAGAGCTCATCTGAACAATTACCATAAAAGTGTTTAAAGAAAAGACACAGAGTATTCTTAATTCAGAGTCTGTCTATATTTCTGAGATGAGGTATTATGTACATTATTTACATTATTCAGACTATTGTCCTTATCTTTGTCGCCATATTTATCACAACGTTTCGGCCGTTATACAAATAAATATGGCGACAAAGATGAGGACAGTAGTCCGAATAATGTAAATAATGTATATTCTTAATTCTCTTTGCATTATTGATTTGTACACACGCACACCTCATTTTCAGTAATTCCCTTAAATCCACCAAAATATTCGGTTTATTTAGTTTTCCAGCGATTAAAAAACTGCTATAATTTCCTTATCTGTGGCAAAATCACAGGACACAAACAATTAAACTGACAATAGAACTTACCAATGATACTGGGTAATTAAAATAGAAGACATGGGATTTTGAGGTGCTGTTATTTTGTTTAATTGTTGGTTTAGATAAAGAAAAAATGTGACATGGGAATCTGAAGGCGAATTAGAACAGCAAAAGATACCTTCTAAAAACAAAAGTATTAAGAAACAGAAAAATTTAATTAGACACAAAGCAAACTGCACTAAACTGCTATGTAATATCAGTCCTCCTGTACAGCAAAGAATGTTGGACAATATTCCCCAAAGATGAAGAAGAGACACAAGACAGCAGATACATTGTTCGATAAAAAAATATTGAGAATACAATGGCCGAAACATGTGAGCAATGGGGAAGTTTTAAGGTAAATGGGAATAAAAAAGGAGACTTACTTAGAATCAGAAAGAAACTGTTGAAATTTCTGGGATACATGATGATTAAAGAATTCTGGAAAATCCTTGTTGACAACACAACTATACTTAAACATGAAGACAATAAAAAAAAATTAAAAATTCTTGAAGCTTTATACATAAAACAGTTGAAATCTAACCTGAACAAAATAAACTATGAAATCTCCACAAATATCCTTAAATGCCTATAATTTATAATAGAAGGCATTGGTTTATACCAACGGCTTCCCATACTTAATACTTTTGTTTTTCACTCTCATGTGGTCATGTGTGACGTCACGAGCTGCGATGCAATTTTTGCTTCTGCGTCTCATATATACAAGTTTGTTGTTACTTGGAAATTTTCATGCAGCAAGGGCGGACTATCATTGTTGTTTTGTCCATTGTTGTTTGATTTATTGAAATTATCATCTTTAATAATGGTTTGTGTAAGTCGAAAGCTTAGATTGAATTTAAACATGTATCAATATGGTGTTTCCCTTTGGTCTTTCAATGATAATGTGATTAAGCTTATCAGAAAATATGAAAGGAACTTACTTAAAATAAATAGACAAAACTTGTCTATATTATTTAATGAAACATGCATTAATGAAAAATTTGCCTATATATATATATATATATATATATATATATATATATATATATATATATATATATATATGCATACAGATGGGTACACATGGGTGCATGGACAAGTGCACACACAAACAGAGAATACAGAAGAAAAATTTACACCAGTGCTAAATGTGTATAAAAAAAGAAAGAAAAATTTGAAAAAATATAAGCAGTAAATTGCTGATACCCGCTAAAGAATGGAAGGACAGGTCTGTCTACGAAACTCTGGATTCAGGATACCAAAGGCAAAATCAGTCAGCTAAGTGACCAATTCTCCTCACATTAATCCTATATATACTCAACTCTCCCGTCAAATTCGACATATGAGGGTCAAGCAGATCAGTTCCTATGAAACCGACAGCCCGACAACAGTACATACGTATATATATATATATATATATATATATATATATATATATATATATATATATATATATATATATACCCAAAACCCAAAAGATGTTAAATAAATTAATAATCTACAAAGGGTGGATAAGCCATAAAAAAATCAATCAGTCTAGTGATCAAAGGGCAGGCATTAGGAAAATATTAATCTGATCCAAGGTAGAAAAGCATAATGGTCACAAAAGTAGAAATTATTCTGCTTGTGAGAGCATTACATTTTTCTAACTAGTAGGAAGTATCTGACTCCTCCTGCCATGTTTCATCTTTGCAAGAGACAGATTAAGTCAAAAAGAGACTTACTGCCATATCTGGGCTGAAGCCTTGATAGAGTTCAAAATTATTTATGCAGGGGTAGATTTATTTCCCATTCTACAACTTCTTTCTCACAGATGCAGTGACACAGGACTATAACTATTCTGTTTCTATTTCCAGGTTCTTTAATTCCACCAGTTCAGACCTTTTACAGCTACATCCTCAAATCTCCTCCATTTCTTCCATGCATCAAATGTAAAAAGGATTTTCATAACAAATTATAAAATTCTTCCTCATTTCATATTATCAGATAAATTCAAAAGTGTGTACCTGATTTTCATTGTTAATATAAAATTACCACAACTTGACATTGGCATTTGTTTTGGCGCCAATTTCTGGTGTGTTTTAGAGTGAAACCTTTCATCATCCAGTTGTGAGTTAGACTATGTTAAATGTTTTTATGTTAAAATTTAAATGTTGTTTTATCCACAAATAAATGCCTTAAATATGGAGGGTGAAAAGTAGCACTTTCGCCATATGAATTTCAGAAAGTGTTGGAACTGTGTCAAAAAAAGTATTTGGAAGGTTTATTTGGATTGTGCTCCAACTCTTCAGATGGTTAAAAAGTGGTTTGGCAGATTTCGTCAGTGCAAATTTTAACCTAAACAGTCAACTACACACCAGGCGATCTTCTGATGTCAATGAAGACACTATTTGCCATCATAGAGAATAAACTGAAGATTTTGTCAGAAGAGATTGTTAAGAGTTTGAAAATCAGTATCTCAACTGACATTCGCCATTTGGGTTCAAGAAAAACATCTCAATTTGACAAATTGAAAACATGTCATTTTCAAGCACAACAATGCAAGACTGTAATGTTGTAAAACAGACATTGCAGAAGCTTAGAAATGCGAAATCTTCCAAAAAAATTGACTCTGTACAGTCAGTCAAAAACTACCTACAGTAAACTTGTAGAATGATGATAGTTGGTAAAACAATGGAAACTTGGTAGTTGATTAAAAAATGTTATTTTCCTTTTAATTTTCTAATTGGATACAAACTTTTGCAATTATCTAATACAAATCATAATATATAAATCATATAAATCTATATAATATATAATCATACTTATTATAAAACCCAGGTTGTGTGTGTGTGTGTGTGTGTGTGTGTGTGTGTGTGTCTGTACGTTTATATATTGGATCAGATTTCCTACATTTTTCAACCGATTTCAACAAAACTTCACAGGACTACGTAAAATTACCTTGCGGTGGTTCTGACAGCGCCAAAAATTGAAAAAACACAATTGTTTTTGCACGAAATCAATTTGAAAACACGATTAAGTCGCCAGAATGAAAGGGGGACAACTCATATCGAGTTATACTTATAAAACCCAGGTTGTTTGTGTGTGTGTGTGTGTGTGTGTGTGTGTTCGTTTATATATGGGATCGGATTTCCTACATTTTTCAACTGATTTCAACAAAACTTCACTTTTTTTGGCAGGTAATCTTATTGTCTTGCACACTTTTTTTCTTTATTTTTACATTCAGAATGCTTTAAAAATTCCATTTACAAGGCAATTGTTTATAATAAAATTCTATTCAATCGATAGACTCATAATGATTGAAAACAATGTTTTTGTTTGGGTTTGGGTTTGACCAATTCGTTAAAACAGAAAAAAAAAACAAAAAAAAAACTAATTAAGACATGCGTGTCTGTGAACCTTAAACAATAATCTTTGTCAATTTTATTTTTCAGTCTTTATGATGGTCGATACTTGATCTATCTCTTACTGTTACATCCCCAGGCAACGCCGGGCTCTACTGCTAGTATATAAGATATATATAATATATATATATATTATATATAATATATCATATAATATATAATCATATAAATCATCTAATATAAATCATTTCTTATATCAGCTATTAAGGAGCTGAAGTGGGATTTTTTTTAAAACAAAGGCTTCGTATTTCATGTTTTTCATAACTAAAGTCTAAAAGTAAAGTAACTCACCACTGCAGTCAACATTTGGTGCCGCTTCACATGTTCCTGTTATTCCTGAAAAAAGTGAATCACCAGGACATTTCCCAATAAACATCCGCTGATTGAAACACAATATAAACCTGCCACACTTTGCAGGATGACTATACAGTCCATTTTTTATGCCTTTACACTTGTCTGAAATCAAAAAGAATTTGTTTTGTAAAAAATTAAGAAGAAAACAACATTTTTTTTACAAGTTTGAGCTTCTTTTTTCAGATTTTTTATTTTATTTTTTTGTTAAAAGGCCAAAAGAAAAATATATAGAAGATTAAATAGAAAAAAATTGAAAAGGAAAACAAATATTTAACAGATGTAATTTACTTACCATCCAAGCTTATCTGAGTGATAAAACCTTTGTTAAACTCCATGATTGTAACGTAGGAGAGATTGATTAAAACAGGTGGACTGTCTTTACCTGAAAGAGAATCAATTTTTCATTGTAATATGCAACAATATATGATTTTGAAGCCATGATTTACTCTTTTAATCAATTGATTAAGTTCTCCCACTAAAAAAAAAAAAATATTTCTTATATTTTTTATGCAATAGACAAGACAATTGAACAGAAATCTAAAATTAAAAAGAATGTAGAATCACTAATAAGCTAACATGGAAATGAAATAAAAAATAAACTAAATATAGAGATTAATGTTTAAAAATAAATAAACTAACAAAATATTTAACTATTTAGAAAAGAATTTAATTGCTTTAATTCATTCAGCCTGAGCAAGGCAATAAAGCCCCTAAGATGCAAGGGGTTACCGAGTATGAACGAATTTGAGAAAAAGAAAAACATTAAGGAGAAAGACCAATGGAAAAACAGGAATTAAGACAACAAAGATAACAACTGACATTGCATTTAAATTTTTAAAGATCAAAGTTGATTGGAAAGCAAGAAGTCAGAAGAGAGTTCCACAAGCGAGAAGTGTGTGAAAAGAAACTTTTATCATAGAACTTATGGTTACATCTAGCCATTTCAACAAACTAAAAATAACCAAAAAATTGTAATTAACTATTGAGAAAATAATAAAAACATTTTTTAGGAAAAAGGCAATTAAAGTGTAAATTAGTTTAAAATAATTAAATATTCATAAACAATGAAGCTACACATGCAAAAATATCTTAATTGGAAAACAAAATATTAAAAAAAATAAAACTGAGAAAATTTAAAGTCAAACTGCTTTTTACTGAGCACACATTTTGTTACTGATATATTTGACTATTCTACAATGCTTAATAGATAGGGAGGGAACATTTTTCTTTTTTTAGAGATATTTTTGGACCAAGAGCTCATTAAGACCACTCTATTTATTAGATTCCCACTCTTTGACCCTTTAAGTGATTTCTGATTCACTTTTATTAAGAGTCCCCCACTTCTCCCATTTATTGGATATTGAGAAAAATTCTACCCCATCAATTATTAAGACACCCTTGTATCAGGATTAAGAGTAGATTTATAAATTTTCATTACGAAACATTGGCAATGTTTAATCTTTATACCTGCAAAAATCGGTATGTCAAAATTTTTTTTTCTCTTGACACTGCTATTATTTTAACTACCTTCACTCCCTTGGCAATGTTTGTTGTTTTAAAAATGATGATGAGAATTTTAATAAAAGTAAACATGATGAAAGTAAATTTATACATTTTCATTGTTCTTGAGAATTGACAACAAAAATAAACTCTATTTATTTATAATATTGTTTATTGGAATGGTAGGCAAAACATTGGCTAATTACCAATCTATGTGAACTTTATAAAATAGTAAATAGTAAGGATTTCCTTATAGTTAGCTTATATATTTTTACAATTTAGTAAATGCTTATAAATTTATGAATAAAAAATTGTTTTCATATTTATTTCTTTATAAATTGGTAAATCATACTTATTATAAAACCCAGATTGTGTGTGTGTGTGTGTACGTTTATATATTGGATCGGATTTCCTACATTTTTCAACCAATTTCAACAAAACTTCACAGGATTACGTAAAATTACCTTGCGGAGGTTCTGACAGCGCCAAAAATTGGAAAAACACAATTGTTTTGCACGAAATCAATTTGAAAACACAATTAAGAGTCATCGTAAGAATGAAAGGGGTACAACTCATATCGAGTTATACTTATTATAAAACCCAGGTTGTTTGTTGGTGTGTGTGTTCCTTTATATATGGGATCGGATTTCCTACATTTTTCAACCGATTTCAAATAAAATTTCACTTTTTTTTTGGCAGGTAGTGTTTCTTATTGTCTTGCACTTTTTTTCTTTTATTTTTACATTCAGAATAATTTTAGAATTTCCATTTACAAGACAATTGTTTATAATAAAATTCTATTCAATCGGTAGACTCATAACGATTGAAAGCAATGTTTTTGTTTGAGTTTGGGTTTGACCAATTCATAAAAAAAAACAAAAAAAAAAAACTAATTTAAGACATGCGTGTCTGTGAACCTTAAACAATAATCTTTGTCAATTTTATTTTTCAGTCTTTATAGTGGTCAATACTTGATCTATCTCTTACTGTTACATCCCCGGGCAACACCGGGCTCTACTGCTAGTAATAGATATGACATTGTATTAGTTTTATAGATTGCAACATCTATCAGAGAGATGAAATTTAAATTTTTATTATTGCCTTATTCCAAAATTTCAACACATCAGCAGATAGCAATTAATGTCAACAATTGACCACAAGTAGTTATTAATTAAAAAAAATAGTAATTAATGTATAATAACTACATGTACAAGAATGTCGTTTTTAATAAAAATTAAAAAAATAACCATAAATACATAAAAATGCGTATATTGTTGAAAATTCCTTTTTCCACAATATAGCTACTTGTGCTATGTTATAATGCTTATTACCTAAACAATAATAATAATGAATTTTTTTTTTAAACATTAAAGTATATTTAATCACATTTCCCTAATAGTTGTTGCAATCTGTGAATACAATTGTATTAGTTTTTAGAATATTGTATACATAAAATTATTCTTGCAAATAAGCAAACAGTTCTTTTGATAAACTGTTTTTTGTGGGCTGAACAATAGAGAATAACAGGGAAATCTTAAGAGTTTGTTAAATGTTTATATACCCAGAATCCATCATAAAAATTCAGGATGCGAAAATGGGTTGGAAGTGCTCAATCCTCTCTTTCCAGTCTTGACAGAGTTAAAAATCTTTTACGTTGGGGAAAACTTATTTCACTCTCTATAACCTCTTCTGTCACTGTTCTATTGCTTTTTCCATGGTGAATGTTCTTTAATTCCACCAGTTCAGACCTTTACATCTACTTCCACACTGTTGAATCATCTTCATTTTCTCCATGTTCCAAATATAAGAAGGAAGTTCAACTAAGATTTTTTTTAAAGAAAACACATTTTCTGTGAGTTTCTCTGAA
>CAHIKZ030000472.1:692500-707500 GCA_903632075.3 Acanthosepion pharaonis
ATATATATATATATATATATATATATATATATATATATATATATATATATATATATATATATATATATATATATATATATATATATATATATATATATATATATATATATATATATATATATATATAGGTGAAGTAGTGGATAGCAGCTCAGATTGAGGAATCAGAGTTGTTAGAATTACAGTAGAATCCATTATATTCACTTACATGCTAATATCCTTGGGAAAGTTGTTAATCCTCCTCTTCTCCTTCCAGTTAGGGGTAAATAGCAGGACAGGCCAGGTTCTATAGCCTTGGATCAAGAGTCTACCATATAGTGTATATATATATATATATATATATATATATATATATAGTATTATTATTATTTTTATTGTAAAAATATGTTGAAATCGCTACACAAAAGCTTTCATGTTCCAATACTTTGATTGTCCTTTTTTAGGTGATGGTAATTAACTTGTGATTAAATGATTTTTAAGGAAATTTAAAAATAAATTGTTACCTTTTTTACGAAGGTTAAAGTGGTAGGAGGGGATGTATTAAAAAGAATTAAAATTAGGCTTGTGGGTATGTCTTGATTAACTGACATCTAATTGGTTAATTGAGACATACCCACAAGTCTAATTTTAATTCTGACCTTATGTTCCCCATCTCCTTCAACTTTCAGAAAAGAGGTAACAATTTGTTTTTCCTTAAAACCATTTAATCACCAGTTACTGACCATTGCCTGAAGAAGTACAATCAAAGTATTGAAACAAGAAAGCTTTTGTGTAGGGATTTCAATATGTTTTTATTACAGATGAAGAGAAATTTTTCTCACAGATGAAGAGAAAACTTAAAGCTACAGAGATGTGGTTATTATAGAATCTTTTATAATAAAAATAATAATAATACTTTGCTCTACTTTGTATTGAGCACTTTTTTAAAAGTAAATGCTATAAATGGTGGAATTTTTCTCCATCTGTTCTTTCCTTTATTTGGATATAGTATATAGTATATATATATATATATATATATATATATATATATATATATATAGTACATTTACATAGTACAGACATTATTTTTAAAAATAATCCAGCTGTTAAGACAACAGCTAGATTATTTTTAAAAAGTATGAAATCTTTTGTTTTATCACTGACAGAAAAACCTATGAGTCATTATCATGACTACCACTGCCACTCACATCTAATTTACTTGACACACCCTTCAGATGTTCACATAGACCAGCTATTCTATAACACAGAGGTTTTCAACCAGTGAGTGGGGGAATTCCCCAGTAGATGATTTAAGATTTTCAGGAGAGAATTTTTTACTCTTTCTTGTTTTTTTAATTTTATTTATTGAATTTTATTTATTGAATTTTATTTTCAGAATTTTATTTATTGAGTTACAATACCCTGGTATTTGATTGTACTTTTTGTTTATTGAAGCATGCTTCAGTTTATTTATTTAATAATTAGTTGTGAATTAAAACAAATTACTGTACATGTATTCAAGTTTAAAAACCCAAAAGCATTTTCTATTGCTATTAAATTTCTAAACCTCTTCTATAAAAAAAATAATCCATATAAATTTATATGTACTAATATGGAAAAGATTTGAAGATTTTCAAATATATATGCATATTATTTGGAATTCACCTTTTAAGGCAGACAATCTTGGAAAGTGGGGAGGAATAACATTTTCACTTATAGTGAAAAGGGTGCATTGAGCAAAATATTGGCCTAACTTACCACTTTTCAAATCCCACAGGTGGATGTTGCAAGCTGCTCTATCGGTACTTCCATCAAAAGTGCTCAGACGAACTACATTCCCTGGTCCAACCAATTCAAATCTTCATGATAAGAACATGAAATGCCACTTGCATAGTAGTAAATCACCTTCCTTCTGTATTTTATCAGTGAGAAGTAAGTTCCACTCAAACAGTTTCTTCCCATGAAGCACTGCTCTGGGGAACTGACTCCCAAGAGGATGTTTCCCTGACCATTACAATCTTAACCTGTTCAAGGCTAAGGTTAACTGTTATCTTTCACTCCCTATCCACATAAATTGCCTCCTAATGTAAACCTCTACCTTAAGTGGCCTCTGGGCCTTGTAAAGGGTGAACCTTACAACTTTTTTTTTTTTACTTTAGGGGTCACTTGTAGAATACAGGAGAGACAAGAGTTAAGATGCAGCACCTGAAGAATTATCCTGAGAACATCCCCATAGTCTCTGAGGATACCATCTTCTGCTATATGTCATGTTCCTTCAAGATGTTGGCGATCCTGACTCTCCACAATTTCCTATCCTTTGTAGCTCATGGAAAAGTTTGTCTTTTCACTATCTCTGTTCTGCCAACCATTTACACAAGTGCATTTTATAGGGTATGTGCTGCTTTCCTCTGTTCCTCTTGCTTTAAATATGTCCTGTGAGTTTCAAATTTTCCAAGTCCTCTTTCCTCATTATATGCCCTAGAAATTTCAACTATCTCTTTATGATGTCAAGTATAAGTTTGATTTTTCTTTCCATTTTCTTTTAAAAATTTGTTATGACTTACAGGTTCAGTCCTTGGATATTTCTTTAGAACCAGTTTTCTATTGCTTCATGTCTCTTCTTCGTCTGTGAGGAGATTGTCCAACATTCACTGTGATATATGAAGACTGATATTACATAACATTTCAGTACTCTTTTCTTTGTTTTTAATGAAATTTTCCTGTTTCTTGATACTTTGCTTAGCTTTGGAAGGCATTTTTCACTATTCCAGTGCAACTCTGGATTTTGGCGTCACATTTTCCATCCACTGTCAAACACTAGATATTTCAATTTTGGTACTTGCTTGATTTTGGTATCTCCAATTTGTAATTAGCAGGTTGGGCTTCTCTTTTTGCTGACAACCATACACTCTGTCATCTCACAATTGATGTTTAGTCCTTTCTTCTTGCTTTCCTTTACTACCATCTGTATTTTGATCACAGACAAGAATTTGCATAATGTAAACATTGAAAATAGAAATTGATTTTGAGAATAAATATCAGGAAAATTTTGTTAGAAACAAAGAAGAGAGTGCTGAACTGCAATGTAATATATCTCCTCTTACATGGCAGTAAATAATGAAGAATTTGTTTCTAACAGATGAAGAGAAAACTTAAGGCAACAGACATGTGGTTCTATGGAAGGATGCAGAAAATATCTTAAAATAATGCCATAAATAACACTCCCTAGATATTTAAATCATTGTACTTGTTTGATTTTATCTCCAATTTGTAATTTGCATGTTGAGCTTTTTTTCTGTTTTCTTTTTTTCCTAATCATTTCACCTCAAGCAAGGCAATAAAGCCTCTAAGACACAAGGGGGGTTACTGGATGTTAGCAAATATAAGAAAAAAACTTTATTAAGGAGAGAGAATAATGCAACTCTGGATTTTAGTGTTAGATTTTCCATCCTCTGTTAAACACTTCCAAGATATTTCAATTTTGGCACTTGCTTGATTTTGATATCTCCAATTTGTAATTAGCAGGTTGGGCTCCTCTTTTTGCTGACAACCATACACTCTGTCATCTCACAATTGATATTTAGTCCTTTCTTCTTGCTTTCCTTTACTACCGTCTGTATTTTGATCACAGACAAGAATTTTTCATGATGTAAAGATAGGAATTGGCTTTGAGAATAAATATCAGGAAAATTTTGTTAGAAACAAAGAAGAGAGTGCTGAACTGCAATGTAATATATCTCCTCTTACATGGCAGTAAATAATGAAGATTTTTTCTCACAGATGAAGAGAAAACTTGAGGCAACAAAGGTGTGGTTCTATAGAGGGATGCTGAAAATACCTTAAAATAATGTTCATGAAGCACTTCTCTGGGGAACTGACTCCCAAGAGGATGTTTCCCTGACCATTACAATCTTAACCTGTTCAAGGCTAAGGTTAACTGTTATCTTTCACTCCCTATCCACATAAATTGCCTCCTAATGTAACCCTCTACCTTAACACTCCCTAGATATTTAAATCATTGTATTTGCTTGATTTTATCTCCAATTTGTAATTTGCATGTTGAGCTTTTTTTTCAGTTTTTCTTAATCATTTCAACCCAAGTAAGGCAATAAAGCCACTAAGACACAAGGGGGGGGTTACTGAGTGTTAGAAAATATGAGAATTAAACTTTAAAGAGAGAGAATAAAAGAACAGGAATTAAGAAGACAGAAGATAATGATTGACATTGCATTTAAGTTTGTGAAGATCAAAGTTGACTAGAAAGTAAGAAGCCTGCAGAGTGTTCCACAAGTGAGAAGTGTTATAGAAGAAACTATTAGCATAGAACTTACAGTTAAATCTAGCCATTTCAACTGTAAAATGCTGAGACCTAACTACCAATCTAGTACTATGCTTAAATTCATAAGGTCTAGAACCATAGAGGAAAGTTCATCAGAACAATTACCATGTAAGTATTTATAAAAAAAAGGCACAGAGTTGGTGGGAATGTGACTGAAGCTGAGATGCCAGGTCAGGACCGATAACATTGCAGATTATTCTTTGAATTTTATTAAGAATGTCTAAATAGATAGCAAAATTACCAGACCAGATGTGGTGGCACTGTCTAGTGGAGGAACAAATGGCACACTTATAAATATGTAAGATAGATTCTAGTGAGAAAAATCATCTGGCATGACACCGTGAACCAACTTTACCAGCAGCAGACATAGTAAATGATTCAATATAATCTTTCCACTACATGTATGTGGAAAATTTTAACCCGAGAGGGCACGATGAGTTACTCCCTAGAGGTTAGCATCAGCCATGCTGATGAAAGACAAAAGAGGTTTTTTCAGATGATCTAAAGAGAGTTTAATTTTGGAAGCATTAAAATTAATAAGCCATTCTTTGCCACTGTTAACAATGGATTGTAAGTCATTTTTGAAATCAGCTTTTGCTACAAACAAATCATTGTCTTTTTACAATTGATGTTTAGCTAGTCCATATTAAGCCTTGGTGCATATTAAGTAATTAATATTATGTACTAAATATGTACTAAATATAGTCATTAGTCCAGTGCAGAAAGTCCAGAAATCTGAGTTACCTGCAGAGTCTTGAGCGAACTGAATAAAGTGTCCAACCCAAATAAATGAGTGCAGGTCTGCTGCATGAATAATAGGATAAACTAAGTGCTTAGATCTTACCTTTACAGTCAAGTCTTGGAGAATGGTCACAGATCTTCAGTTCTGGTGAAAAGTGTGTATTTTGTTGGCATCTTCCAATGAACATATGTTGGTTAAGACATAAGATGTAGAGATTGCACTGAGTTGGATGTGGATATTTGCCGTTTGCAATTCCTTCACATTTTCCTACAAATGATAAATTTCAAAAGTGGATAACTTTTCAATTTTGCCCTTTTTCTGATAAAAAAGAAAAGAAAAAAACTGCATATTTTTTTTACTTACTTTCAAGTGTCGGTTTGCTTATTCTCTCTTCAACTTCTTTGCTTGCCACTTCTGAAATGTACAAACAATTGTTTTGAAAAATACATGGTTTGAAATTCCATGATGAAATGGCTTTCTTATGAATATTGATACATTTACTTTGTCTTTTCCTTGATTCTTATAACACATTGAATATAAATTTGAATGCACTTACTGTAAAGTCAGTTACATTGATGACATGTTTTACGGAAAATGAGGTTGTTGATAAAAAGTCGTCAATTTTTAAACATTTGTCAGATAACAATCAGTGTATCCAAAAAAAGTTCAATTCCAATTGTTTCTCTATCATTGACAGAGTGGACACACAATACAAATCAATAGAAGTACCGTACAAAATTGGCTATTAAAGAAGGATTCTGGGTTGCTAAAAGGGAGCCATATTTAAATAAAGTCAAATCATATATAAACAGTATTGAGGATGAAACAAAAAATTCTATAATTACAAGACAGGGTGGACAGACTAAACAAATTGGTGGACACACCATACAATTTGGTTATTAAAGAATTATTTTGGATTACAAAATGTAATCTTATTTAAATAAACAAATTGAATCATATATGAATGAGAATGAAAAAGAAAATTATACAATTATAACATATGTTGCAGGTGAAATTCCCTCTCTTTTTGCTATTTCTTCTTTTTCTAAGAATTTTGAATTATTGTCTTTTGTATTATACTTGAACTTAAAAAATTTAATCAATTTCAATCTTTGGCTGATGATGGGTGCAAAAGTCCTGAAACATGTAACAACATTTGATAGAAATATACAAGGGTTCTCATTTGCCAGCAATTGTTACTCGTTGAAAATCTACATAAACTCTCTCTCTCTCTATATATATATATCTTTTATATATAAATATATATATATATATATAAAAGATGAGCTGATTTTCTGTCTGTCATGCAGTGTTTGTGTGTGACTTTGCATGTGCATATATAATGTATATGCATATGTCTGTGTTGCATGTGATTGGACCATTTAATGTACACATAAGCACATGGATATGCACACACGATTTGTATCAAGTTTTTTGGAAAGTAATGTATTTTTGACAAGGGAGTAAAAACTCACTTGGATCTAGCAACAGTTAATTTTATTTATCAAGAGTGCAATAATTATCCTTTATTAACAACTATAAAATCTGTTATGAAATGAAATCTTTTATTTCTTGCTGAGAGATTCTGGTATTCAAAAAATGTACAGTCTTTTTGCCATTCCTTCTCTCTTTCACTCTCACTCTCCAATTTTATGCTTTTTAATAGGTAAAAAAATAGGTCAACCAAAATCTCTTCTATGAAAAGTAATAAAAAATTTAAGAAAACTGCAACAAATTACACAGTACTTATTTTAATTAACCTCATTACTTAGAATGATTACTCCCCTACTTATATAAATGTAAAAAAGAGTCTTAGTTGACATAATATAAGTGACAAGTGGTTATAAAAAGGTACTGTTGATTACTTATGGTTAATTTATTTAAATAATTCACTGATTATTGTTTGTTTTATGTTGCAGTAATTGTAGGTAAAATGATGCACTAAAATAAGTAACCAGGTAATCATTTTTAAGTTTTCTCAATATTAGTACCAAAATATAAAATAATAATGGAGATATTTAATTTGCATATTTAACTTTAAAAATAATTTTGTTTTGTTATTATGGTCTTTTAAAATATTTAGAAATCTTCTCTTATTCATGACTTTTAAAAATCACAACAAATTATGCAGTACTTATTTTGATCAACAACGTTACTTAGAACGATTACTTCACTACTTATGTAAATGTTAAAAAAAGAGTCTTAGTTGGAATAATATAAATGACAGATGATTATAAAAAGGCACTGTTGATTATTTATGGTGATCATATCTCTTTTTGATTCATGATTGACTTAACAGAAGAATTCCTTCAATAGGCTGCCATTACTTTCTGCAGTCAACCAAAGCTATAGGACACACTCTGTCTTACTATATAACCTATAGCTGGGGTATTTATGGTCAATATGTTTAAATAATGCATTGACTATTATTTATGTTACATGGCAATAATTGTAAGTAAAATGATACACAAAAATAAGTAACCATGAAATCATTTTTAATTCCTTTGAATATTGTTGGCTATTTCTTATTGGCAATTATATAAGTGACAGATGACTATAAAAATGCACTGTTAATTATTTATGGCTTCCTTAGGTGCCATGCATAATACATGCTTGGGTGATCATATCTCTTTTTGATTCATGATTGACTTGGCACATGAATTTGTGCAGTATGCTGCAATAAAATAAGTAACCAAGTAATCGTTTTAAGTTCTCTGAATATTGCTGCTGAAGAACAAGTTGGTGCTTAGGAGAAATAAAGAGGGAAGAAATAAAAATACAGTGAATGAAACTGCAAGAAAACATTGCATAACACAGGCACCTGGAAATGGTCTAAAACCCGTATATTATTTTTAAAATCATTCTAGAAATGGGGGTCCTGTTCATAAAATAAAAAAGTGTCAAACCAACCCCTCACTTATTAAAGAATTATCTGGACTTTGTTTTTATTCACAAATGTCAGGTTTGAAACTGTGCTCATGTCATTAATAACTGAATGCTACTGATGATATAAGCACAATTTAAAAATCTTGACATTTGTAGATAGAAACAAAATACAGATAATTCAGAAATTGATTTGGAACTTTAATTATATTAACAACAAGATCCCCCCCCTTCTAAAATGATAAGAAAATATAAAATAAAAATCAATATTTTTCGATTCTGATGAATGTTATGACTTAAATTGATGCTAATTTACAAAAATTATTCCCCCCAAATTTTCCTCTATTTTTTACGAATGGACTAATCAGTTTAAATAATGCCAAATCATACATATAGTACACATTAATATATAACATAAAAAACAAACTTTAAATTGTCTTTCTTTTAATCATTTCACCCCAATCAAGGTAATAAAGCCACTAAGACAATATGAGAAAAATATACTATTAAGGAGAGAAGACAATAAAAGAATGAGAATTAAGAAGACAGAAGATAACAATTGACATTGCATCTAAATTTTTGAAGATTAAAGTTGACTGGGAAGCAAGAAGCCAGTAGAGTGTTCCACAAGCGAGGGATGCCATACATCTCGCTATTTCAACTGTAAAATGATGAGACCTTGCTGCCAATCTAGTACCAGGCTTAAATTCATAAAGTCTCGGTACCATAGAGGAAAATTCATCAGAATAATTACCATGAAAGTATTTATAGAAAAGGCACAGGGAAGCTACATTATAGTGGTAGGAATGTTATTGATGCTGAGATGCCAGATCAGGAACAGTAACATTGCATATTCTTCTTTCGATTTTATCAAGAATATCTAAATATATAGCAGGAGCACCAGAACAGATGTGGCAGCAATATTCAAAGCAAAGTAATAAAATAATTTTATTTTTCCTCTTAATTTTGTGCTTTTTTTCTCTTAATCACAGCACTCAAATTTATATTCTGAAAATGTTAAGAAATTGGCCAGTATCAAAAATAAGAAAGATGAGCTAAACCTTGGAAACTTGTCAATGAAGAAATTTGGACAATTTATAAAGTTGGATTGGAACAAAAAATTTTTAGCATTTTTCAGTGGATGATGTTTGAGGACAGGATTTTGTTTCACATGTGGCTGAAATTTATGATACATATACAGATTCTGAAAAGTGTCACTGTGTCTTTCTATATGGTTCACATGTAGATTGAGAATTTTAAATGATTTTATGTTAAAAGTGAAAATGAAGAACAATGAGAAGCATTTTCATTATTTGATGCCCCTTTATTTCTATGCTAACAGCAAAAGCTATGTGCCATTTATAGAGATGGTACCATAGCTTAGAGTACTGTTTTTTAGTGGTCTGCTAAGTCCAGATATGGAAGTTTTGATATGGTAGATGAAAAATGTTCTGGTAGACCTACAATTGTTGATGATGACCAAATCGAAATTTCAATTAAAAGCAATCCCGGTCACACAATACAGGACACTGCAGAGATACGCAATCTCATATGAGCATTGTAGGGCATATGAAGAGAGTTGGATGTATGAATGAATATGCTTGGGGACCTCATGATTTAATGGAAAAAAGTCTAATGGATCAAATTTCAATCTGTGACTTTCTGCTACAATGCAATAAAAACCACCCATTTTTGAATAGAATGATCACAGGCAATGAAAAATGGATTGTTTACAACAAAGTCTTACAAACATTCTTGAGGAAAATGAAATGAACACAATTCTTCTTATGTGTTGTGTCCCTTCAAGAAGTTGGTGATCATAACTCTCCACAATTTCCTGTTCTTTGTAGCTCTAATTTTTGTCTTTTTGTGATCACTCCTAAAACCTGTTCTGCTATCCATTTACTCAAGCTCACTAACTAGGTTATATGTTGTTTTCCTCTGTCCCTCTTGATTTCAATCTGTCCTGTGAATGTCAAATTTTCCGAGCCTTTTTTCCTCTAGGTCTCTTCAGGCCTGAAAATTTCATTTATGCATGAAACAGACTGCCACCACTCGGTTTTGACATCAAAGTCCACTTTTATATTTACATAAACTCTATCCCTGATATTGAGCACTTTTACCCATAAATATAGCAGAACTTAAAACCTTATATTTATCATTAAATATATATATATTTAATTGCTTCACCACAAGCAAGGTGAGAATGCCACTAAAAAGCAGTGGGTTACATGGAGTGAAAGTGAGTGGAAATGAGAAGATTGAAAATGGGGAAGATTGAGGAAAGGACAAAAAGAGAACAGCTTTCAAGAAGACAGAAGATGGTGATTGATATTTCAATTTTTGAAGATTGTAGTTATCAGGGAAATAAGAAATCAGAAGGGATTTCCTCAGGTGGGAAGTGCTAGCTAGTTCAACAGTAAAAGACAGTGAGACCTAGTTGCCAATCTAGTAGCCCATTTAAATTCCTTTAGTTAGGGCACTAGGGAAAAATGATAATCCAAACCGCTGTCATGAAAATATTTGTAGGAAAGACAGAGGGAAGCCATGTCACGTCAGTGGGAAAGTGACTGAAGTCAAGATGTCTGGTCAGGATCGATTACATTTATTGACTCTTCTCTGGATTTTGTCAAGAATCTCGAGATGTACAGCAGGAGCACCTGACCAGATATGTCAACAGTAGTCAATGCACAGATGAATGGTAGATTTATAAATGTGCAAGATATATTCTGACAGGAAAATTTTCTGGCATGACACGGTATCCTAACTTTCCAGTACCAGTAGATGTAGCAATTGATTAGATATAGTTGTTCCATTTTATGTCAATGGAAAATGTGAGGCCAAGATGGCACAAAGTGTTCCTCCCTGATAGCAGGCAGTAAAGGTTCTCTATGGTGATTAAATGAAAGCAGTTTTGCCTTGAAAGTGTTTATATTTACAAGTCACTTTTTGCCTCAGTTAACCACTGATATATATATATGTATTGATGTTTACATAGAGTAGGTTATTGGTAAATAAAGTTATGTTGTTATATCATGTTTAAATTCCAGTAAAGGCCATTTGTTTTTTTTTAATCAATTTCATCCCAAGCAAGGCTTTAAAGCTAGACACTAAGACACAAGGGATTATTGAGAGTGGAAAAATTAGAAACATTATTAATGAGCTGGAAGAGGAAATAGCAATCAGGAAGAGAGTAGATAGTGACTGACATGGAGATTAAAGTTAAAGTTGGCCGGAAAGCATGGAGCTGGAAGGGAGTTCTACAACTGAGATGTCTGAGAAAAGAAAAAGTTAGCATAAAATTTATAGCAACAATTAGCCAGCTCAACGGAAATTGATGAGATCTCAACACCAGTTTTATACTGCGTTTAAATGAAAAAAATTCTAGGTACCATAGCGAAGAGCTCATCTGAACAATTACTATGAAAATATTTATAAAAAAGACACAGAGAGGCAACATTATGGTGGGAAAGTGACTGTTGCCGAGCTGACAGATCAGGACTGATAATATTACTGATTCTTCTTTGGATTTTATTAAGGAGCTCAAGGTAAATAGCAGGGGCACCGGACCATATGTGGCAGCAATATTCTTAGCATAGGTGAGTGGTATCCTTGTAGATATGTAAGATAGATTCTGGAGAGAAAAATTGTCTTACACAACACAATAAACTGACTTTCTTAGTAGTTGACCTAGCAATGGATTCAATATAGTCTTTCCAATTCATTTCAGCTGAGAACATTAGCCCGGGATAGCATTCACAATCGCATTGCATTCAATTTTGCATTTCTTTTTCTCTTTTTTCTCCATGTTAAAGGTTAAATAGTATGGCAGACTGATCTCTCTAGCTTTGGCTGGTAACCATTCTAAGAGAAACACAACTCTGAATTAAATACTGCTTGAGAATGGAGCTGGTGATTCCACACATAAAACCACGGTGACAACTCTTAGCTTGATGAATCTTAGAGTTATCACTGTGATTTTGAGAGTAAGTTTTATGTGTGGAGTCATCAGCTCCATTCTCAAGCAGTATTTAATTCTGATAGAAAGCTACATGCATGGGGCATCCAGTGACGATTGGGTTTGCTATCTAATATTGTCCGTTTCTTTATATTCTTTGACATTTTGGTCAGAATCAGACTTCTGTAAAACAAGTCAAAGTAATCAAAGATGATAGAAAAGAACTGAACTTACCCAAGCAAGCATTTCCCTCAGACATGTCACATATCTTTTTTGCAGAGTTAAAATAATAGCCAGGCTGACAGTGTCCAAGAAAGTATTCTTCCTTGACACAAAGAACATAAAACTTGCAGCTAACGGGATGGACGTAATAATCATCGGGTCTGCCGATACAGAAATCTGTAGCCAAAAGAGAAAAGAAATTATTGTTTCTTTAGAAGAGAAAAGAAAAAAAATCTATATTTGATAGAAAATAAGCAAGTATGGATCTGAACGACTTTGGCTTGGACAAAACAATTCAATAATAATAACAACACAAAATAAGTAATGCCTAATAAAACTTAAAAAGTTTCTAGAACTTAATGCTTTTAAAGGTGATCAGATTTTTGTAGAGAAAACAAATTACCAAGGTTTACCAAAATTAAATTTATTTAGAAACCACAAGAACATTACTTCCAACTAGATAATTATTGATAAGCTATTGAGTTTGCTAGAAAGTTTGTTCATTTATTAAGCAATAAATAATATAATACTCAATAAAGAAAACAAACTTTTTAGCTAACCCATTACAAAAACTCTCTAAGTAAGCAAAAAGAAGCCAATTATTCTTTTATTTTCTTTTATTTCACATCCATAGAACAAATGTAGCAAAGAGACAGTTTGAGGGCATTAAACTGTTGAGAAGTTTTTCTTTGCTTTCTGTCACCCTGTCAGCTGAGCCTTCAGAATACGCCAACTGCACCACTGCAGAGAGGTAAGACCCCCCACCACCACCACCACCACAATGTGGTGTACTGGGTATGACAATAAGGTACATCTGGTAGCAAAGCCTCTGATCAGGAGGTTTTGAGAAGCAAGGAACCACCTCCTAATTGCTGGTGTTTCCAGGTTCACCATGACCAGGGGTGGTAGCACCTGTTCAGGTCCCAGATATGGGCAAATAGTTAACTCCCAAACTGGGGTCAAAACACTTTAAAAGTGTAAAAATAGGTTTTTAATACTAGCAATATATCTTTTGAAAAAAAAATTACCAGCAATACATTTTTGAAAAAAAAGGAAACCATTCCAAGCAATAAAAATCTTGTCAGCATTAAATAACACATGGAGGTTGATATGCTATAAAATGAAAGAAACCACACCAAACCTTTTCTAAATATATTCTCTAATTTTATGATTTTATTGCGAAGCCCAGGACAAATGTTGCCCAGACTAGATGTCAGAGTAATGCATTATTCCAACTGTGTGTGTATGTGTGTGTGCTTGTGTACACATTAAATTGTACAAGAACATGTAAGTCCCTCATGCACAACACAGACATATGTGGATACATTAAATGTGTGCATGAAATTTACTAGGAAAAATAATTTCAAATATACCACAGGAACAAATATGTTCTTTAATAAAGTTCTTATTATACAGCAGATAAAATATATTCTCCCTTTATCTACTGTATCCCAACAGGACATCAAGCTCTCTACAGCTTCCTTTCCTTTGTAGCTCTAAGCAAAAATTTGTCTTCTTACTATCCCTTCAAGTCCCTGATCTGCCTTCCATTTATAGAACCTTGTCAGGTGGGTTATTTGCTGTTTCCCTATGCACATCTTGCCTTCAAAAGAGTTAATGGCCAATTAACTAGAGGTGATGTCTCAATAAAGTCACTGTGGAGAAGGCAATGAGGACATGAATCCACTGTTATTCTCAAGACAAATCATGGCTATATGCCAAGCAAATAAAAATCCAGTTGCCCCCACCAGGCTTTCCTAGTTAGGAGGATGACTAGACACTGAGTAGGATTAAAAACAAGACCTGTCCAAGGACGAATGAAACTTCTTGTAGTGTCAGCAGCCATCAAGCAACAATGGAGTAGATTGACGTCTATATCTAACTATGTATGCTGCCAGTACAATGATGACATGGCATTGCTAGGTAGAGCATTTCCTAGACAGAAGTCAATGGCCAGAGAAGAGAGTTTCTCCAATGGAATTAATGGCTGTAACCAAAATGAGCCTTCAACCAGGTGTACTTGCCCAACACATGCTACACATGAATGAATACCTCTACAGCTTTCAATTCATATATGTGGAGTGAAGTGATGGGGTGCCTAGCTGTGCAGCAACCCTATGGCTAAATTTGGCCATGGGAATGATGCTGCTGCTGCTGATAATGATATATTTAATGCTGAAAATTTTACAAATTTTTGTTTAGAAATATTTTCAGGGTTGCATAAATTTAGCGAAAAAAGTAGATGATTAGTACTTTAAGTACTTTCATTTAATTGAAAAAGCTATTTTCATCCCAAATTGACCCCTGGGACCTCCAAAGATTTTGGAGGCCAGCATCACCTATTCTTTCATGTTTTCTCCCACATTAACCCCATGTAATAATCTACCCACAAGAATGTTAATGCTTTACTGTAAAACTGATTGTAATGACCACAAACAAATTCTAATATCCACCTGTGACTTGATAGATTAAATTTGACCTTAGCTTACCGTTTGTGAGGCTAAATATGACCTTATTTTACCATTTGTGTGGTCAAATATGACCTTAGCTTACCATTTGTAATGTTAATTTTTACCTCAGCTTATCATTTGTGAGTTTAAATTTGACCTTAGCTTACCATTTGTGAGGCTAAATATGACCTTAGTTTAATATTTGTGAGTTTAAATTTGACCTTATCTTACCATTTGTGAGGTTAAAAACATTTTTGTTTCTCAGTCTCTTATTTCAAATGACCTCTTTGCTTAACTTACATTATTACTCAAGATTTTGCGATCATTCATGCAAAATAGCAATGCAAACACATACTCAAAATTGGGCAGGGAGAAGTGGATTCATGCCTTAGTGAGAAGTGAACCTAAACAGGCATAGCTGAAATTTAAA
>CAHIKZ030000472.1:712500-857500 GCA_903632075.3 Acanthosepion pharaonis
ATAACATATGTATTTTTTCTTTTCTCCTCAGTAATTTTAAACTTAATAGAGATTAAATTTAGATTTTAAAATGGGTAATTTTTTACTTTTAATTTTAATATCAAATTTTATCATATAATTTAATACTTATTGGTTAGAATAAATTATTTTTTTTAATATAACCCCAACTTTAAAGCTCTCAATAGCTATTATAACCTTACTTCGTTGTCAAGTTTTTTTTAATTTTTCCTATACTTGTGTTTTGATTGGTGATTCTAGCTTTTGTAACAACGTTTTCCCCTTGCGAAGGATCGTTAATTAATTTGAAACTTTTAAAACCATTTATTTTACATTCAACATCATCACTTAATAAGACACTGGAGGTATTGAAACAAAATGGCTATTTCTGTAGTGATTTTATAACATATTTATATTATAATTTTTAAATAAATAATTATATCTGCTCTACTCTGTATTGAGCACACTTTTAAGAATATTAATTGTGGGTTATTGGAATTTATTCCGTATACACCAATCATATATATATATATATATATATATATATATATATATATATATATATATATATATATAGTTAAATAATTAAGAAAGAGACAACCTTAAGGTTCCATGTCTATAATTTATTTCCAGAAAATATATTTTCCTGGTTCATCAGGTCACATTTCTAGTTATAAAAGCTTTTGAAACCAGAGATGTGACTTGATGAACCAGGAAAATATATTTTCTGGGGTAATAAATTATAGACATGGAATCTTAAGGTTGTCTCTTTCTTGATTATTTAATTAATATTTGCTCTGGTGTTACATTAAAAAAATTACTTAATATCAGGAATAGAGTGTTTGTAGATATAACCAAGTGGGATATATAAATCAATACCACAGAGTAACAAAGAGTTTCACACCTTAAGTAATCATCAGGCCATAAAAGTTTAGTGCATTATGCTCAGATAATTGCTTTAGGATTGTTGATTGATTGATTTGCTTATCAACCTCTTGCAGATTATTTAAAGCCAGAAAATATCTTTACATTGTAAACACTTTTTGAGTTATCAATGATTTACTGATACAAGTTTGACTAATTAATCCATAGATGTAAGAAGAAAAGATGGATTTACACCTTTCCCAAGGATATGGGTGTGTAATTGAATATAATGAAGCTGAGAGGAACTGGGAGTGCCAAGTTTCATTTCCTGTTAAGCTTACAGCACCTGATATTCCCAAGCAGTCACTCATCTAGTTACTGACCAGATGACCAGGTTCAACATTGCTTAACCTTGGTCACTGTACAAGAACTGCTGTGTCAATGTGATATTGATCTAATCCAATTGGTTTAGGTATGAAACAATTATCATGCAATGTTGATTTCTTTATTCTTTATATATATATATATATATATATATATATATATATATATAAAAGTGAACATGAAACAGCCTGTCACCACTAAGTGTTGACTTCAATGTTCATTTTTATTACACATGCTCTATCTTTTGATATTGAGCTTTTTATCCCATAAATATAGCATACCTTAAGAGTATATTTTTTATATATATATATATATATATATATATATATATATATATATATATATATATATATACATTTATTAAAGACATTTTTATGTTTAACGTTCTTTTTATAGATACAAGTATTTAAGTAAATGCTCTGTTTATAATAAACAGTATTCAATAACATTTACCAGCCTGAATGTCCGAGAAATTTTCATAGAAAATATTCGTCCTTTGACAGGATTCGAACCTGCATCCTATACGGAACCGTCATTTACGCTGATGTCTTTAATAAATAAATTGTCGGACTTTGTCCATTTTTAATATATATATATATATATATATATATATATATATATATATATATATATGGTGTAACAGCAAAATTGTCCAAATCATATGACAGCATAATTGTCCATCCCACAAAATGTTTAATATCTAAAAACCACTAAACTGAGTTTCTTTTTTCCAGGTTTTCAGATAAGATGTTTAGCCATCTTGACAGCATTTGTCATAAGAATAGCTGAAAAACTGTTATGGTAATTTACCCATGCAGAGATGGACTCTCCCAGTACAAATAAGAGAGGTACTGATTTTTAGAGAGCGTAGTTTCCAGCAGTCAGCTCTGACAGTCAGACCAAATATACTTGCTCATTTGTATATGATTGTATTACTGTTTTTCTGTTAATATATTTGTTTAACTCAATTTCTCTCTTTGTGTCTTTATTTCTGGCCCCAACAAGGCCACAACAAAAACTCTTTGACTCATTCAGCTAGAAAGAGAAAAGGTTAAAATCAAGCCTTCAGTCATGGTACCAACATTCATACTCTGGCTTCCATCTTCAAAGTACATTCAAGAACCACCAAGAAAACGGTGAATAGGGATCGTCATTTCAAATTAGAGCTAAAGAGTTCAATTAGAAAAGATCCAACTCAATCCATAAGACGTTCGGCACTTGAGAGAAGTGTTTCAGCTATTACAGTCCAAAGAGCAGTGAAAAAAGACTTGAAAATGTGATCGTATGTGAAGCCTCTGAGGCACCTTGTTACTCCAGGACAGAAAGTTAGAAGGTGTGAGTCCGAAGATAATCTTGAATAAGTTGTAAAATGAGCAAGGAATAATATATATATATATATATATATATATATATATATATATATATATATATATATATATATAACTTTATTTCAATCCTTCATGAGCTTCCAAACATTAGCTATGTTTAATTAATCATGAACATGTCATTTTCGTTTATGATCGATTTCATCACAATTCTTCTGTTAAGCTCTCACACCAACTCTGCATGAATGTGAAAGCGCTACCTAGAGATATCTTTTTTAACTTATAGTGTTTGGGAAGAACAACTTTAAAAATACAAGACCTGAAGATCTTTAGCTCAAAAATCTGAGTCATGCCTATACTTACCATATAGGTCAATTCCCAAACATAGAGTAGGTTACCAGTGGCCCCAAACTTACACCTACCGGTAAATTAAGTTAGCCTGCAGTATATGATAACCTATGCCAAACCTACATAAGGTCATGCCACTTATCTATATATTGAGACACTAATCATAATATATTTCTATAATTACATTGAATCAATAGCTTCATCTACTGCAAGGAAAGTTGGTTCTCTGTTCGTCTTAGGGTTCTCGGCAAAATCCAGAGACGAATATGCAATGTGGTTGGCTCTGATCTGGCATCTCGTTTACATTTGTTCTCTCACAGACGTGCCGTCGCCTCCCTCTGTCTTTTCTACAAATACTTTCACGGTAACTGCTTTGGCGAGATATTTTTATTAGTTGCCAAACTGCATGAATTTAAACGTGCCACTAGGTCGGCATCTCAGTCCCACCTTTTCACTGTCGAAACGGTTAAATGTAGCCGTCTCTTCTACTCCAATAGCTTCATGTCGCACTTCCCGTCTGTAGAACTCCCTTCCTCTTACTTGCTGCCCTGATAGCTATAATCTCCAACTATTCAAATGCAATGTGAATCGACATTTCCAGATGCCTTGATCTATTCCTCGTCCTTCTCTTCATACTTTCCTCTTTCACGCCTTTTTACTCATGCTCCCACTCTCTGTAACCCCTTGCTTGCTAGTGATACCCCCGCCTTGCTTGGGGTGAAAAGTTAAAAAAAAATGAATTGTATAGCAAAAAACCTACAACACACACCGGTAGGTATCGTATAATGTATCGGTATAACTTAGCGAACATTTAAAATTGGTCAGGTCTACTGATAAACACATTAAAGTCAATATCAACTAAAATATTAATACCATAGATTACACATCATATCAGGTAGTTTTTGATATTACTGCTACGTATTTGAATGGCCGCCTGAGTTAAACTGGGCTTCGATCAGTGTTTACACTTAATGTATCAGCAGTTGGACACGATTTGTACCGTAACATTAATAGAATACTGCATTTGTGCTACTATTTTATTATTATATATTAATTTCTGTGTTAATATACCAAATATGTTCCTCCAAACCCAAGTTTGTTGAGGGTTATATTTGTGACAGCTTGCTGGTGCTACGGTAAGAGGTGCACAGTAATTGTTAGGATTGCTGTCCCACTTGTTTACAACTCGGTGGAAACGGTTTGCATTTTATACCTGCCATATAAATCCACCCCTAGTTTTGAAAACATATTTAGGCTCGAATTATCAACTTGTACGCCGCAGATTACGGTATGTATAAATTGGGATTTACTAAAATGAATAATTTAGACAGATTCAAATAATAGCGGACACATTATTAGAATATATTCTGTTCATTAATCAATTTCAGACAAGATAAACAACACTTTCTACTGAAAATTATTAAGATACGATATCCCTATAGAGTGCATACCAACATAAAATAAAATTTATTTAACGTATACTTTATGGAGAAAGATAAAAGTTACGCAGAATTTAAAAAGTATATCAAATTAAAACCCTGCAAAGTTTCATCCTTTATGTTTAGTTATTAAGTTAAGCTATTAGAAAAGTTATCCTCTTTAAATAAAATATTCAAAGTGAACCGAGTATTTTTGGTTAAATATTTGTGTCTACTATGATGTCCGCGCGCCAGGTATAAATAAAAGTGTTTGGGAAGAACAACTTTAAAAATCTGTATAAGGTAAGATTTAGTATAATGAACAATTTAGACAGATTCAAATCATAGCCGACACATTATTAGAAAATATTCGGCTCATAACTCCATTTCATATAAATCCACTTTTATCAATTTATTTATATAAAATTTTTTGATGAAAATTCAAATCTCGTGTTATCGTTTAATCGGCACCCTTCGCTTTATTACACAAACAAATATCAATTATAGTTTTTCCCACCATTTTATAAGTAAAAATTAGAAAATAAAAAAAAAAAAAAAAAAAATTGAAGGGCTGATAAGTCTTAAGTAATTATCTGTAAAAGACGAAATCTTATTGACACTTACATATTGAAGTTTGCTTTTGTTCTGTGATCATCTGTAAACTTTGTGTCTTCTTCAAAATGGCAGCCAACCTTATTCTTCTGATATCATCTTTTGTGGCTTGCGGTTTTATTGTTGTTGGTGCTTCTCGAGAAAGCATACATGTTGGCACAGTTGGTTTCTCAGTTGTTGTTGTAGTTGTAGCCTTAGTTGTTGTTGTTGTGGCCTTAGTTGTTGTTGTGGCCTTAGTTGTTGTTGTTGTAGCTTTAGTTGTTGTTGTTGTAGCTTCAGTTGTTGTTGTAGCTTTAGTTGTTGTTGTTGTACTAGGAGTAGTACTTGGTTCCGTTGTGGTTGTTGTCAGTACCTTTGTTGTTGTTTCTTTGGGTGGAGGCTCGTTCATCAACATGGAAAAGTCCACTGTATGGACAGATGTTTTGACTTTGTGCTTTGGAGGAGCAACAGGTTTCCTTTCAAGCATAGAAAAGTCGACTGTATGGACAGAAGTTTTGACTTTTTTTTCAGGAAGACGAATAGGTTGTCTTTTTAGCATGGAGAAGTCAGCAGTGTGAACTGAAGTTTTCACTTTATTTCTTAGTGGTGGCACTGGTCGTCTTTGCAACATTGAGAAGTCCACAGAGTGAACAGAAGTTTTTACTTTATTTTCTGGAGGGGAAATACGTTGTCTATTTAACAAAGAAAAATCTACGGTGTGGACAGATGTTTCAGCTTTAGGATCTTTTGGAGAAATCTTTCCTCTTAGCATAGAAAAATCCATTGTATGCACTGACCCGTCGGTGTTTTCTTTATAGTGGGACTCTGATTTTCCTTTCACTACAGAAAAGCCCTCAGATGGGTTAGTCTTTTCCTTGTACTGAAATTTTGGTGATCCTTTTAGCAACGAAAAATCGACAGTATGTACAGAACCATTTATATTTCGAACGTTTTGAGGTCCTGAACCTCTTTGTAACATTACGGTGTTCATCGATTGGGCAATGTTTTGTCGAGATCCTGGTCTCTTTAAAAGAGAGAAGTCAACTGTATGCACAGACCCATTAATATCACGACCTTGTAATGATCCAGGCCTTCTCTTTAATAACGAAAAATCGACAGTATGTATAGAACCATTTATATTTCGAACGTTTTGAGAGCTTGATCCTCCTTGTAACATTACTGTGTTCATCGAATGGGCAATATTTTGTCGAGATCCTGGTCTCTTTAAAAGAGAGAAGTCAACTGTATGCACAGACCCATTAATATCACGACCTTGTAATGATCCAGGCCTTCTCTTTAATAACGAAAAATCGACAGTATGTATAGAACCATTTATATTTCGAACGTTTTGAGAGCTTGATCCTCCTTGTAACATTACTGTGTTCATCGAATGGGCAATATTTTGTCGAGATCCTGGTCTCTTTAAAAGAGAGAAGTCAACTGTATGCACAGACCCATTAATATTACGACCTTGTAATGATCCAGGCCTTCTCTTTAATAACGAAAAATCGACAGTATGTATAGAACCATTTATATTTCGAACGTTTTGAGGTCCTGTTCCTCCTTGTAACATTACAGTGTCCATAGACTGACCCATGTTTCTGAGGGATCCTGGTATCCTTTTTAACAGAGAGATGTCAGCTGTATGTACAGACGTATTTATATTTTGAGTGCCTAATATACCTTCTAACATTAAAGAGTCCATCGAATGTGCAGCGTTTTTTCGAAATCCTGGTCTTAGAGAGACGTCAACAGTATGAACAGACCCATTAACATTTTGAACTTGTAATGATTCAGGCATTCCTTTTAAATTAGCAATGTTTACATTTCCCATAACATTTTGTCCATAAAGAGAAACAGGTCTTCTTTTCAACAAATTAAAATCTACCGTATGAACAGAGCCATTAATATTTTGGCCATATTGAGAAAGAAGTGATCCTTTTAACCTAGAAAAGTTCATAGAACCATTGGTGCCTTTTCTGTAAGGTAACAGAGATTTTCCTTTTAGCAGAGAAATGTTCGTATCCTGAGATATTGGCTTTCCTTTCAACTGACTGAAACCCATAGATTGCAGGGATCCCCCCATACTTTGTCCGAAAAACGAAACAGGCTTTCTTGCCAGTAAAGAAAAGTCCACAGTATGCACTGATTTATCGATACCTTGATTTTCGAGAGACGAGAGAGCTGTGTTCATCATAGACCTGAAAATTTCAAAAAACAAGTGACAAATCACAGAAATAGTTTTAAAAAAATAGGATTAATGCTATTCTATCTAGGACCCTCATTGGCCCTTGTGAGTGGAAATCAGTTACACTTTTTACTTGATTGATTGATTGTTTTTACGGCTTATCAACCCATTGTGGATCATTTAAAGACAAAACATATTTAGGACTGAACGAATAATACTTTTGTTTTCTTGAGAATTAATATTGAATTAACTTTTTTTTATTTAGAATACAATGATTTTTCTGGATACAAGACCTACTATTTAACCCATAGCTGAGGAGGTGGAGATGGATTCCAGACATAGAGAAGTCCGGATGATACAGCGATCAAAACTTTGTAACATATAACAATAAAACTGATTTCAATGAATCAATATATAATAGTAACTATACGTCGACTACAGACAGAGAAGCTGATTGATTTTTATGGCTTATCAACCTTTTGTGTGTTATTTAAAGCCGAAGAATATTTGGGATTGTACGAATAATTCTTTTTTAGCAAATGAATATTGCATTAAAATCTTTTACAGAATAACAATGATTTTTCCATATACAGGTCCTACTATTTAACCCATAGCTGAGGAGTGGAGAGGAGATGGATTCATACCTTTCTCAAGGGTATTTGCACGTAAGTGAATGTAACGAACATTACTGGAATTCGAACTCGTCTCTTCGATTTCTCATTTCGAGCCACTATCCCGCTTTCTGATTGAGAATCCTACATAATCATGCTAAGTGGAAAATGATAGGAAAAATGGGCATAAAAGAGGAAAGGTAAGCATCATCTAATAAAAGAAAACCGTGTGATAGGAAAAATAAATTTATATATATATATATATATATATATATATATATATATATATATATATGAAAATTTCTCCGATTTAACCAGTAGAGAAGACAATATTTATGAATAAAAATGACAATAGGAAAACTGGTAATTGCTGACTTTATCAAAGCAAAATACGAAAAAAAAGTTTTTTTTTTCCGTATTTTGCTTTGATAAAGTCCACATTGGACGAAACGCGTCAACAATTACCAATTTTCCTATTGTCATTTTTTTTGTTCATAAATATATATATATATATATATATATATATATATATATATATATATATAGATAGATGGTGAGGGGGAAAATGGATGGAGTTGAATGAATAGTATATCTTGCTGGTTGGAATTGAGAAGATATAAAAAAGATGTGATATATTAACCATTCGTCCATGTTTAGAATCTCGCTACCACACATGGTCTGGTGCTCCTATTATATATTTAGAGGTCCTTGATAAAATGCAAAGAAGAATCTGCAATGTCATTAGTCCTGACCTAGCATCTCGGCTTCAGTCACTTTCCTTCCGCCGTAACGTAGATTCCCTGTGTTTATTTTCTATAAATACTTTGATGGTAACTGTTCTTATGAACTTTTCTCTGGTTTATCTAGACTTTATTTTTTTTTAATTTAAGCACAGTATTAGATTGGCGGCAATCATTTTACACTTGAAATGATTAGATGTAACCGTAAGTTCTATGCTAACAGTTTCTTCTCTCGCACTTCTCGTGAAACTCTCTTCTGGTCTCTTGCTTTCTAGTTAACTTTGATATTTAAAAATTTAAATACAATATCAATCGTTATCTTCTGTCTTCTTAGTTTCTGTTCTTTTATTGTTATTGCTCCTTAGTAGTGTTTTCTTTTTCTTATATTATTTCACACTCAGTAACCCCTTACGCCTTAGTGGCTTTGTATCTTGCTTGGGGTGAAACGATTAAAAATATTTATTATGGCGAAATAGCAAAAGAAGGATAAAAAAAAGATGACACAATAGAAATTATTCATTCCGTATTTTTTCCACATATGAAACTAAATCCTCTAAAAGAAACTGCGGTGAATGCAGCGATAGCAGCAGGAGCGTCAGCAGCAGGCAGGATAGAATAACATTAGTTTTAAGGTTCCAATTTCTAGAGTTAGCATTGTACTGGGCCTGGTAGTAGAGTTTTCGACAGCATGAATTTAAGCGCACTACTAGATTGACAGTTAGGTCTCACCGTTTTACTGTTGAGCTGCAACCGTCTGTTACATTCTAATAGTTTTTCCTTTCTCGTCTCTAGAATTTCCGATTTCTTGTTTCCCGGTCACCTACCATCTTAAAAAATGTTAAATGCAACATAAATCGTCATCTTCTGTCTTCTGGAAACCAGTTTCTTTACTGTCCTTTTCCTCACTTCTCTTCACTTAACTTTTCTCGTTCTTCTTCATTTCACGTAATCCCCCCGCTGCGTCTTAGTGGCATTCTCGCCTTGCTTCGAATGAAACCATTAAAAAGGAAGAAGAAAGAATGATGTCAAAAAAAAAAATGAAAAAGAAATTGATATCTTGTCCTGCTCTAGAGCCTAGAATATTAAAATATGAGTTCGGGAATTTGGTAATTTTGTAGTTCGATTCTTGGGCCAGGTAGTACAGTAAGACTCAGTTGAAACTAAGCAAAAATTAACTGAGCAGTACGAAAAAGAAAGAAATATTCACAGACACCGACAGCAGAACGAGAACAATCTACCCTCGGAGATTAAATAAAGGGTTCAGTTTTCAATTTGTTATCAAAGACCGTAGGGCATAGCGGTCGAAACGTTATAATAAAGATGATACATCTGTCCGAATATCAGTTATGTGCCATGCGTGATACACGCTTAGGCGATCATATATCTTTCGATAGATGACTGACGAGCCACAACAGACTGCCATTTCTTTCTGCAGTAGACCAGTTTCCAGCAAAGGCTATAGAACCCGGTCTACCTGGCTATTTACACATAGCTTGGTAAATAGCCGGACAGAAGTACAGGATTCATACCAAGGGTAAGTGAATGTAATGTATTAAAATGGAATTCGAACTCGGCTCTCCGATTCCTCAATCCGAGTCGCTATACATTACTCCACCGTGCCGTATAAAGAATATGTAAATAATGATAATTACATCATCCGATAAATTCATACAGCAGTTGACTTCATATCGTATACATTCTACAGACTGTTTCTGTTATTTTTGTTTCAAGTTTAAATTAACACATCCGATAAACGCTCACAAACAAATTTTTGGACCAACATATTGATCTCGCTTATTACTATTGTAAGTATACCCTGAGGTTGGGAATGTTTTTTAAGGCTGATAAAAAAGAGGATACTGAAAATCTACACCAACTCTTGGACTCACCCAATATTTCATAGATTTTAATTATCAGAATGTGTTTAAATACTTACTGCCGTGCAATGTTGATTGCCAAAAGTAACGGAAATGGACCTTGATCGCAGAATTTTCCAGTAAAATCGTCCAGATCTACAGACCAAGCTGAAACTCCACCCAAGCCATTTTCAATTGCCCATTTGACCTTGAAGAAGGAAAACAAATAAATGAACACATAAGAAAAATGTCAAGATCAAACTTGTATATTTATCTACAACGTTAATGTACACAGCTTCTTTCAATTTTCTCAACCTGCAAGAATTTTCAATGTTCCCCTCATATGATATATGCTATCATCAAAAGCAACATTTGTGATATTTATGTTTATAGAACATAATTAAATATAAAAATAAAATGAAAACGATAAAACAGTCATGTATGTAGCTTTCTCACCTATATATATATATATATATATATATATATATATATATATATATAAAAATAATTTTAAGTTATAATATATTTAGGGGTTAAAGTTCTCAATATCAGAGATAGAGCGTATGTCCATATAAAAGTGGATACTGAAGTCAACACCCAGCGGCGACAGTCTGTTTTTATGCTTATACGTAATCGTCAGGCTAACGATTGCGTATAAGCATGAAACAGACTGTCACCGCTGTGTGTTAACTTCAGTGTCCCTATTCATACATACATTCATACATACATACATACAAAGGACACACACACACACACATATATATATATATATATATATATATATATATATATATATATATATATATTAAATAAAAACAGACCACTTTAAGGTTCCATGTAATCAATTATTTCACCACAGCCCTTTTAAAGGACTGCGGATCATCAGACTTTACTTACTGCTGCATATATATATATATATATATATATATATATATATATATATATATGCAGCATATCTTAATTCAAGCATGTTTCGTTTAATAATCTGGACATATTAATCTATTTTTATTTTAACTCTCAAATTCTCGGATCAATTTCTTATTGCTGTTATTAAATTCATTAAAGAAGGCGCCGTAGGTTTTTTCATTTCTTTTATTTTTACAAGTACTTTCAATCTCATCCGTGGTCATCTTTAAGGGTGAATTATTAATTTAATTTGAGATGATGATTAAACCAAACAAGCTTGAATGAATATTGTTTTTATTTCGGTCAAGGATGTAATTTTTTTACTTTCCGTCATTTTTACCTGATTTGGCAAACTTAGTGAATGGGTATAAGGCTATACACAGCTTGTCCCGTTATCACAGTACATAAACTGTATTGTTTCACTCCCCACTTTGTTTTCTATTTACACTATTTACATTCTTCGGACTGTCATCCTCATCTTTATTGTCATATTCACGACGTGTCGAACTCTGTACGCTCCGGCATTCTTCAAGTGATATATGTTGGAATTTCGAACCGAACTCTTTCTTTAGTCCAATGACACATGACCCAGTGGGTAAAAACATTGGCTGAAGTAATCCAAAAGTGATTTGACCCCAAAAGTTGTGATTTCAATACCTGGCCACAGTCGAAATGAACAAAAACTTAGAGAAATGAGATACTAAAGGCAATTAACTAAAAACTGAGATATCCAGAAAAGGCATGGCACGTGGAACTAAATAAAGGGCTCGGTTCAAAATTCCAGCGTATATCACCCGAAGAAGGCCGGAACGTCCAGCAGCCGGAGCATCGGGAATATGACAATGATGAGGAAAACAGTCCGAACAATGTAAATAATTTAAATAGTTACAATACCTCATCTGAGAAACATAGACAGATGTTTCCTTTGTCTCTCTTTTTTTCGGTTTAGTTACTTTTTGATTGATAGCCGTTTTTTACCATTTCCTGTTAGCTTTAGTTATCACCGGAATCGTCACTGGAAAAGCAGGGTCCCAAGCACATAGTTCTTTTTTTTTTCTCATCCTCTTAATTCTTACTCCCAACGGTAACATCGTCGGTATGTAACATTAAAACCCTTTTCTCTCCACTTTGGTCTTTTTTTTATCGTTCTTATTTGAACATTCGTTTAATGTAGTTATCTTTCATGCGTTTATTTTACGTTTGCATCTCATTTATGTAGAATCCTTTCCGCCATGTGTTCATCGTCCTGGGGATGACGATAAACTACACCCGACAACAAGGCCTCTGATCGGGTGGTATTGAAGAGAATGGAATCACCTCTTAATTGCTGTTATTCCCAGGTCCACCCTGACCCGAAGTGGTAGTATCACTCAAGGTCCCAGCTATTTAAACCCCAAACTGGAGTCAAAACGCTATGAAAGTATAAAAGTAGATTTTTATGGTCAAAATACCAGCAATAGATTTTAGAAAAAATATTACCAGCAATAGATTTGACTCAACAAAAAAACCTCTTTCCAAAAATACGTCAATGAAACTTGATATACAAACTGATTTCTTGCAAAGAATACATACGAACCTATCCTAAAAATCATGTCGGCATTGCGAATGATAGGCTGTAAAACAAACCAAACCACATGTTCACCGCTTGCACACTGTTCCCAAATGCAACTTTCATGTAACTTTCTTCCTTCATAGGGACTTATCAAAGGAATTTTAAAAATATTCATGTAAACAAAGTATTCACTACCTTTCTTTACACATTCAGTTAAAATGGTCTTACTTCTATGTTCATGCCTCTATCTGCTTTTGTTATATTCCTTTTTATCCTTTTGTTTGGTTGGTATTCAGACTAAACTAGTTATATGTGCATATCTTTTTTCTAATTTTATCCTTTTAGCGTTTAATAAACCTGATGATGAACAGGACTTCGTCTTCAGAGTCTTAACTGGCATTCTTGATGTATGCACACATACGAGACGGACGCGTTCTTCGGGAGGCAAACACAGCTAAATTAGTGTGTTCGTCCTGTCTGGTTTTCTAAGTAATTCCGACTCCGACTCCGACTGTGCGCACTTCGACAGCCCCCTTTCTGCCCGAATGAGAAAAGCTGGTGTTACATATCTCTGTCAGTGCCAGACACACGCTGACTATTGGCTAGTATCGTTCGTATGCAAATTTTGTCAGCGCCACCTACTTTAAGTAGAATGTCCTCTCTCAAGAGTCAGTTGTAGAAAGGGACATAACTCCTGATGCTTACTGCAACCATACGCAACCAACTCTGAGTTTTTTGTCGAGTTGACCCAATTCTTCGTTATAATTAGCTAATAAGTTATTTGCAAAATGATATTCAAATTCAGCTCCTTAAGAGCCTCTAAATTAATTAAATTTCTCAAAAGTAATTAACTTTCTTAATTACTTTTCTTACCATATTTACATTTAATCTCAATAATCATTAAAAAGCAACCAGGCTTTCTCGTATTTTTATCCGGTTCGATATCATAAAACCGGCCCTTTCTACAAAACTGTTTGGTCCGGCACTTTCAGGTCTCAGGATTCTACTCACCCCACATGAGAAGGACACTACACACCTTGTCACACATGGACATTCTTCTTGCTCGGTGTCCTAAGAACTTTTCAACACATTTAATGTCGCGACATATGAATTTGGAAAGCTCCTTTTCGTCTATAAATATAACCAGGTTTCCTCCACAAAATTTGTTTGAAATATCTTCTTTCAGATTATGAAAATTCTTATATATTGTCGGAGTTAACTCCTCCTTCAGTTCGTAACCCTTTCACCAGGGGTCGCTCTTCGCTGCTATAAATAGCCGCTGACCCTTCGTCTCTCTCTCTTTCCCCCCCCAGGCTTGTGCGCTGACAACTTGAGGTAAATCTCTTTTTCCTCAGGCTTTCAGCTTACAACCTCGAAATGTAGGCGCTAACAAGGAATAGCGTTTCCCAAAAATGCTGGGAACACGCTAAGCACAATACACACACACACAAACGCACATATATAATATTCACACACACTTTGTCCTTTTGTAACTGTTTCTATGTAACCTGTTATTAATATATATATTTGTATACATATATTATCGGTCTTGTGTTTTGTTTGTTTTCTTTGCATTCTTTGGACTTAATTAAAAGTTCAACTTTCTTGTGTAATTGGACAAGCTAGCAGGAAAATCTGAACCCACACGTTTTCTTCTACGTCTACTCAACGACATAACAGCCACGGTCCTACATATATATATATATATATATATATATATATATATATATATATATATAGAGAGAGAGAGAGAGAGAGAGAGAGAGAGAGAGAGAGAAATTAAACATTATTTCTTTGTCTTTTATGTTAACCAATGTATTCATGCTTAGTCCACTGCAAGAAGAATTAATTAAAAATATGCATAAAATGTACTCACCTTTAATGAGATACTTTGCTGGTTATCATAGCCAGCCCACAAGGTGTCAGTTACGATATATGGGCCATCTATTCCATTGACTGTTTTTGCCGGGCTTTTTAACTGGCATACCTGAAATAAAGACAAGTAAAATAATTAAAACAACTTTAAAAATACAGAATAAATTTACCTTTTTTTAAAATATGAATATTTTATTATATTAGAGCAATAAATAAATTAATCATTTTTAATGCCATGTCACTTTAGGACATAAGCGCCCATGAATATACATAGAATCTTTTTACATTTTTACTTGTGAATTGTCGATAGTGAATTGGTTTCCTCTTGATGTCTTCACTGTTCTGAATTAGGCTTGTCCTTCTTGTAGACTAGCTTGACACCAGAGGCTAAAGTGTTCAGTCAATACTGCTATTCAACACAGTTTAAATCATTCAATGATTCAAATAACCACGCTTTTTAAAACAACCTTAGTCCATTTTTACTTGTTTCATTTCATGTCACTTAAAACGTAAGCGATCATGGCTCTCCGCAGATTCCGTTTCTTTCTTATCTGTGAATCTTGTCAGTAGTTTTTAATGAAACTTGTATAAAAAATGACATTGTTGCCCAAATACCCCATATATATATATATATATATATATATATATATATATATATATATATCTTCATTCAAATATGTTTAATTGAATCATATAGACATATTGTGTCTACTTATTTTATAGCGATCCTTTCCAGTTGTCTAATCAGTTTCTTGATGTTGAGGTGAAATTCATCAACGAAGGTGTCGTAATTTTTATACCCATGTACTTTCGACCTTTTCTAAGATCATCTTCAGGAGTAAATTCCAATGATAAGCATGATATTGTAACTATGATAAACATGCATTCCTTATAATAAAGAAAAAACTAAAAAAACACGCGATCTGTTATTGTCATTTTAGAATTTTAAAATTTATCCATTGTAGTTATGAAATATTTACAAAATAAGAGTTTCAATATAAGGGAGCTGACCGAGATTTGGTATAAATGTAAAATGGAATTAGCATATAAATGTTATATGCATGCTAATATGTTGTTACTATATTCGTAAAAAATTTCGTTGAATGTTGGTTGGTTGATATTGATAAAAATGTCCTCTGAGAATTTCAAGTTTTGGTTTATTATTTTCGTGTGGAGTATATTGGTGTTGTCAACAAGTATTTTCCTGTATTGTGAAGGTGGACAGGAATGTGCTTTTAGATGTTGTGCAATAATTATATCTGACAAATGAATTATAAGACGTCTTGATAATATTGTGTTTGTCAAGCCATTATATATACAATATCACAAAGGACATTTAAACTGATGTACATTGTTGGTCTTTTCCAAAACACTAGTTGGTGGAGAAGTTTTATTGCATATGATTAAGTTGGTTGAGATAATTTAGTATAGTATATAATTAGTTCTCTTTTTTTTATTGGGATCAGTGGGGAATATATTAGTACTTATGAGACTTTGGGGGATTTTTTTCATCTTGTTTATAGTTAGAATGCATTTGATTACAGTATATTAGGTTGATATGTTTAGGGTTATTTGAGGAAGTATTGTCGGAGTTATCTCCTCTGAAATTCTGACACAACATCTTATATTGGAGATATCCAATTACTATATATTATTACGGTCTATGTTTATATGTTTAGGGTTATTTGAGGAAGTATTATGTTCTTTTTGATTTATGCTAGTATTTATAATGGCTCGTTTAATTTGTTCATCAACGATGTAATTAGGAAAGTTATTATTAATGAGAGTTTATTTCATGTTTTTTAATTCAGTGTAGAAACTTTTTTAGTGAAGGAGTTAACTTTTGCACGGTGTATTTTGTACAAATAGCTTTTATGTAATAGTCAGGGCATTCACTTTTATAGTTTAGAGTGCAAGTGTTTATGCTAGTTGTTTTTTTTATATGGGGAGGTAGTAAATGTATTATTATTAGTCTCTCTCTCTCTCTCTCTATATATATATATATATATATATATATATAGAGAGAGAGAGAGAGAGTGAATGAATGAATAATTAAAATGTATTTTCATATATATTGTCCATATATATTAATATTATATATGGTCCATATATTACAGCATTAACAACTTACAAAATGAAACATTGATTATTATTGAAACAAATTAAAAAATAATGAAACTATAACCTCACCTCTGAATAAGAGAGTAGGCCCTCCGTTTTGGTAAATTTTCCTGGAAAACCCAGATGTACTGTTTCTGCTTTTTTAGCAACGCGGTCAACACCTTCCATCCGAAAAGTTCTAGCAAAGAAAGCCACTCCCAGGTAGATCTTGTTTGCGCTGAAGCCTTGCTTCATCCAGTGGACGATTGTAATTTGCTTGAGAATAAAAAGAGGAAAGGAATACCTTATAATTGCAACCCAAAAGATAAAATCGAATATTCTATGAACAAAAAAGAAAAATAGACGATAAAGTAAATCGTATCATAAGTAAATACAGGAAGATGAAGCAAAAGGTAAATATAAAAACATTTACAGTTGAGTGGAAAGACGTTGGCACTTGAGCTATGGGAAAATATGATAGCTAAACATCGGTCATTTATATCTGTGCCCATGGCGGAACATTAATTGTTTACACTTGCTAAACAGTGACCAATTTTTTTAATCATTTCACTCCAAGCAAGGTGAGAATGCCAATAGAACGCAGGGGGTTACAGGGGGTGAAAATGAGAGGGAAGACTGAGTATAGCGAGGATGGAGGAAAGGACAAATGATGAACGAGATTCAAGAAGATAGAAGATGGCGATTGATGTTGCATTTAAATTTTTGAAGATTGTAATTATTAGGGAAGAAAGTAAACGGAAGTTAGTTCCACAGGCGGGAAGCGCTAGAAAAGAAACTGTTGGCGTAGAAATGGCGTTTACATTTACATATTTCAACAGTAAAGGGATGGGGCCTTAGATGCCATGAAAATATTTGTAAAAAAGACAGAGGGAACGTCAGTGAGAAAGTGACTGAAGTCGAGATGCCACGTCAGGATCTGCGTCCATAGCTAAACATCGGTGGTTTATTTCTGTGTCCACAGATAAAAATTCATCGTTTATATTTGTGTTCATAGTTAAACATTGATCGTATATAATTGTGTCCTTAGCTAAATGCTATGGTAATTTACCCACCCACGCATGGACTCTCCCAGCAGGTACTGCCTTTTGGAGAGGGAATTTTCCAGCAGTCAGCTCTGACAGTCGTACCGAACATCCTTGCTGTAACACTCTCGTTTGTATATGTTTGTATTACTGTTTCTGTTAATATATTTGTTTAACTCAATTCATCTCTTGTGTCTTTATTTCTGGATCTAACAAGGCCACAACACTAAGCATCAGTCGTTTATACTTGCGACTATCGCTAATCATCGTCTCTTTATACTTCCGTCCAAAGCTAAAGATCGATCGTTTAGTTCTGCAGCCATAGTTTATACATCAAGTTTATAAAAGCTTACCAAGAGTTGCCTAGACTGACAATTACCTTGGTGCGTCATTCATGTGCCTAAGAAAATGGAGCTTTTCAGTTACAGATAGAAAATTATAGAAATGAATAAAAATGAATGAAAACAAAACCCCTTTGTGTTTCAAATAGATAGACCGGGATGATTATTCCTTTTAGGAGAAAAATCTCCCTGCTACATTTTTATTCCACTCCTTTTTATTAAATATTCCAGGAATTTTCTCTCTTTACTTAATTTAAGCTGTTAGCATTAGTGAATATTTGTCATAGTGCCTACCTAGACCGACAGAATGAACTCTTCCGAACGATATATATACTACGCCTCTCACGAGAGACGAACGGTATTAGAATGGTATTGGGACGGTATTGAATCGAGTCGAGCTATAGCATTCACGCCAATCCAGTCGGACAGTCTTATTAACCCTTTCACTTCTTGTATTATTTCTTGTGTAAATATATTCTTTGTTATTTCTACTGTTGTGTTTCGTGTTGATCTTCCATGGTCCTAACCTTGGACCATAACAATATTATTTTAAAATTTCTAGCAACTCTTTATCTTCCAAATATCCCATCTATTTAAAATTCAGTTGTAAGTAAATTTCCTTCCATAAATTTCGGCTGACTACAATGGAAGTTGTGTCGTTAGGCGAGGTGACAAAAAAATCTCTGGGCTAAGGTTGCTTTCAGTTTTACGAAAATCTTAGCCAAATTAGCTACCTTTTTGTGCTAATGCTTCCGCCTTATTCCAATTCATTTTGTTATGGTTCGGAACCTCATTTCTATCATTCCATCTGTTTTGGGAACTCTTACAATGATCGGCCCCCTTTAGCGCTCCAGTAAGTACTTGACTCCTTATGCTAGCCTCTACCTTTATAAGAGCTAAGATCTGGCCGAAAATAGAGTAGTGTTATCATATTTTTGGCGGGAGATGTCCAGACCTCCCCTTTCATGTCTTGATAGAGTTCAAAAGCGTCTCTGAATCCTCGTTGGTACCGAATTATTTTCCGCTCCTTCAACCTCTCTATAAGAAGCGGGAAGTGACGAACCTCTCACTGCTCGGTTGCTACTTCCACGGAAAGTGCTCGGACGAACTACACTCCTTGGTTCCACCAAGTCTAACCTTCATGTCTAGGTCAGGCCATGCCATTTACATTATAACACAACAACCACATTCCATCCGTATTCCATCGGAAAGAAGGCAGTTCCACTTGAACAGCTTCTTTTTAGTATCCGTACAAAATTGCCTCCTAACGTAACCCCCTACCTCGAGTAGCTCTCGGGCCTTGTAAAGGATGTACCATACTGTAAAAAAAAGCAAACAAACAAACATAAAAAAAAAACAAAAAAAAAAACAAAAAACACCTCTGTCTTCCATCGGTGTGAAGCTAGTTCAACTTGAACAGCTTTTTCCCGCGAACCACTACCCTGTGGAAAAGACTCTCAAGAGGATGTTTCCCCGATCATTACAATCTTAACCTGTTCAAGGCTAGGATTTAACCGTTATCTTCCACTCATGTACAAACAAATAACCTTCAAACGTAAGACTCTACCTCAAGTGGCACCCGAACCTTGTAAAGGGCGAACCTCGCTGTTACAAAAAATAGCCGATGTCAAATGACTCTTTCCCGGTATTGTTCAGTATTGCGTTTATACCGGCTATCAAATCCCCTTTTGCCTGTATTTTTCTTTATTGCATTAATAGCCGTCATTAAATTCCCTTTTGCCCATATTGTTCTGTATTGCATTAATACCCGCCATCAAATTCCCTTTTGCTTTTATTATTCTCTATTGCGTAACAGGATGTTTCACCGATCACTACAATCTTAACCTGTTCAAGGCTAGGATTAACCGTTATCTTCCCCTCCTATCCATATAAACTACCCCTTAACGTAACCCTCCACCCTGAGTTTTAAACTTCTATGAATTTCGTGACCTGATCAGATCTGAGACACGTCCTGGGTATGACGATAAACTACATCCGACAGCAAGGTCTCTGATCAGGAGGTTTTAAGGAGCGTGGAACCACCACTTGATTGCTGGTGTTCCTAGGTTCACCCTGACCCGGGGTGATAGCATCTGTTAGGGTCCCAGCTCAAAACACTATGAAAATGTAAAAATAGGTTTTAATACCAGCAATGCATTTTTGTAAAAATTATTACCAGTAATTCATTTTTGAAGAGAAAAAATACTACCAGCAATAAAAATCTTGTCGGCATTAAATAACCCATTGAGGTGTTGATATGCAGTAAAACAAATCAAACCAAACAGATCTGAGACAAGAGATTCATGGCTTCTGGAATTAGAACGAGACAGAAATCTCAGACTAACATAGTCTTGACGCTCATCGAAGAAGTGAACAGAGGTAAATAGAACAGGAGGCGCTTATTTTACTCAGGTTCGTTTGATAGGTTATGAGTTGTTTGTCTGTCCCTCTTGCCGTCAACATTTTCCGTGAGTGTCAAATTCTCCAAGCCCTCTTTCCTCCTTATGCACCCTAGAAATTTTAGCTTTCTCTTTCTGGTGTTAAGTATAATGTCCTTTTTGTTTCCATTTTATCTAAAACTCCGTCGTTATTCACATGTTCGGCCTTTGGTATTCTCAGCATCCTTCTGTAGTACCGCATTTCTTTTTCTTCAAATTTCTTCTTCACCTGTCCAGCATTCGTATATAGGAGGACTGATATTACATAACAGTTCAGTGCTCCTTTCTTTGTTTCTAACGAAATTTTTCAGTTTCTTAAAACTTTGCTTAAATTCTGGAAGGCATCTTTGGCTGTCCCAATGTGCCTTCGGATTTCGGTTTTGCACTTTCTGTTCTTTGTTAAAATGAATCTTTTAAAGCAAATATGTAAACCTGGGAAGTGTTTTAACAGAGGATGGAAAGTACAGACGGATTTTATATGATATTTTCATACAATCTTTTTTCTAACACTGCTTGTTCTTTCGTTAGTCCATACGTTACACACTGCCAATACATGATAAAGTGATTGCGAGGAAAAACGGAAAAGACATATTAGAGACGCGGTTTAGTTTCAGTGAAAGACAAGAGTGACAGAAAAAAAGAATTACGATAGACGAGGTGATAACTCTCTCAAGTCCAGTATTCACTGCCATACAGGAGGACTGATATTATATAACAGTTCATTACTCTTTTCTTTGTTTTCTATCTACACTAAAAATAAACTGCAGCTGTTGTTACGTATGCCTCTATTCAATTCGGTCAAGTATTTCATGATTGTTTACTATTTTTTTCCTTTTCTCTCTTCTCCATAAAACAAGGTACGGCTTGTACAATTTATTGCCATTATTTTTCGCTTGTCTTAATTATTCAATCTCTTTTATTTGAAGTTTTTTTTTTCTCACTCCCCTCTTTCCGCCTCTATTTTTCCTTTTTCTCTTTTCCGCTTTTCCCTTTCCCTCTTTTCCTTTACCTCTTTCTCTCTTCCTCTCTCCCCCCTCTCTCTCTCTTTTCTTTATCCGCTTTCCCTCTTTCTTTTTCACCACATTATCTCCTTTCTCTCTTTTTTAAGGTTACATAGACAGTAGATATAAAACAATATAATTGTATAGTAGGGTCTGGACAGTAAATGAGGATCAACCTCACTACACAAAATCAATCATCTTCTTTGTGCCGTATCCCTTCACGACATTGGCGATCATGGCTCTCCACAATTTCCTATCCTTCGTAGCTCTTAATAAATTTTGTCTTTTTGTTATCTCTCTTATACATGTTGGGTTGCTCCTTTTGCTAACATCCATGCATTCTGTCTTCTTGCTGTAGTCAGTCATATGGACCTGTTAACCATTTTTTCATGAGTGGCAGCAACAGTCTTCCCAGCTTTTTTTTTTTTTTACAGGTCTAATATTATTCGACTTGAAACCATCAGTTACCAAATCAGAAATTATTAAATACTTAATCACTATTTAAGCATATAGCAGCACACACACACACATACATACATACATACATACACACACACACACATACATACATACATACATACATACATACATACATACATGTGTGTGTGTGTTTAGGCAGCATATTTTCATTCAAATAATTTTAGATAAGTAATGTAGACATATCATGTAGATTTATATTGGTTATGATCCTTTCAAGCTCACGGATTAATTTCTTAGTAGTCTTAGAAAATTGATTAAGAAAATATATATATATATATATATATATATATATATATATTAATCCTCTCAAGTTTAATTTTTCAAATTTTACTGCATTCATGGTCACATATTCATCATTCACATTAATATTTAGTCTTAGCAATTCACCCCTGAAGATGATCTTGGATGAGATCGAAAATACTTGGGAAAATAAAGACCATATGGATTATTACATGGTTTATCTTTATCAGTTTCGTACTAACACCAAGAAATAAAACGGGAATTTGAGAGGATTAAAATAAAAATAAATAGACATATATCTAGATTATTCAACCGAACATGCTTGAATTAAGATATGATGGTATATATATATATATGTGTGTGTGTGTGTGTGTGTGTGTGTGTATTTGGGCAGCAATCCTTCTTATATATATATATATATATATATATATATATATATATATATATATATATATATATATATATATATATATATATATATTGTATATATATTAGATGTGCGTGTAATGAATATCGGTTCAGAGTGAGAAATCAGAGCCGAGTTCGAATTCCAGTCGAGTTCGTTGCATTCACTTATGGGAACATCCTTGGGAAAATCTATCTCTTTGTTAAATATATGTTAAACAGTTGAGAATACGAGTCTCTTTAGCCTTGGTCGGCAATCAGTCTAGGAGGATAACTGTCTATTCAAAACCTGAGAAGGATTGTCTGGAGACCTTGTAGCACACTATTTGCACCAGTTCTCTGTATTCGGTTCTTCCGAAAAGTGTGGTTGGTTCTGTACAAGACTTCACGACTATAATCAAAATCATAACTGCGGGTAGTCTGGCTGTTCGGTTCGAAGAAATAAGCTGCTGGAGACTTATATGCCGAAAACGACGGGAAAGTTCCTTATATATATATCGTTAAATATGACGAACAAGGAAAATTTTATTAATTTTTTATTTAGCATTTCCAGCATTGTTACATCTTTCCGTTTGGTGGGTGTGAGGGAGTACAAAAATTGTCCCAATCGTCGATAGTCCCAAGCACTTTCGGCCATTTCCTAAGCCGTTTTCAATAGGGTTTGTTTTGGTGCTGTGGGTTTATTTTCATGTTTTAAAGTAATACAGCTTAGGTAGTCAAAACATGAAACGAAACTAACAACACCAAAAAAATGCCCTTTATTTATTAACATGTATATCTTTTCTTGAAATGTTTAATGTTTTCCATAAATTGGAAATTGAAATTAAATTGAGACTGATTCTTTTTACGTAACGGGGTTAAAAAATACTTCAGTTGCAATATTAGCTGAAGTAAATAATTGAAATTTTTTTAACCCCGTTACGGCATATCTGAATTACGTGTAGTATATAACAGAAATACTTCACGCAATTTGATATGAGGAAAAGGTTTTGAGTCATAATAAAAGAGTGAAAGAATAACTCAACAGACATGAAAAGATTAAGTGAAAATGTAAGAAAAGCGAAAGGAGGAGATAATGTGTAGGCGAGGAAGAGAGAGAGAGAGAGAGAAAGAGAGAAAGCGGAAAAGGAAATGAGTAATGGGTAGCGAAAAGAGAGAAAGGAAAAACAGAGTGGGCCCAGAGAGGAATGAGAAAAAATTAGTGAAAGAGAGTGAGTAATGAATGGTGAAAAAGAAAGGTAGAGAATTGTGCTTTAAACAATCCCTAGCTTGATTTATAAAGAGAGAAAAGGAAGAAAATAGTAAACAATCATGACATGCTTGACCAAATTGAATAGTGACATGCGTAATAACAGCTGCAGTTTATTTTTTAGTGTAGATAGAAAACAAAGTAATGAACTGTTATATAATATCACTCCTCCTGTATGGCAGTGAATACTGGACTTGAGAGAGTTATCACCTCGTCTATCTTAATTATTTTTTCTGTCACTCTTGTCTTTCACTGAAACTAAATCCCGTCTCTAATATGTCTTTTCCGTTTTTCCTCGCAACCACTTTATCATGCATTAGCAGGGTGTAACGTATGGACTAACGAAAGAACAAGCAGTGTTAGAAAAAAGATTGTATGAAAATATCATATAAAATTCGTCTGTACTTTCCATCCTCTGTTAAAACACTTCCCAGGTTTACATATTTGATTTAAAAGATTCATTTTAACAAAGAACAGAAAGTGCAACACTGAAATCCGAAGTTGCATTGGGATAGTTAAAGGTATCTTCCAGAAACTAAGCAAATTATTAAGAAACAGAAAAATTTCGTTAGAAACAAAGAAACTACTGAACTGTTATGTAATATCAGTCCTCCTATGCGGCAGTGAATGTCGGGTAATCTCCTCACAGATGAAATGTTGAAACAACAGAAATTTGGTTATACAAAACTAAAAGGATGCCGAGGAGGCCAAGAACCGAACATGTCAGTAACAATGAGGATTTAGAAAAAACGGAAACAAAATGGCCACTCATACTTAACACCAAGAAGAGGCAGTTGAAATTTTAAGGAAAGACGACTTGGAAAATTGGATACCCAAAGGAAAGATATAGGGCAAGAGAGATAAATTAAAACAACGTATGACCTACCGAGCAAACTTGATAACATGGAGGACTGAACAAAGTTTAGCAGAGATTACAAAAAGACAACATTTAAGAGCAACAACGGATAGAAAATTGTGGAGAGCCATGATTGCCAGTATCCCGAATGGACACGGTGCATCGAAAAAGAAGAAAAAGGTTTCTATAAAAATAAAATACATTGTTTCTGTAACCCTTCTCACATAACATGCGGAGTTTCTAAAGGTAACTTAGATATGGCACCCTGTGTGAATCGAATTCTCTATTTAGTCGTAATTGATCTAAGCTAACGAGACAAGCTTGCTAGCCATTAAACCGCGCCGAAGTACCCATAATGATTTTTCTAAGCGTAGCTTAGATGTGGCACGAAAGTATGAATCACTCAGTGAGGATCGAACGCACTTGGTCGTAACTGATATAGCGAGACAAACTTTCTAACCATTACAATACATCACGTCAAAGTGCCCGGCTATATGCAGATAAGTAACGATTAGATTCAAGCGAAAACCATACGATTTCCTCTCTTTGTAAGTTTTATTGGTGGTTTTTATTGCAGTTTCAGTATTTACGTGTAAATAAAATAAAAGGTAACAATACAACAAAGGAGACACGTCACATTTTTAATCGCTTTTCTTCCCAAGTTCGTAAGTGGGAACATTGATATCGTGTAGTTCACCCAGACATCTTTCACTTCTTTCAAACTACCGGATATAATAACATACAAGAACCTCCCCTCACCGGTCCCTTACATCTAATATTTATTAGTAGTCCTATGGAATTAGGTTAGGTAAAAGTACTGGTAGTCTACGGCGTCTGGGTAAACATTTAATTTATAAATATTTTTCTGGGTTAAACATTTAACCTCAATTTTAATTTTTCTTTTAACTCGAATATAATATGTCACAAAGTCGATTTTAAAATGATACCCCCCCACCTTACATAGAACCAGAGGTAAAACAAAAATCTACAGTTCACTTTACATTTCCCCTTTTGTGGACACCTCACATGCCGGGGTGAAGGAAAGTGTCTAACATTCCAAGATAAAAAAACATTTTAGGATAAAAAATTCTAACCGTTTCTTTTCTCGAACTTCCCACCCGTGGAACTCCCTTCAGATTTCTTGCTTCCCTGCCAACTACAATCTTCAAATATTTAAGTGCAACGTCAATTGCTATCTTCTGCCTTCCTGGACCCTCTTTATTTATTTTCCTTTCCTCAATTCTCCTCACTAAGGTCTTCTCATGCCATTAAATACACTAGTTAAAAATTAATTCCAGAATTAAAAAAAAAAGATGGAATTTCGACTTCAGTCATTTTCCCATCGCAGTGACATGGCTTCCCTCTATCATTTTGTTAAAACTTAGTTTTATTCCATTTTTATTACAGTGCTATTTGAGTACCTGTCTCTTCCCTGATCCATTTAAAATATTGCATTTATTAGAAAAATTATTCAGTTTAGATAAAGAAGGAGTCATAAAAATAAATTCAAAGGGCCGCACTTTCCCTGCCATCCAGAGGTTGTTACCAGACAGAAAAGGAAATTAACCCTAAATTTACCATAAATAAATATGTGTATTTAGTTTAAATACAGATTGGTTCATAAAAAAGACTTGAAAGGGTCACACATTTTGACTTAGAATCTTTACCTGTCATCCAGAGGTTGTTGCCAGACAAAAAGGGAAATTAACCCTAAATTTACCATATAGTAAATATAAATATGTATTTAGTTTAAATACAGACTGGGTTTTAAAAATACTTCAAATGGGAAAACATTTTGGCTTAGACACTTTTCCTGTCACCCAGAGGTTGTTACCAGACAGAAAGGGGAATTAACTCTTGCGATACAGATATCCATTCTAATTTCACTCAGATTGTCTGTGTATGTAAGTCTGCGTAGACTTGTATATTTTGATTTAATGATGGGCGTAAGATATTTCTACAGAATTAAAAATAATAATAATAATAATAATAATAATAATAACTGTCAAAATACAAGGACCTTGAAATAGAAATCTCGAAAATGTGGCATATGGGAACATCAACAATCCCTGTTGTAGTTGGAGCCCTAGGACTGATTGGAAAAGATTGCAGTAGACTAATTAAAGGGATTCCTGGAAGTCCATGCCTCAAGGAAATACAAAAAATTGTTCTGACAAGTACAGCCCACACTTTACGAAGGGCTTTATCTATGTAATTTTTTTTTTTTTTTTGTCAGTGGAAAGTGTCATGATGCCATTTCTAACCTTAGGTCCCTGAACGGGACCCGGAAAGAAATGTGTAAACGCCAGAAATCAAAGAAAATAATAATAATAATAATAATAATAATAATAATAATAATAATAATAATAAAATAGCCATTATCCGTTACACTACCCACACATCCTAGCTTACACCACCTGATATTCTCAAGCGGTCAACCATCTAGGAACTGACCAGTTTCAATATTGCCTAATTTCGATGATCGTACGTGAACCGGAGTTTCAACATGATGTGGCCGTAAACTTTTCTCTCCTTTGTTAATCAGTTAATAGTTATATAAAATCACATGAAAACATTGAAATGTATTCCATTGATAATAATGATTTCATATTGATTTTAATAATTGTATTATTGAAATGTATTCCATTTCCTTTCAGCTCTACTATCAATGACTCGTCGCTTACATAGGGAGATTTTGTTTGGCGCTCTTTTTAGTCCGACTATGAACAGTGTCGCAAAAGGACTTATTTACCTCCACCCGTAGATGTCGCTTCCGTAAAGAAAAAAAGGCTTAGATCCCTTTAGAGCGAATCAGGATTTTTCCATTAGTATAATAGGGAGATGTTGTCTTGGGTTGGAATTTTTATGGACTAGGCACATCTACTTCTATTTCGTACACTTTTTGGGGCCAAAGACCGGAGCTGATCCGAGAAAAAGAAAACCAGGTATCAAGCAGATTTCTTTTAAAAACAACAAATGCAATATCACCATATATTAATAATACGAAAACAAAACAACTTACAATGTTTGAAGATGGCTCCCTTGCAGTTGGAAACAGAAGACTGTGGTGAAGTTTTTGGCTTGGGGATTTTTTGTTGAAATCAAATGTCATCAGATTAAGCCAGTCCAAATTTCTGGAAACAAACAGAATTCATGTTAATTGGAATATCGGTTCCAAGGAAAAGCAAGCTTAGTAGGACATTCTTCTTCTATGTGTCTTCTCCCTTCAAGATGTGTGAGATCGCGGCTCTCCATAACTTCCTATATAGCTTTAAGAAAATTTGTCCCCTTATACTCCCCCCCCCCAGTCCATGTTCTGCTATAATCTTACACAAGCTCGTTAGCTTGATAATACGTTGTTTGCTTTTTTACATTCAACATGTCTTGTGAGTGTCAAATTCTTGGAACCCTTTTTCCTCATTGGATGGATTAATAGTGCGAAAAGGAAATAAAGAATGACTGATGAAAATCATTTGAAGTTCAAGCGAAAAAACTACTAATGGTTTTTTACTGTATTTGATAAATAAAAACTGTGTAAAAATGATAAAATATTTAAAAAATGGCGACTCAATGAATAAGATTTGTTTGATCATTTGTTATATCATGAAAAATAAAAACAAAAATTAGGTAAAAGTGTATATAATAATCTAACACTGCTGGATACAAATTATAAGTCAAAATATTTTAAATTTGCATTGTTTGTTGAAAATCACACTAAAAAAATACTGCACTGTATAACATATTACACTATAATATAACTAAGTTGTTCAGTGTAATTTCCCTTTGAAGTAAATGAAGGTCTTATCTGATGACACAATGATTTAGTAATAATATGCTTGTAAGCCATGCATCTTGTTCATATACAATTTGAAAAGAAAAAAATAATGGTCAGCAATTCTTCATATAATAATATTACTATTACTCGTGTATATAAACAAACCATCAAAGTCAGCCTTGCATTTCGAATATAACATTGCCTGCGCCAGTTTTTATTGCTTCCAAGAGATCTTTTTTTTAAATACTTTTCCATTCTCAGGTATATTCCTTTAATGATGAATTAAATTTTTCTCTTGGATTAATATCCGAAAAGAGTTATTTTAAAAATACTTTTTCATTTTCAGATATATCCCATTGATGGTGGATTAATTTTTTCTATTGGATTAATATCTGAAAAGAGTTATTTTAGAAATACTTTACCATTTTCAGATATATCCCTTTGATAGTGGATTAAATTTTTCTATTGGATTAATATCTGAAAAGAGATATTTAAAAAAAATAGTTTTCCATTTAGTGCCACCAAATAAATTACTATAACTATTTTTTATATAAAGAAACAGATTAGAAACTTAAATCTGCATATTTTTAGCATATTTATTGCACCTTAAATAACAAAGTTCGATAGCTATCGATGTCAACTCTGCTTTTCATAATGTTTCACACATCACTCGCTAGGACTTTCGCTAAGATGAGTGAGAAATGACGAAAGTCGGCCTCAATAAGTATTGAACATTATTATGTCTGATTCGATAATTACTGCGCTAGTTAAATATTGTGTACTTTAGTGTCAGAAATTTATCTCTACGACGATTGGTTGATACTAATTTTATAGTGAAAACATTGACTTGCTTGTTAAATATGACGGTGTATTGAAAACCAAACATTTTCTTTGAAATGTAATTTGACTTTCTTGAATTTTATAAATATTTATTCTTACGTATTGATTGTGGTGACGTTATAGTTGTCTATGCTTTGCCACACCTTGGTGAGTCGGGAAGTCAAAAGTAACCTGGAAACACGTTTCTGTAAAGCTTCCTTTTCAAAGGCTTGGCGAATAGTCTGAAAAAATAAAATGCATATATCTATGAATAAAGACAAAAGGAATACTTATCTTGCCTTATGCGTTTCATTCTCTGCCATATTGTAGTTATATCTGAAAATTTTTTTACACATATATACACTCAAAAATACATACACACACACACACGTGTGTGTGTGTGTGTGTGTGTGTACAGCGGAACTTAATCTACGAATCCCTTTGCAAGAATGGATTCGTAACCGGAGATTTCATATGTCGAAGCAATTTTCCCCATTTAAAATAATAGAAATTAAATTAATTCTTTCCAAGCCCCAAAAATATTGATATAAAAATTGTATTTTATGCAAAATTAAAGTACTTTTTTTTTATAGATTGTACACAAATAATGTAAATAAATATATCACTGTGACTTCCTCTCAGACTTTATCAATGAGATTTAAGCAATTTAGGAGACTGAAGTGATCCTTCCAAAATTCTCTTAGCGTCAGGTTTGTATTTTCGGTCACTTCAAAACACATCTGAAACAAGGCAGCTTTATCAGAGCTCGAAGCTTCTACATGTCTCACTACACGGTGGATGCTGATTCTCTTTTTAAATTTTCCAAACCATCCTCGGCTTGCCATAAATGAATTTTCATCTTCAGAAGACGTGCCTGGTATTTTTCTGATAAGATCAACGTACAATGCCTTTGCCTTTTTACACATGAAATATCTTCAGACACAAAATCACCTCGTAGCTGCCACTCATTCATCAACACCAACAACAGCTTCTCAACATCTTCCAGGGCTTTTGGACAACACTTGGTAATTATGCTAAGTCCCTTGGCTACATCAAGCTTTTTTTTTATTATTATTTCTATCTTGTTCTTTAGGATAGTGCAAATTGTTGATGCTGAACGTCCGTATAGATTGGCAAGGTCAGAAAGACGGGTACCTTCTTCGTGCTTCTGAATGATCTTCTTCAATTTGCACGGATATTTTTCCCTCTTCTTAGTAGTGACCAGTTTCTTGGGTGATATCGTGGGCTACAAAAATTCTCAAAATATTACCCACTAAAATTTAAAATTTACTGTAGATGTACAGTCACATTAAACAGTACAGTAAGTGAATGTGAAAAGGAACAAACTGCAGTGATGAAATGTACCAGATAAATCAACTTGAACTGGTTGCATTGTTTATTTTACTGCATAGTTTACGTGCCCTAGCTACATTTTATGCATTTCATTTTACTCTTATTAAACTTTATATTTTTTTTATATTTTTCTACTGTACTGTATTTATATCAATTTAAAATTCAATTATTATACACTGTATGTTAGACTAAAACACACTTTACATTACATAGAGATTAAACGAAACGAACTCAGCATTGTTACATTTTACTGACTTTTCAATAAATTTTAATAAAATTTACATGTTACTGTACTGTATAGTAATGTACCTGTACTGTATTCATTGCTGAACATAAATTTTTGCACATTATTAATTTTTTTTACACTTACACTAATATAATCACAAATATGCGTACACTACAAATGTTTATTCTATGAGGTAACAAAGAGGACTGAGCCGGATGATGCAATGTTTGTAGCATAACACTAGATCTAGTATGATAGAACAGTATAGAAATATGTACTGTATAATAATATAATACAGTACTGTATATAAAATATATTATAATAATGTACACTGTATATAAAACATACAAATATAAGAATAAATATTACAGTATAAAATATATCTGCAAATATTTAGCAGTGTGTATATATATATATATATATATATATATATATATATATATATATATATATCAGTGAATAATATAGATATATTGAATTGCATATAACACTTGTTTTGCAAAAAATTCCATAGCTACAACGGATAAATTTAAAATAACAGAGTGCATTTGCGCGTTGCTTTTAAAAGTCACCATCACAACGGAATGTAGATTTTATCGCAGATTGTCTTTGTAATTTACCCCTGAAGATGATCTTGGAAAAGATTGAAAGTACTTGGCTGATGAAAACTACGGCACCTTTCTTGATGAATTTCATGTCATCAAGAAACTGGGAAAGGGTCAGTATAAAAATACGTAGACACAATAGGTGAATATTATTCAATGAAACATGTTTGAATGAAGATAAGCTATATATATATATATATATATATATGTCGGAGTTATCTTCTCCTTAGTTCACTAATTCTTCACCAGGGGTCTCTTTCCCCGTACTATAAATACTGGGAAACTTCTTGCCTCTTTCTCTTCTTTCCGTCAGGCTTCTTGCCGAATCCCACCTCGCGTGGACGTGAGGTAAATCTCTTTCTTCTTCATTTCAGCGACAAGATGTAATCTCTTAGAAGATCAGCGTTTCCCATTTCTGGGAAGACGCTATGAACATTACCAACATTCACCAAAATACAAACATTCACCACAATACGAACACTTACGAACTTCTCAAAAAAACATTCACCAAAATACGAACGTTCACACACACAAATTTTCACACACAAACACAATGATAACTGTCAATGTCTTTTGTAATTGTTTTGTTAATACATATATTTGTTTATATGTATATATATTTGTCTTCTTCATCTTCTGGTGGACACAACTAGAGTCCGCCATTTTTCTTGTAGCTGGACCTTTCTTCTAGCAGGAAATTTAAACGCGCGTGTTTTCTTTTCATCTTCACCCCGATTCTCTACATATATATATATATCGAAACGAGTATAGTGACCTATATATATATATATATATATATATATATATATATATATATATATATATATATAGGTAACTATACTTTTCGAAAAAACCTTCGAATTTTTGATTTGCCAATAATCAAATCAATCTCGAAGGAAAAAAAGGTTTTTCAAAAAGAAAGAGCCAGGAACATGAAAGACTGTTGAAAAATCGCACAGATACAGCTTTCCTGACGATCCGCTTAGGTGAAACCTGTGTAGGTTTGTCTGGCTCACTAGGTTTGACTATATATATATATATATATATATATATATATATATATATATATATATATATATATGTGTGTATGTGTATGTATGTATGTATGTATGTATATAATCAAATAAATAAATATAAATAAATGTACATGCAAGTCTTCACCTACACACACACACACACACACACACACATATATATATATATATATATATATATATGTATATATATAAGTATAGGTAACTATACTCGTCTCGAAAAACCTTCGAATTTTTGATTTACCAATAATCAAATCAATCTCAAAGGAAAAAAGGTTTTAAAAAAAGAAAGAGCCAGGAACATGAAAGTCTGTCGAAAAAAATTCGCACAGATACAGCTTTCCCTGACGATTATATATATATATATATATATATATATATATATATATATATATATATATATATGTATGTATGTATGTATGTATGTATGTATGTATATATATATATATAATCAAATAAATAAATGTACATGCAAGTCTTCACCACACACACACACACACATATATATATATATATATATATATATATATATATATATATATATATATACACACACACCTAGGTGCAAGTAAAACATGCCAAACAACAGACTTATTAGGTATATTAAAATAAATATACATAATACCCGATGCCGACATACGAGGACTGATCAAAAATTACCTGTATTGTTGCTATGGTAACAGAGGTAAAGTACGCGGAATGAAGCCGCTACGTACCAGATTTAACCATGAACTTTGTATACAGACTAATTTATAACGTTTTTACTCACTTCCAATATTTATAGCAGTGCTTGGAAGGAATGTATGTCATCTCAGCCCACCACATCACCGAGGTTACATCAGTGACCATTGCTTGTTCAGCAGTCTTCCCCAAGTCCGATAACCACCATATACCCTAGATCGTCGCCCCTTGTGACTTTTCCTCTCCAAAAATCAAATCCCACATGAAAGGAACAAGATTTCAAAATGTCGAGGAAATCCAAGAGAATACGATGAAGCAGTCGATCGATATCCCAAAAATATTTTCCAGGAATGCTTCCATCAATGGAAACAGCGTTGGCTAAAGTGTGTGACTTCAGAAGGGGACTACTTCGAAGGACATTAAATGCTGAATTGATATGTGTTGTAGTTTTCTTTTTATAGCACCAGTCCCGATACTTTTTTATGCAACCACGTATATTCTTATATCAATAGACATAGGTAAAGTTTAAAAGTGCCGTGTCTACCAATAAATTCGAACAAAGAAAAAATAGAACGTTTCTTTGATTTTGATGTTCGAGCTACAATCTGATCAAAGGGCGGGATTTTAAGCTAGTCACCAGGTTCGATTTCGCGCCTAAACTGAATGCCAGTGGCTTCTACCGGTATGTAAACAGGTGGTCGATCCAGCTGTGCTTTCTGATGTGCACACGTAGATCAACCGAATGACAAATTCCACTCGTGTGGAAAGAAATATAATCTCTCACGTCTTCGAGAGAAGAATGATCCACGTTAGGAGAAAACCCCCAAAGTCACACACACAATATTAATTGAAGTTCGGAGATGAATAAAGCATAATTTTACGACTATGAGATTTAGTCTCTTTTTCTGACTAGTCTGTACAACGATGTCATTGTACAAATAAATTAAGGTCATTTAAACAGGTCGTGCGAATGGAATGTAATATACTTTTGTCTTCTGGTCAAATCTGGAAGCTCAGAAAAAGAGGTGGTATATACAAAAGTAATATCATGTTGTTGCTGTCTTTTGGAAGTTGTTTCTATCTTTAGACAAAATGAGTCAAAGATGAAATGTAGATCAAATATGGACCGGAATCCGACATGATAATAAGATAAAGAACACATAGGAAATGTTTATCAATCTAACATATTTTACTTTTATTAAAGCTTCGTCATGGTACATGACTGACCAATGAAAATTGATCTAAACAAAATTGAAAATATCAAAGTTTTGTTTTTTTGTCTGTTTTCTCTCAGTCTTTGACGAAGCTTTAATAAAAGTGAAACATGTTTCCTATTTGTTCTTTATCTTATACAAAAGTAAGCAATACTTGACATTTTGCATCACTCGTTCTCCTCTTTCTGCCACCCATTCGCCAAACTCGTTAGGTAGGTTACTCTCAGCTTCAATCTTCTCCTCCTTCCTTCAATATATCCTGAGAGTGTTAAATTTTCTAAGCCCTTTCCTTTCTTGATCTCGGGTCCCAGAAATTTCAACTCTTTCTTTCCGATTTCAAGGGTAGGTATTCTTTTAGTTCCCATATTCAGTAAAACTTCCTCATTGCTCGCATGTTCTGTCCATTGTATTCTCAGCCTCCTTCTGTAGAACCGGATGTCTGTCTCCTTCATCTGTGAGGAAACTGTTCCGCAGTCAGTCATATTGTAATTAGTTATAACAATTGAGCAATCTAACGAATTTTCTCTATCTCTTAATACTTTACTTAATTTCTGGAAGGCATATTTCGCTATTCCAATATGCCTTATAATATGCTCTAGAAATGTCAGCTGTCACTTTCTGATTTTAAGCTGTTTCCATCCAGGATGTGATGTGATCATGGCTCTCCATAATTTCTCCGTTGTAGCTCGCAGTATGTTTGACTATTTACCCTCTCTCGTTGTCCCTGCTCTACCACCTATTCGCACAAAACCATTAAGTTACTCGATGTTTCATTCAAACTCCTTTTCCTTTAACATGCCTTGCGAGTATTAAGTTTTCCAAGCCGCCCTTCCTCATAAAGTACCCAAGAAATGTCAACCGTCTCTTTCTGATTTTAAGTAAGGGTTTCTTTATAGATGCTCTATTTATAATAAACATTATTAACTACGTTTACCGGTATGAATGTCCGAGAAATTTCATAGAAAATATGTGTTCTCCGACAGGAATCGAACCTGTGTCCTACACGGAACCGTCATATAGCTTGAGGTGCTATATCAGAGGACACATTTTCTATGAAATTGTAGTTTATACTGTTTATTATAAACAGAGCATTTACTTAAATATTTGTATCTATAAAAATAACGTATAAACATAAAAAATGTCTTTAATAAATATATATATATAATTGTCGGACACAATATATTTCATAATATATATATATATATATATATATATATATATATATATATATGTGTGTGTGTGTGTGTGTGTGTGAGTGTGTGTGTATTTGTATGTATGTGTGTAAAAATTTCATGATTTACCTTGATAAACTCCATCAGTGGATGAAACGTGTTGGTAAAGAAAAGTTTTCCTTTTGTTTTTATTCACACACACAAACACACACACACACATATATATATATATATATATATATATGAGAGATAGAGATAGATAGATAGAGAGAGAGAGTTATTTTATACAAAAGGAGTACATCGAAATACTAATGCTTTGATTAACAGTTTCCTTACAAGAAAACATTCAGCATTCATTGACTGAACAGTTATCATGACTGTCAGTTGAAATTTATAAAAATCTTTCTTTTAAAACAGTTTTTTTTTTCATGAAAATAGCTTCTCAAGTCCACTTCTATCACTCTTCCTAGTGGCAGTTTCCTTCCTAACATTCTATTTAAGGTTCTGTGGAAAGTCACTATATTGATTACATCATCATTTTGACTTGTAGTCACACGTTTCATCTATTTTTTGTTGCTAGAAGTGATGTAGTTTTTGCCATTTGGTAAAATTCATCTCATTATGGCTGAATTCGTGAACTTTAACATAGGATTACGTACAGTACACTGAAACTATAATCATTCATATGAGAAAAAATTAACTATTGTATGTAATGTTGAATAATGAAATTATCAGTTTTTGACTTACGTGAATACATTGCGAATAATATTGAAACTCTTCTTTGCTCGGCAGCTCCGAGCTGACGTCGAGTCCATCAAATTTATGAAGACGTAAAAAATCGACTATGGTATTTGCCAGTTGCTCATAGTTTTGCGATTTCCACTTCCAATTTGTCACGGAGAGAAAGGCATTTTTGTAAGGATGACCTTTCTTTAAATCGACCATGTCAGCGTATCTGAAAATATACAAGAATGAATCAAAAACAGTGTTCCATTAGAGGAGGTTGATTTTTCACTATTTTTAGAAAAATCAATATTGCACTCAATGTAAACGTTGGGGTTTGATGTGATAAGTGCTAGCACCAAAAATTATATTAATAAATTTTACTAATTTTTGAGCAATTAGTTTAAATTTTTCTGAAAATATACAGAAATAACAAGTCTTCGCAGGTTTTTGCTTACAAACTAACTTCATAATTTTATTATTTCAAGAATAAATCCAAATAAAGTTTTTGTACTTTGATACATCGAATGGGAAATATATTCAAACCAGAATTCTAATTATGAATCACCACAAGCAAAATATGCAATTATTTACTGTATTCGATAAATAAAAACTGTAAAAATGATAAAATATTTAAAACATGGCGACTCAATGAATAAGATTTGTTTGATCATTTGTTATATAATGATTAATAAAAACAAAAATTAGGTAAAAGTGTATATAATAATCTAATACTGCTGGATACAAATTATAAGTCAAAATATTTTAAATTTGCATTGTTTGTTGAAAATCAGACTAAAACCACTGCACTGTATAACATATTACACTATAATATAACTAAATTGTTCAGTGTAATTTCCCTTTGAAGTAAATGAAGGTCCTATTTGGTGGCACAATGATTAAGTAATAATATGCTTGTAAGCCATGCATCTTGTTCATATACAATTTGTAAAGTTTCAGTAAATTATAAATGTTATAAGGCTGTGCTATAAGGCTTTCACGGTTCACCGGAATTAAATTTTGAACCTAAAATTAATATGTAAACTCGCTTCCTTAAAAAACGGCAATGATTTATAAAAAAATATTTTGTGTCGTTATTTATCAAGTGAAACCCCAGCTTTCAAATTGAGTGAAATACCACGGTTCCCGAAATCGACCTGCCTGTGTCTTACATTAACGCTGCTATTGATGCGTTAGTATAGCATTGTTACCTGCCTGTGCTGGCCAATTTTGAGTGGAAAAAAAGGGGAAATTGACCTTTACTGGAAATAAATTACTGTAAAGACACCGACGGCGATTTCTGTTGGGCGTTGACATTTTGGTTTTGATCGGATACTCTGCATTACAAAGATAGAGATAAACGACACCCCCGCCACAAAATCTAATAAAAATACGTCATCAAAAATGTTGTATTGTATGCTATTATATCAATGATTTTTTAGAAATAGCACTAAGCGCTAGTTGGTTTATCACACAAACGCTAGGAATCGCTATTTTACAATGTCTTGAAAACGTCGACAGCAGTTAATACAGGGTTTCCATAAAGTTCGTGTGCACTTTAAAAATTTATAACTTTATTTGTCTTTGCGATAGAAATAATCTGTAAAAAATGTTATAAAGTCTAATGTACCTAGTTTTAATTATAGCTAATAATTAAAATAACTAATGTGATTTCAGGTAATCATTTCTGTGAACTGCAAAATCGTATTACCCTTTGTATTGCTAATGATGGAGGACATGTGGAAACGTGAATAAAATTTCAATAAAACCTTAAAAAATATAGATTTACTTCTTTCTAATCCTTTTTACAAATTATTTCTATCGCAAATACAAATAAAGTTATAATTTTATTAAGTGCACACGAACTTTATGGACACCCTGTGTAGGTTTCCAAAAAAGACGTATAATTACGTTCACAGCAGCGCGAGTGTTGAAAATTGTTCGAAAGGAAAGCCTATTCCTGTTTCCATTCTAATATCTCCGTACAATTTGGTTGAATAAATAAGCTATTGATTTTTTAAAGATTGTATTTTTCATTGCGGCAAGCTAGTCTAGACGGAACTTTTTACATTGCAAACCTTGACAAACGAAAAATAAACTCAAGAGAATAATTCATTAAGTTAGAAACGTCTATTCAATGGACATAACAGCCTCAAATATCCATTCATTTATTCATCAGTGAAATAATATTTTTAGGAAAACGTTTACCCTAAAGATATCAACTTAATACTATCAGAATTCTCTTCACTCTGAATCGTAATTTATAGAGTGGAGACGTTTGCTATACAGCGAAAAAGAGTTCGTTTGTTTGCGATATATAGCGATATCTTTTCATATGGATTCCTCACGTGTCTTCGTGGTGTCGCGATCGAGGCGAGAATCTGTTATCTTCAGAAGCTGGTTAGATTACTGGTGGAGCGAGTACGATGTATAAACCCCAAAATTCCCAAATAAAACCAGAACACAACACTGAAGATTCACATTCGAGCATGTAATTTTTCTTTTCGATTTAACTGAAGCAAAAGAAAGATCTTAACTTAACATAAAAAAAAGTTCTTTGTGGCGAAAGGCATATGTGAAGAATTTACGTGTTTTCATTTACTAGTTTTTGTTATAGAAAAACGTCTTTAATACTAAATAGATACAGTTTGTAACCGTTCCATGGTCGGGGAAGAAATACTTAAAATGTGGTACCTTTTCAACCAATTTCAGTTCTTTTGTCTCCTTTATACGATCGCAAAACAGATTCAAATTTACAATAAATAAAATAACATAACAAAACTGAATTACAACAAAATATTGTTTTAATTTTAGTTTTTGTCTTCTTCTAATTCTTCTATGTGCAGTGTCCCTTCAGGACTTTGGCGAACATGGCTCCCCCTCGACTTTTTCTCCTTTGGAATCCTTAATAACTTTTGCAGTTTTGCCATCTCTCTCAAAACCTGCCCCGCCATCCATTCGCTCAAACTCGACAGATAGGTTGTTAGTATTAAATTTTCCAAGCCATCTTTCCTCATTAAGTGTTCTAGTAATTTCAACTGTCTCTTCTCGAAGTTAAGAATATATATATATATATATTTATACACGTTTCATTAAATAATATAGACAAACTCACCACAAACTCGCTTTCACGACGCTTGACACTACATTTTAATGAAAACTCTAACATTTTTAGGCATTTAAAACAACATGCCTGCCCGCACACACAATTCCATAAAATACTTGTCGAAAACACATCTATACTTCGACATGAAAACAATAGACAAAAACTAAAAATACTTGAAGCATTATACATGAAACAGTTAAAACCCAACCGAAACAAAATCAATTATGGCATCTCTACAAATATTCTTAAATGTCTATAATTGGTAACAGAAGCCATTGGTTTATACCAACGGCTTTCCTTACTTCATTCTACAATTCACTCTCGTGTAGTCATGTGTGACGTCATGAGATGCGGTGCGATTTTCGCTTCTAGCGTCTTAAATGCGCGTGTTTATCGTTGCTTAGTGATCAACTATGTAAACAATGACAGACTATCATCACTGTCGTGTCCGTATATTGTTTAATATGTTTGTAATTTACATCTTTGATAAAGCTTAGATTATATTAAAAAAATATGGATCAATATTGTGCATTTCTTTCTTCGTTTAATGATAATGTTATCAAACTTATCAGATGTTACGAAAAAAATTTACATCAAATAAATAGACAACACTTGTCTATATTATTTAATGAAACGTGTATAAATGAAAATATGCTGCCTAAATACACACAATATATATATATATATATATATATATATATATATATATATAAGATTATGAGACTTCCGTTTGTTCGTCCGTCTGTCACACCCTCTTAAAATAGCCATACATTGGCCGATCGAAACCAAATTTGGGGGAGAAAGAAGTGCAAACAGGTAAGGGGGTACAAAGTACAGTTGGTTTTACTAGGGTGCATACTTTAGTACAATAAACGTTCATTATTTTTTTTAGAAAAATTAAAAGTTTTATTATTTAACATACAAAATACCCCCACTATTTAAAAAAAAAACAATCTAATGATTAAAATAACAAATAATTATTCAATAAAAATGCAATTTTGTTTTTGCATATCTTTTGTTTAAGTTTTTATAGACAAGAATCCAGTTTGCCGTTCGCCCTGCGTTTGCAAGAACTATAAACAAATCACAAGGCCAAACGCTTTAAAAGGGTGGAATTTGGCTCCAGAAAGAAATATCTATGCATGGTCAGTTGTATGTTGCATATTCAAGAGTAAGAAATCCTAAGATTTATTCTTCGCTGTTAAAAAGGAATAAAAGGCAAAAATATATATATATATATTGTTTACTATGAAGTCCTATAACGTTAAATTAAATTAAAGAAAATATTAAACCGTGAAGTAGGTTTTTTGTCAAAGTATTTTTCCAAACGAATCAGATTATTCAAATTTCATCAACTGGCTTTTGAAATTGAACGAAATGTAGAGTTTGTAAATCTCGACAAAAAAATGTTAGCAATAACTTCAACAATACTAAATACTGTGAGGATTTCAACTCGCGTGAGCGTGTTGCAAAAAAATTCTAGTATATATAAAATTTCAGATATAACTACAAATATCTCTAAAAAGACAATATGAATAAAGACAAGGAAAACTTATTTTAGATGACTTGTTTCGTCCTCTGATGGACATTTGCCATGATAAAATCCATCAGAGAATGAAATGTGTTGGCTAAGATAAAATTTCTTTTTGTTTTTATTCACACACGTGTGTGTGTGTGTGTGTGTGTGTGTGTGTGTGTGTATTTATGTTTCTTGAAAATTCTTTTAATGTAAAGTGGCATTGTTGCTGTTGTTAAGTAATGAGATTAATTCAGAGAATGTTTGTTTCCCTAAAATGTTGAATATAGATTGTATGAACAAGATATGGCTTTTTTTTCTATTAATGCTAAGAATCTATTCTGTGACTCCGTCACACACTCTAACATAGCCATACATTGACCGAGCGAAACCAACTTTTTTTTTGGGGGGGGGAATAGTGCAAACAGATAAGTGGGTACAAAATACAATTGTTTCTACTAGGATGCGTAGCTTAGTACAATAAATTTTTATTAATTTTCAGACAAATCAGCTTATTCAAATTTCATCGATTGGTTTGCGAAATTGAACGAAACGTAGAGATTGTAAATCTCGGTAGATATGTTAGCGATATCTTCAACAATACTAAATACTGTGAGGATTTAAAAATTCTAGTTTCTGATAAGGCATAACACGAAGAGACATATTTAGAAGAATAACCTGTCTGGGAGGAATAGAAATTGAAAGAAAGTGAAAATCAAGATAAACAATCTTCAAAAAGATTGGCTATCTATTTTTCATCATGCCAACACACAATGTCTATTATACAAAAGTTTTAACCCTCTGAAAACTATCTACTGTCTGAACAGATGGAAACGGTGCCTATGTTATCATGGTTACACCTAATAGATTAAAATAAGGTAGCTTAGTACTTTGCCCTGAACGTAGACTTTACTGTTAGTAGCTTCTGCTATGTGTTGTGTTCTTTCAAGACGTTGGCAATCATGGCTCTCCACAATTTCCTACCCTTTGTAGATCTTAATTAATTTTGTCATTTTATTATCTTTCCTAAACCTTATTTCAGTATCCATTTGCTCAAACTAGGTAATGCGTTGTTTTCCTCTGTCCAGTTTGCCTTTAATCTGTTCTGTGAGCATCAGATTTTCCAAGCCCTCTTTCCTCATTATGTGCTTGATGAATTTCAACTGTCTCTTAATGAAGGAAGCTACGGTGTTTCGTCGTTTGTGTTTTGTCGGCTTTTGGGAAGTGTGTTGAGCCTATGTGTAAGGCGTATAAATTGTTGTACACACTGCTGTGCCAATAGCTCTCGATATATTTATATGCAAGTGTTTCCAGCGATGTTAAAATAATTTCAAGTGTTTCCCGCGTGTTAAAAAAAAACATTGATTTAAATTAAATTTAAATTATGCTTTATTTTTTAGTAGTGAAGCATTTTTTTAAAATTTATTTCCTGGTGGAGGGATTTCGAGAGAGCGTGAAAAGGCGAAACATGGGAAACTGAATAGCACGATTGCTTAATCTATTGAAGTTTGCTGAAGGCTTACGCCCACATTACGGTTTAAACATCGGTTCCCACACGATCACCGAAGTTAAGCAACGTCGAGCCTAGTCAGTACCTAGATGGGTGTCCGCTTGGAAATACTAGGTGCTGTAAGCTTAGATATCCGGGTGGTTTAGTGGATTATGATTCGAAATTTGTTAAGCGAATTCCAATTCACGTTCGGTTTGTTATATTCACTGACGCATGGGGAACGTATGAATCCAACTCCCCCAGCTATAGGTAAATTTTGTATCACGAAACCATTATTAACTCCCTTCCAACCCAAAAATAAATTCTCACAATCTAAAAATATTTTCCGGCTTTAAAAAAATCTGCAAAGGTTTGATATTTTCCGGCTTTAAAAAAATCTGCAAAGGTTTGATCTCCAAAGGTTTGATCTGCAAAGGTTTGATAGAAAACGAATCAATTAACTTCATCGAGATTTCGAGCAGCACCACGTAAATATCACACTGAGCTGCTACATAAAGAATCGTGGGTTTTAAAGCACGAAATGATTTAATCAACCAAAAAAAAACAAAAAAAAAAAAACACACACACACACACAAATTAAAGCTCTTTACTTCTTGATTGATTTCTAGAGATGCCGGAAATATCCACCAATGACAACATAGAATAACTTGACATATTGACATATCATGAACAATCAGTAATCTTACCAAATATCCCCCAAACTTTTATTTACTCCACAAGTATCCCTTAAACTTTTAGTTACTGTACAATTATACAGAAACATTTAGTTACTGTACAAATATCCCGAACCTTTTAGTTACTGTCTTGAACTTTTAGTTACTGTCCAAATAACCCCCAAATATTCTAAATACAGTCCAAATATCCCCCAATATATTAAACATTTAGTTACTGTACAAATATCCCAAAACTTTTAGTTACCGTCCAAATATCCATTAAACTTTTAGTTACTGTCCAAATATCCATTAAACTTTTAGTTACTGTCCAAATACCCATTAAACTTTTAGTTACTGTTCAAATATCCCTTAAACTTTTAGTTACTGTCCAAATATCCCCCAATCTTTTAGTTACCATCCAAATACCCATTAAACTTTTAGTTACTGTCCAAATATTTCCTAAACTTTTAGTTACAGTCCAAATATCTCCCAATCTTTTAGTTACCGTCCAAATGTCCCTTAAACTTTTAGTTACTGTCCAAATATCCCCATAACATTTAGGCAACAACACCTACGTAAGTGCGTTTGTTTTTTTAAGTATAAGTGCGTGCTCCAAAATTTTACTTTCATATCAGACACGTCTTTAATGACGGCAAGATTTCTACTTACAATTTGTATTGCTCAGCTGCATCTCCAATAGGTCGCACTGAATTTCCAGCCACCTGGGCAAAAGCATAGACAAAATCTGTGCATAGTCTTGGGTCAATATTCGAAGGTAAGAATCTTGCTTCACTATCACGCTTGGCTGATAGGCTCCCATAGTAACAAACTACACGAAAGGATGCTAAAACACCTGTAAAAAAAATAATATATATACAATATTTATAACATTATTTTTATGGTAGCATGGTGATAAGAAATACTCTCTAAATAATATGATTTTTCTAAAAATAGAACTGTCCTTTCAAAATTGAGAAATATTCAGAGGATAAAAAAAATAGCAATCTTTAATCCTTGTACCTGGCAAAAAATGATGTCTCAAAAGAACGGTTTTCCTTTGACACGGCTATTATTTGAACTACCTTCACTACTCGGCAATGTTTATTATTTTAAAATGCGATGATTAAAAATTGTAATAAAACCTAATAATATGTTGAAAGTTAATTTATACACTTTTTTGGTTCTTGAGAATTGACAAAATATTAAATACTACTTATTTATGTTGTAACTGAGTTATCAAAAACGACAGTAGAAAACTGGAATTGGTTTAACAACAAGTTTATTACCTTTTGGTACAGGGGAACGTAATGTAGAATATAAACTAGGGAAGATAATGTTTAGCCGTAGTGTTTTCAACAAAGACTGCTACTGCTCTTCCTGCTACTCCTCTTGATGTAGGAGTATTTTTATGTCTTTCGTCCGACGGCCGAGTTCAAACTTGTAGGGAAATATTCTCCCTCACAACAATTTATTAGCTTGTTTATTTACAAGAATAATTTTATATTCACAACTTTCTTAAAACTAATGCAATATTTATCATTTATCAATTTTTAAAGAAATAAATATGAAACAATTTTTTATTCCTAAATTTATAAATATTTACTAAATTATTAAAATATGTGAACCAACTATAAGGAAATCTTTATTATTTCAGTTATATGCCATGCGTGATACGATCGTGTATCTTTCGATACATGACTGACGAGGCATATTTTTTCCCGCGGTAGTTTTGCCATTTCTTTCTGCGGTAGAGCAGTTGCCATCCAAGACTATAGAACCCGGTCTGTCCTGCTATTTACCCATAGTTGGGGCGAGAAGAAGAGGATTTATACCTTTCCCAAGGGCATTAGCACGTAAGTGAATGTAAAAAGAACTGATTGAAATTCGAACACGGCTCACCGATTCCTCAATCCGAGCCGCTATCCATTACTCCACCGTAAAATTCGAATGGATTGGCAATGTAAATAAACAATCAAATAAATGTTTGGGGATGGTTAATTTCTATTTGCCCATTAACCTAGAAAATCAAGTCATGTAGTTAACCATTGAGACTTTCATGTGGGTGTCTGGCATGGCTCCAAATTTGTTCAGATGGTTAAAAAAGGATTCGAGTGAGTCAAACATGTCTTCGAATTGTGGATTGGCGCTACAGAATCACATAGAACTGTACCAAATAAGAGAAACCACATCAATTGATGACTTTCAATAGCAGCAACAACTAAAATGGAAAGATGTTGATATTCTACACTACTTCAAATAAAATGTAAGGAAAGAAGCCCCCATCAATACTGAAAAATGAAAAAGCAGTTATTGGACTTAAACCTATTTCCCAGAAAACTGAAAGATTTTATGAATTTTCAAGCGAAACTAGCCGACTGAATGCCGACTTTTTCCTTATAAGGAAGCGTCTAATATTACAATTAGACTTGTGGCTACGTTCTAGCATCGACGGTTTCAAGTAGTTTCGTCTATCAAATTTCACTCACAAGATTTGAGTCAACTCGTGGTATGGTTTCAAGCCAACTCAACCTCTCCCCAGGGTGATATAACCAAAAAGTCAACTCCGATTCTAATCAACCATGATGAGATTCGAACCTAGATTTCGTGTTCTAAACGCTAACAATTCGTATACGCGCTCACTACAGAAAAAAAAGGAGAGTTCTAGAGTTTTAGGGTTCTGTACGTTTAGTGGGTAGTGTAACGGATATTGGCGCGAAAAGCTGAATTGGTGAGCCGAGTTCAAATTTGCGTTCATTTTCACACAAATACCTTTGAGAAAAGCATGGATCTGTCTCCTCTCCCCTAGTTATGAGTTAAATAATAGGGTACATTGAGCTATGAAGCTTTGGGTGGTTGAAAAGAAGAGAAACTCTGAATTCCAAACTGTACAGAAAGCAACTGGCAGCCCCCCCCCACTATATCTCCATTGCAAATCAGAGAAAATGAAGAAAATGAATCTGTACAGTTATCGCTTACGTCCTGATTGGGTATGGCATTAAAAATAATTAAAATCAAATTGGTGTCTACTATTTACATTATTCAGACTATTGTCCTCATCTTTGTCGCCATGTTTATCACAACGTTTCGGCCGTTGTACGCTCCGGCCTTCTTCAGGTGGTGGGGAATGTCGAACTGAACTGAATCCTTTATTTCGCTCACGGCAGTGGAGAACTTTCCGAGGGGAATTAACAGGAGATAACTGACATCCATTAGACATGGCACGTGGAACTAGAACAGTCTACCTCAGTGAGGTTCAGTTCGATAGTCCAACCAACTGAAGAAGGCCGGAGCGTACAACGGCCGAAACGTTGTGATAAACATGGCGACAAAGATGAGGACAATAATCTGAATAATGTAAATAGTGTACATAATACCTCATCTCAGAAATATAGAGAGAAAGTGGTGTCGCTTTCTTAGTGGATATTACGTTAGTGCATTCTCACTGGCGCCCGTGACTAAACCGAAGTTAAGCAATGTCGAGCTTGGCCAGATGGTCGACCGCTTGGGAATACCAGGTGTTGTAAGCTTGGATTTACGGGTGGCTTAGATGGATAATGGTTCGGAATTGTTAATCGGAAAGCAGAGTTCCAATTCTTGTTAGGTTCGTTATATTCACTTACGCGCAAGTACTCTTGGGAAAGGTATGAATCCAACTCTTCTCCCCCCGGCTATGTGTTAATTAGTAAAACTAGTATCACTAAACCATTATTATTTCCAAAAATGAAATAAAATTGCGTACAAAATATTTTTAGATTTCGGCATTAAATAACTCCATAAAGGTTGATATACCGCTAAACAAAAACACCCAATCAGAATTTTCATTTCTGAATTTTGAAAGACATCGTATGTCCGCTCCACTGAGAAATATGGCGGAACATGATTTTTCAGATTACAGTTTCTCATATTTACGTTTGTGTCAGACGAAGCTGATTAAATCAATATTGAAGAGAGAGAATCCATTCAGTTTCCAGATCATTTCATGATACAGTAGGAAGCCTGTCTGAAATTCATGAGGAGTTTTCATTATTTTTACATTATTTACATTCAGACTTATGTCTTCAGCCTTGTTATTATTTCAATGTTTCGACCGTTGGCCCTCCAGTCTTCTTCAGGTATCTATTGATCCGGCTAACCATCAGGAAATTTCAATTTGAGCCCTTTATTTACTCTACAGGTTAGATTGTTCTCATTCCGCTGTCTATGTCTTGGGGGTAACTTGTCTTCTTCTACTCGTCGTGTTTCTACTGTGTCTGAGTCTCTATTACCCGGTCCAGGGATCGAACTCACAATTACCTGATTTGGTGGAATAGTAATTGTTAGTTCAATTTCAGGGCCGGAAAGTATAGACTCTGATTCAGTGAAAATAGGGTTAACAGTCACTGAGCCGTAATAAAAAGGGATTGGTTGATTATATTTTTTATTTTACGGTTTATCAACCCTTAGTGGGTTATTTAAAGCCGAAAAATATTTTGGATTATAGAGTGTTGCTTACAGTACCCAGTGTTCCCCCATTTATGTACTGATCGGGCTTGACATAGCTTAACTTCGGTGATCGAACGAGAACCAGTGTTTTCACTTCGATTTGACCCCCACTCCCTCCTCAGCAACTAAAAATAGACATAAAGATATTCTTAGACATGGGCAGTGGAACTAGAACACTCTACTCCTGTAGATTAAATAAAGGGTTCAATTCGAAACTTCCTGAAGGTTAATCGGGTCGACAGAAACCTGAAAGAAGGTCGGAAAACAGAACGGTCAAAACGTTGCGATAATAGGAATAAAGATTAAGATATTAGTCCTGATATAAATAATGTAAATAGCAATAGGACATTTGTGGTGATACCTTGAACTCCTGTTTTCCTTACCATCACATCTGAAATAAGAAAGCACGACATGGTGTCAGAAGTGGCTTTAGTTAGTAGACAGTAGTATTCCTACCTTTTTCGGGACATTGAAAAAAAGGGAAGCTTGAAAAAGAAAAGGTGGTGAATCAGGAAAAAGAAACATGGCTGTCCCTACTCGACAGCATCCATGTGCGTCTTTCACTATTCAACCCCCGGAATCGTTTGTGTTTAGAAAGCCGCTTGAATGGGGAAAATGGATGCGTCGTTTTGAAAGATTCCGGCAATCAAGTAATCTTCATACTACTACACAAGCAAACCATGTAATTACCTTAATTTATTGTAGTTATTTTCCATGCCTAGCTTAGATGTGGCACAAGGCCGAAAGTATGGGACAGTCAGTGAGGATCGAACTCACTACTCACTCGTAATTATTCTAGCAAGACAAGCTAACCATTACACCACTTCGGGGTGCCCATACCTTAATTTATTGTATGGGATATCAGGCTGACGATATCCTGCAAAATTTAAAATTGTCTGAACAGGAAATAAATGACTATGATGCCGTTAAAAAGGGTTTTCGTGCATTTTTTTTATTGGAAAGAAAAATATAATTTACGAACTAGCAAGTTTTTAATAGGACACAACAAGGACCTAATGAGTCTGTGGATTCTTTTGTGACAGCTCTATATACGTTGGCCGAACATTGTAACTATGGAGTTTTAAAAAACGAATTTATCAGGGACCATTTGGTTGTCAAGCTTTCAGACTCACGTTTATCTGAAAGAATACAATTAGACGGAAATCTCACACTAGAAAAAAAAACAAAAAACAATTGAGATAGCCCAGCAGACTGAAACTCTGAGGCAGAAACAGTACAATCCGACGGGAGATAGCCATGTTCTGTGAACAGAATCATACGAATAGGGAAACCAACACAAAAATTAGAGACAAAATTAAAAATAAAAGTCAGATGTTATAAGTGTGAAAATAGCCCTTACCACTCCAAAACACAATGCCCTGTCAAAGATAAGACATGAGGAAAAGGACACTGCAAGCGTGTGTGCACATCAACAGCTGTCAAAGAGATAACAGGATGACAGCGGAGTTTTCCTGGGAGCAATATCAATATGAGTGGAGACCCATAGATGGTTGACCTTAAATTGGATATCGGAAGACATCCAATTTAAGGTCAACCATCTATAGTTCGTAATTTATAGTTCGTAAATTATATTTTTCTTTCCAATAAAAAAAAAACAATGCACGAAAACCCTTTAAGATCGACACAGGCGCCGATGGAAGTCATATTAAGGAGTGTTCAGAATGTAGTGGACAGAGCGTGCATCCCAAACTGTACAGGATAGGCCTTTTGCTTAAGGTTGCAAGATTAGTCATTCCATCAGTACTGAGGAATAGCATCCTTGAGAGGCTCCATGAAGGTCATTAGGATATTGTCAAATGTAGGAAGTGCGTCTGTCAGAGTGTGTGGTGGCCCGGATTAAGCCAGCAGCTAAATGAGTGAGTGCTGAAATGAAGAACATGCATAAAAAAGCACACTAACCATGCAGATACTCATTCAAACAGAATTCCCAGATAGACACTGGCAGGGACTAGGAGCGGACATTTTCACTCTAAAAGGCCAAAAGTATTTATTAATAGTGGACTATGACTCGAGGTTCATAGAAATAGCGAACCTCACATTCTCAAAACTTCAGATGTTACAGATCATCTGAAATCAATGTTTGCGTGTCATGGATTGCCAAGGACCTTAGTGACTAACAATGGTCCACAATTTGCATGCAGTACATTTTCTGTTTTTGCCTCGGAATATGGATTTCGGAATGTAACCAGCAGAGGTATCCACAAAGCAACGGAGAACCTGAATGGGCAGTCCAGACAGCCAAAAACCTTCTGACTAAAGCGACAGATCCATACCTTGCTTTGCTGGCATACAGATCAAAACGACTTCAGAATGGGTTTAACCCAGTTCAGTTGCTGGTGGAGGGCAGGTAGCGCATTACAGTACCAACTCATCCATTGCAACTGGACCTAGCCCTACTAGACGATGCTGCTGTCAGATCGAAGGAAAAACAGATGAAGAGTGCTGATTGGATTAACTCTAACCACTGGCACCGAGCATCTGATCTTTTACCAGCGAAACAGGTGTGAGGGAATGACGCCAAATTCTCTAGTACAGTGGCAAACAAAACAGCACCAAGATCATATATAGTCAAACGGCCTAATGGGAGTATAAGACGAAATAGGCACCATTTGATTCTGATATATAGATTAGAGTGTGTCAGTGACACAACAAATATACAAGTGCCCACACAGACACATACACCATCTTCATCACCAAACCAAAGAACACTTTCAGGACAAGATCAGGAAAACCGGTGATTGAACCCAAAAGACTGGACTTGTAGATACAAGAGGGAGATGTGGTGATACCTTAGCACAGTGATCTAAGGGGAATAACCCTGGGCAGATACAAAGAAAAAGAGACTCTTCAAAAAGGAGGAGGAAAACTTTCGGGGAGGGAACCATCGTGTATTGACCCTGGAAATAAAGCTCGTTAATTATTCCTATTCAACGTGAACTCCTGTTGTTTCTTACCCACGCATCTGAAATAAGAAAATATGACAATAAAATGTCATCTGCAATAGATTCTAAGACACAGTTCACTTGATAATAGCGATCCATCTCGAAAGCATTTTATTGGAAGATCGAAACGAGACACACACATTTTTCTCCTTATAAGACGCATGTTTCCAAAAACCACCCTGCGTCCTATAAATCGAAAGTCAGCGAGTATTGGTTAAGCATCAGCTCCCCACTTACACCCGATTTTGAATCCTTGAAACTAAAACAAGTCCAGTACTAAAGAGTGCAAATCAAATTAACAATGTTTTAGAGAAGTTGCCTATGCAGTTGGGATACTGGGATATTGATAGGAAAAGAAGTTCCTGCTATTATAGTAACACCTTCCTTCCTTCCTTCCTTCCTTCTTAAACTACTGGTCATAGAGAAGCAGCATTTATGGTAGACCCTTTAAGAATAATACTACTGTATACTATGCATTAGTCAGCAGATGCTGGGTATTTTCGCTTGATTAAGTAATCACACGTACGATTAACACTAACAGTGTCAAACATTGCCGAGGAAATACAGTAGCCCGGCTAAGGTTAGGTTTCAGTGGTAGTATGCTCTATAACTTCTCTTCTAATTCTAAATAGTTACTATAAATTTGGTTATTCTCGGTCTGCAATAAATTTGTCATAATTAGTCAGGTTTTCACGCTGAAATATGTTATTCCGTAGGTGAAATTGGGGATAGTGGAAAGGGCTATGAAGTACAAGGAAAAAACTTTTCTGTCGATTACTTCCTTCAATTTTTTTTTTTGTGGGGGGGGGAGTCTAATGCATCGGTGCGTCTTGTAAGCAGCGAAATACGGTAAATAACGTATTAAAATAAATGTTCACAATTTTTTTTCTTTTTTTTTTTGTTAGGGGAGGTATGCCAAATTGAAAAAGCCAGATTTTTATCTCTGGAAAAAAAAAAAAAACAAAAAAACTCCTCGACAATAAGAAAATATTTGACTTACTCGGGAAACAAATGGAAACATTGAACTTATTCAAAAATTAACTTTTCCCCCTCTCAACATCTGACAACTCAGACATTAACAGATTTGCGGGCATAATTGTTTATTTTTTATTTTTTCAAATTACTAATAAAGTCTTATACTTATGTCTTTCTTTTTTTTTCTTTTATTCATTTGCAAAATATATTTATATGTTTAGCAAAAGAGTTTTACCTTTTAGAAAAGTTTTTAAACGCGAAGATTTTGTTGATTGGACCAACCTCAGTTGGCGATCAACAGATAATAAATTCATACTCTATTCTTTACCGACAAATTTATGTCCCGTTTTAATGGAGGCCCCTAAGCAGAATTTATTTATGAAGCTGCACCTGCTCCATTACCAAATACGGTCATTCTTAATTCAACTTCTAGCCGTTTGAAGAAATACTTCTGTATAGAAGATTAATTATATGTAGACATATGCTCCATCTTTTGCTGGCTCGCTAAACAAGATTCTTCGCGTGTCGCCCATTTAGAACAAAAGGGAGAGGTGCGGTCGCAATGAAGCCGAATTCTTAAAAAATATCTTTTTCTTCTATGTACCTATCTCTTGAAGACGTTGGCGATCACGTCTCTCCACAATTTCCTGTCCTTTGTATATCTTAGTAAAGTCTGTCTTTTTGTTATCTCTCCTAATCCCTGTTTCTCATCTATTTAATTAAGATCGTTAAGGAGGTTGTTTTTCTCTGTTCCGCTTGCCTTCAGTATGTCCTGTGAGTGTCAAAGTTCCCAAGCTCCCTTTCTTCATTATGTGCCTTAGAAATGTCAATTGTCTCTGATGTTAAATATGAGTGTCCTTTTCGTTTCAATTTTCTCTAAAGCTATCGTCTCAAGTTTCTTCTTCATCTGTGAGGAGATTGTCCTGCATTCACTGCCATATAGGAGGACTAATATTACATAAGAGTTAAGTGCTCTTTTCTTTGTTTCTGTTGCTTCAAGTCTCTTCTTCATCTGTGAGGAGATTGTCCAGCATTCACTGCCATATAGGAGGACTGATATTACGTAACAGTTCAGTACTCTTTTATTTGTTTCTAACGAAATTTTCCTGTTTCTTGATAGAAATATGCTTAGCTTTTGGAAGGCATCTTTCGCTATCCCAATGCGCCTTCAGATATCGGCGTCGTACTTTCCGTTCTCGGTTAAAACACTTCCCAGATATTTAAATTGTTGTACTTGTTTGATTTTGGTATCTGCAGTTTGTAATTTGCGTGTTGGGCTCTTCCTTTTGCTAACAATCGTACATTCTATCTTCTTGTAATTGATGTTTAGTCCTTTCTTCTTGCTTTCCTTCACTGTCTAATGTAAGTATCCTTGTAGTTTTCTTTCTGTCTCTGATGCATATCCTATGTTGTTAAGATTGTGGCTGCTCATAATGAATCCTGGTAGGGCTTCTAATTTTTTTCAGAATCACCTTGCTGTATAAGCTGAATAAATCCGGTGAGAAGACACATCCTTGTCTTATACCCCTTTCTATTTTTCTATATTTACAGATTTCATTTTGTTTCTAGTTTTTCTTATAAATCTGATGACACTATCATTTGGAAATTAATTACCGCATCTTTCCGGCCTTCGGGACGAGGCAGTCATGGCTCTTCACATCTTCCTGTCTTTTGTTGCTCTAAGTAACTTTTGACCATTTACTATTTCCTTTTGTTCTGCTACACCTTAACACAAACTCGATTAATAGGTTACTTACTGTTTCCTTTACTTTTTTTAACCTTAAATATGACCTGTGGGTGTTAATATCTCTTGGCCTTCTTTCGTCATTATATCTCAAAAAAATTTCAATTTTCTCATTCTGGCTTAATTTTGAATTTTGACTTACAATTAAAAATAAAAAGAGAAGACAAAAAAGAAAAGAAAGAATGAAGTAATCTTCGCAGGACGCAGGGTCAATTTTTGAAACCTCGGAAAAAATTAGCGTCTTCAGAGCGGGGAGAAACGGCATTTACTCGACGTAGCTTGATTTGCATAAGCATTCAGAGAGGATCGAACTCACTACTCAGCAGTAATAAGGGTTTTAATAGCATGTCTCTTCGGGTCACTTGAGCCAATCTCTCATTTTATGTAAATTTCAAAAGTGCTTTATGTTTTCCGTTTAACGTGATGATTAATAAGCTCGTCCTGCAAAACAATTCGTTTGTGTAGATTGTAATTAATTAGATTGTAATTAATTAGATTGTAATTAATTTACTACACAAACGAATAACAAAGCCGATTCTATATCATGTTTTTCCTAGACATGTCCCCCTAAAAGGGAAACCATTGTTTTGTTTACGTTTCAGCACGTGATCTCTTGCGAATACTGATTCCTTTTCTTCTTCCTCTTCTTTTCCTATATCTAAGCAGTTACAAACAGCCTGGTGTACTAATGGCTATTTACTTATACTTCATCGACAATCAAAAAGATACCGCTAATAACAGTACGATAATAGTACTTTCAACATCTTTTTTTATTCAGTCTGTTCCTAACTTCAGTCTGAGCTAATTGAAGAGTCTAATTATCTAGTTATCCCAAACGTTATTATTGTCGTAATTAACAATATCATGATGACTACTGAAAGTTTAGCGAAAGATAAAGGTTGCTGTGAACGCAATCATAACTCGATGTCTATATTTTTTCTCCGCTGAGTTTTCATTGATATGGAATTATTCTTCGAATAGGCAATTTATGAAGTTATGCTGTAATATATAAGGTAGAAATGGTTTTTATTACTTTTATTATCAGTTTATTTGATAATGTAAATTTTTTCATAAGACGACCCCCAATTTTGAGGGGGATTTTTGGTATTTAAATGTCGTCTTATACGCAGTAATATACGGTAACCCGTACTTAGGGGAGAGAAAAGAAGAAACGACGGATTAATGCCCTTTCTGAGAGTAGTAGTGTGATAATGAATACAAAAGAAAAGGCCGGAATTTGAACACGTATTGCTGTTTCCATTTTATGTGCCAACATCCATTACATGACACTGAGAGGCATATCTATATAGAGTGTACTTATTATCACACTGTACATTAAATCAAATATTAAATCCCGACATGAAAAGAAATGCGCCATATGACCACTAAGTATTGCCTACTTTACATGAATTGTGAGATGTGGTACATTCTAGCAAGTATTTTTAAGACATTTATGAAAAACAATTACATGATTTTTTAGTAGGCAATTGATTAATAAGGAAATGTACTCAAATTGGACGAAAGCATAAACAATTCTATTGAAGTCGATTTACGTCTCATGGTAATTATGTATCTTTTCTTCTTTGTGCTTAGTTTTCCTAATTCATTGTTTTAAATATGTCTGTTTTTACTGCAACAATAATATGCTGTACTCCCAGAATTACGTCCTCTAACAAAATCAAGAAGAGGCTCTTTCGCTAAGGGAGAGGGAACGGATAACAAATTATGCGCATTAGAAAATTCAAAAACTGACCCAGTCGAGATGAAAACGGCGGGACAAAACAAAGTGGGGTGGTTTGGAATCGTAACTTGGATCATAACAAAAGCAACACTTACATTAACTAGGTACACTTGGAAGAGTCTATCTTAACCAGTGAAAACATCGAAACCACATATTGTGCGTTTGTATATTTTTATCTGTAATTTTTGTTGCATTAGGATCAATTCTTACGCGTTGGCAATGCTAGTTGACTGTTGTTATGACAACAGTAGACTTTTCGAAGATGTTTACGAAACTGAGCAAGTGAAAAATCGATTTCGTTAAAGAAAAGAGAACCTTAATAAAAATTGGAAAAATATATTTAAAATCTTTGAAAACCTAATAATAGTAAATAAAAAATTAATAAAATTTTACATCATTTTTACGACGTGGGTGTTTACACGAGTAGGACTTAAAGACATATCTTTCTGTAATGACTGCAGATCCATGTTAACCCTTAAACAAAATAAGCACGGACATAAGGCATTAAAAAAGAAGGGGGCCCCAAAGAAAAAAAGACCTCGAAAGATATAATAAAAGTATTTTTCTTCTAAAGGTATTTTGCTTTATAGTAAGCAGATAATATTTGCGATAAAGCCAAAAATGCAATTAAAAACTTGAAAAAAGAAAGAATATTTTTTATTCTATTTTGTTTACAAACTATTTTTGCGGCTGTCATAAACTAAGAGAACTGTGCTTTAAATTATTAGGTTACTGACTGGAAATGACCTTATTTTATACGCATTCAAGTACGTCTGAAATTGTCTAAATTGATTCGTTGGCTTCCATGTTTTCTCTCACACTTCAGTTTTCAAATGTGTAAGTCAAAATTCCGAGCTGTCACGCTATTTTGAGACGCAAATATCTACAAATTGTTTTATTATTAATTTATCATAAAATCTGAAAAGCGATAGGAAAGAAAAAGTTGCTTTATTTGAAATATTCAAAGTTATGATATCTGATATTTCTTATATATTTTTATCTTTCTTCGTCGGGTATAGGAGAACGCGGTAAACATGGCGGACCGGCTCAGTGACTGTCTTGCACAATTGAAAGTTTTCAGGTCTTACTTTTAATAATTTGTTTTTAACACCGCGTTTTTTATATAACACAAATTCTATCAGGAGGGAAAAGACTTTTTTTTGTATGCTGTCAAATACTGTAATTATAATAATGTCATTAGAGCAAGTCAAAACAGAACAAAGTGATTCAGTTTTATTACCCAGATTTATAAAAGGAATAAACTGATACTTATAAAAAATTCTCTGTTGTTTAAATTTTTATTTCTCTTACTTTATGTATGATTTATTTTAGCAACATTTTTTTGTGAGTGAAGAAGCTTTGCAAATTAACGTACACCTGCATATCCTTGTTTTTGACTCAGAATTAAATATTCCTTACGAAATGTGGGAATATACAATATAATAGATGACATACACCATGTCTTTTAAGACCCTGAGACGTCATAAATTTAGTTAGAGAAAAAAACCTCTGCGAATCATTTCATACATTGAGTCTTAAAATGTAAATAAATAAAATATTTTCGCAGAAATTATACGGTCTTGATGCATTAAACTCTTTTTAGAAATAAGATATATAAAAGGAGATGTTTATACAGTATGTCCTAGGAATTTTCATACCTTTATAGGTGGAAAATATAAAATCAAAACGGACATGAGATCTCATCTAGGGATGAAAAGAAGAAGACTCCCCCCTCCCTCCCAAAAAAAACAGTTTTAATGTTGGAAGAATGAAGTTCAGTTTTAATATTTGTTTTCTCAAAATAAATGGATTTTTTCATCATTTCCCGATATTCCCACTATAAAGAAACCAGTCTTGCAGTTTTATTAGACGGACTTGCTCTAACTTTTTCGTGTTTATGTTAAATGAAATCACCAGGCCTCTGACGTGTAAGCAAATCTTTAAAGAAATATCATAAAAATAATACTACTACATTTAAAAAATTCTTAAAACCTGCATCCTTGAGACAAATGTATAAAAGTTTGAAAAGGTATTTTTATTTTAAAAATAACTGATAATAAAGTTTATTGGTTTCAAGGTAGTTTTGTGTAACACAAAACTTCATCTAGAGATTAATGTAAAATGGTCGATATTAATATCCTTATAATTTCAAAATTCAAATTATGTCATCCTTAAGGTATTGATTAAAACATCTTGCTTTTGCGTCTGTTCGTTGTTTCTCAGGGACTTCCTTGCTTTCAAAGGAACAAAGGTGCAGATTGCTCTGTGTAATGTATTCCGAAATCACACGATAGCAGAATCAAGGAATTATTAACTCTCAAAAATTAATTGTGTGTATGTATATGTGTGTATGTGTATATATATATATATTGATTTAAAGAAAATTAATTTTTGTATGACCATTTTTTTTTTTTTTTTTTTTTGCAGGACCTAGGTACCTTTCGGCCAACGCTTCATCAGGGTCTTTCGTTGGCAAATGATTCCAAACAAACAATGAAAAGAACGCCAAAATGGTATGGTTGGAACACGTCTAAAATTTTACGAAGATATATATACGTAAAATTAAAATAAATTTACGATTAAAATAAATGCGTAAATAATAAATTAATAATAATGAACCAACCTGAGCAGTAAAATAGAAAATAAGTTGCTCATATATCAAAAATAAATTTAGCGATCGTGAAAAAATTCTCCTTTTGTTTAGAAAGCGATGGTTTAAATAATTTGAGGCAGATGGCCTCCAAAACAGACAGATGATATTTGGACCTGCCTACGCTTATAATTGAAAACGAGTCCATTGTGAAACGTTTTGAACATGACTCATTTTCTAATAGGTGTTGTCCGATCGCCGAATCGTGCGCTGATTGCGAAACACGAATGCGATTATCTAAATTTAATCTAATGTGTCTGGGTACATGTTGTCCGATTCTTGTTTCCAAACGAAGACATGTTCGCCCTATATATTCAGCTTCGCACTGACATTTAAATTTATATATAATCGAACTTTTTATTATGATAGGGCAAACGATCCTTGGAAAAGACGGAAAAACAGTACGAGTACCAAAGACAACACGTACCTTGGCCGAAAAGAAGGTAGCAGAAACAACATTCGAAACTTTATCAGTCAAAAGTTTACATTTTCTGCCTAGCCAAGGTAATTTCAGATAAATAGGGCAAAGACCTGGGCCAAATTTTGGGGGCATATTGAAATTCTCTATTTTCCGCTTTATTGTGCGGTCAACAATGTTAGCTGGAAAACCATTGTTGATGAGAATGTCTCGAATTTTGTTCAACTCTTGTTGAAGTGTGCTAGAGGAACAAATTAATAAAGCCCTATGAACTAAGGTCTTAACCAGATTTATTTTTCTGGTATGGGGGACAAATGAGTTCCAATTAGTGTAAAGACCTGAAAAGGTTTCTTTACGAAACACACTAGTGATGAAAATATTATTCTTTCGTTCCACATGAACATCTAAAAAGGATATAGAATTATTCATTTCCTCCTCCATAGTGAAGACCAAAGACGGGTGCAAGGAATTTAACGCTTCACAAAAGAGAGTGGCTTCCTCTATGTTATCAAATAGAGAAAAAGTATCATCAACATAACGTTGATAGACGTAAGGTTTCTGATATTTCTCAAATAAAATGCTCTCATGATATCCAACAAAGATGTTGGCTAAAAAGGGACCCAAAGGACTACCCATAGAAACGCCGTCTACTTGGGAGTACATAATATTTTCAAAGCTAAACTCTATTCCTTCTGTTACTAATGTTAGGAACTCTAAGAATAAGGGCTCAGGAATAGAGGGAGGACCCAGGAAACTTCTATAGAGCATATCAGCACATATCTGTGCTGTTTCTTTGAGGGGGATATTGGTATACAGACTTACAATGTCGAAAGACACCATAATCTTGTGATCAGAAGAAATAGAACAATTTCTAATGAGTTTAGAGAAGGTGAAGGAGTCAGATACACAATAGGTTGAGAAATAATCAGAAATAGGTTTAATTAACTCTGATAACCACTTGGCCAACTCATGCTGTGCTGAACCCATTAGAGATAAAATGGGACGTAACGGCACATTATTTTCGTGAATTTTGGGCAACCCATAGAGTCTGGGTCTTTGGGAACCTACAGGTCTAATCCTGTTGTAGGTATCTTTACATATAAAATTATTTTTATGTACCTCTAATAACCGTTTCTGCAGTTTTATTTCTAGTTTGTCAGTACGGTCATGTGTTGAGGAAGGACCAATCAAGCGAAACTTTGAAGTATCTCCTAGAATGACATTCATTTTATTGACATAGTCACTCTTGTTCATAATGACTACACCAACACCTTTGTCTGGTTTGGTAATGTAGATATCATTACGAGTTTTCAAAGATTTGACAGTTTTATAATGAACGCGACGCCATGCGACCATGTCACGTTCGATTGGTGTGGAAACAAACTCATGAGCTGTTTCCAAAATTTTTGATTTACAAAATGTAAATTGGTCCGTGGAGGAAGGAACAAGACGAAGCAACTGCGAAACCATAATTTCAAATTCAGCAAAAACTTCAGCTTTGTTTATATTTCGAGGGGGAATACAAAAATCCAAACCTCTAGACAAAACTACCTTTTCTATCTCAGAAAGATTACTATTAGACAGGTTAATTATATGCCTGTCCAAAGAATAATTCTCGAAACCAAATCGTTTTCTGATTAAAACGTTAATGTAATTATTGTCCTTTACAAAGGTTCTCTCTTCGAAATTTAATCTGCATTTAGCTAGATATTTCGAAAAACGGAAAAAATCAAAAAACGAAAGATGTCTTTTGATTTTGTCTATAAGAGAACGATATATCATGTGGGTTGAAAGAAATAATTGTGTTAATTTGTCAAGCTCATTCTTAATAAAAGCTTGTTCTAATTGGAAACTATAATCAACTTTTGCCCTTATTAATCTGTGTTTAATAAAGGAAGGAACAACACCAAAAGACAAACAAGAATGATAATCTTGTGGTATCTACATTTTAAATATTGAATAATGTTTTTTTATATATATATATATATATATATATATATGTTTTGATATATATATATATATATATATATATATATATATATATATATATATAAGATAATGATATATCAATATATATAAATTATAAATTAATTGATTTAAAATATGGTTATTTTCATCACACGAGTTCCAACCATGTGATAAAAATAGAAGCTAAAAACTCCTAATTTTATTTTTCAATTAAATTATAAATATATTAGTTCCATTTCATATTCAAGCGATATATATATATTATAAGATAATGATATATATATATATAAGATAATATATATATATATATATATATAAGATAATGATATATATATATATATGATAATATATATATATATATATATATATATATATATAAGATAATATATATATATATATATATAAGATATATATATATATATATAAGATAATATATATATATATATATATATAAGATAATATATATATATATATATATATATATATATATAATATATATATATATATATATATATATATATATATATATATATATATATATATATATATATATATATATATATATAAGATAATGATATATATATATATATATATATATATGATTATATATATATATATATATATATATATATATATATAGATATATATATATATATATATATATATATATATATATATATATATATATATATATATATATATATATATATATATATATATATATATATATATATATATATATATATATATATATATATATATATATATATATAACATAACGATATATAAATTTACATATATCAAGAACAATATCGGGAAAAATGTATGACAAAAGTGTAAAAAGGCACCCGTTTTGTCCTTTAGATTTTTATCGGACTAAATTTATTTATGTTGGTGCAATTACACACGCGCACAAACGAGGGTGTTGGGAATTTTAAATTTTAATTCATTTTTTCTTTTGTGTGGTGGGGGTTCTGTTATATATCCTAGCTGCCTGGTTCTTACAGCATTTCACCATTCCTGGCAGATCTTCTATTATCTGTGATATCTAATAACAAAAGTGATGGAAAAGAATATGGAAATGGATATAAATGAAATCGGCTAGATTATAGATAAAAAACATTACATTTAAAATTCCAAGCAACCCTCGGTCGTGCGCATGTGTAGTCGCAATAATGTAAGAAATTTAGTCCGACGAAGTCCTATAAGACGAAACGTGTCACATGAAAACTTCTTTTTACACATTGACATATATTTTCTCAATATATATATATATTATATATATATATATATATATATATATATATATATATATATATATATATAATGCTAATGATATATAAATTCTTATATACCAAGAACAATTTTGAAAGAAAAGATGTATCACAAATTGTAAACTTTTTTGTGGCACATCCAAAACATCCGTTAGGACTTCATCGGGTTATATATATATATACAGTGTAACCCGGATATAAGAGAGTTGTCGGGACCGGAGAAGAAGTCTCTTATATCCGAGTTTCTCTTACATCTGGGTTTGGTCTATTTTGTTTAGGTAAGTATGGGCTCTAATTTGGGACCAGAGAAAATCTCTCTTATATCCGGATTTCTCTTATATCCGGGTCTCTTATATCCGGGTTACACTGTATGTATATATATATATGTATTTGTGTGTGTGTGTGTAATAACATAGATAAAAACAGTGGCAAAATTGCAATAAATATTTGGAGAAACTATAGAACACTTCGGTGTCCAAGAGAAACAATCGCCCGTTTTGAAAACATGAAACATATTGTTAATTGGTACATATATATATATATATATATATATATAATTTTCTCGAATGTTCAGGCTGGTAAACAACATAAAAGACTGTTTAAAATAAACGGGGCGTCTACTCAAATACAGAAATCCATTAAATAGCGTTTAAAATAATAAAAATGTGTCAGATTTAAAAATAAAATCCATTGATTCTTTAGATATATATGCATGTATATTTAAAATACCAGCATAAACTAAGTAACAATTTCTCTGAAGAAAATTGGTATTCATAATTCCTCTGTGTAAAAATGCATCGTTTTCGTAATTATTAATTTTTATTTTTTTTTTAAAGATTTTTTTAAGTGTGTCGTCTCGGATTAACATTTTTGACTGACATGAAGTGGAAAGACTATATTGAATACATTGCTAGGTCAGCTGCCAAGAAAGTTGGTTCACTGTGTCGTGCAAGACAATTTTTTATCTCCAGAATCTATCTTACATATTTATAAGTCTACCATTTGTTTATGCATTGAATATATATAGAGAGAAATATATATTTAGAAATGCTTGATAAAATCCAAAGTAAAATCAGCAATATTACTGGTCCTGACCTTGTGTCTCGGCTTCAGTCACTTTTCAATCCCCGGAATGTAGCTTCCCTGTTCCTTTTCTATAAATACTTTCATGGTAATTGTTCGGATGAGATCTTCGTCATGGTACATAGACTTTTTGAATTTAAACGGAGTACTAGATTAGCAACTAGATTAGCAACTAGATCATATCAGTTCCCAGTTGATTTGGCTAAAGATGTAACCGTAAACTGTATGCTAACAGTTTCTTTTCTTGCACTTCTTGCTTGTGGAACTCTCGTTCGACTTTATGCTTTCCAGTTAACTTTGAAGTTAAAAAATATAAATGCTATGTCATTCATTATCTACTGTAATCCTGATTACTCTTCTATTGTTTGTCTTCGCTCCTTAGAAACGTTTCTGTTTTCTAATTATGTCACACGCAGTAACCTCTTGTGTTTTAGTGGCTTCGCTGCCTTGCTTGGTGTAAATCCTATATATATATATATATATATATATATATACCGAATGTAATGAAAATGAAAGTAATATATAAATTCTAACGTTCACAGCATTAATTCAAAAGCGGGCTCAATACCGATAGCTGTGCAATAATTATTTATTAGAATTTTTTCATATAGATAAAAACACTATTCACTACAAAGATGCAATTTTTTTTTGGTACATTTAGTTGCACCTCGACTGGTGAAAACCAAAATGATTATGAAAAAGTCTTTTGTAAGCAGGCCCTTTGCATCTTTGTAGTGAGTAAAATGTCTACATGGAAAAATTATATATATATATATATATATATATATATATATATATATATATATATATATATATATATCTATTACTAGTATAAACGTTATTAGTATTTTTTATTTGTTTTAATTGATATCCCTCTTATTTTAAACAGTGAAATCGAGAAGACCATTGTAACGGGAAAATTGCCTTATGATAGGAGAAAATTCGATAGTAAGGACTTCTCGATTTCTAGGCCGGTTGACATTAATTTCACTGTTTAAAATAACAAAGTTGTCAACTCAGACACATGTACCCACTTAAAAGAGTTGCAATGTCAATCGTTATCTACTGTCTTATTGATTACTCTTCTATTGTTGTCGCTCCTTAGTAATGTTTCTGTTTTCTAATTATTTCACACCAGGTAGCCCCCTTGTGTCTTAGTAGCTTTGCTGCCTTGCCTGGGGTAAATTCGATGAAAAAAAAAAAAACAGTGGGTAAATAAAGAAAAAATTTGTCGCCATATTTGAAGCAAATACAAACTTAGAAAATACAACGATAACATAAAAAAAAAAAAAAAATCTAAAAAGTTGTAAACTCACTGGAAAATTCATTAGCCCAAAAGGCAGTCAGTAGTGATAGGAAGAGCCACTTCATAGCTTCCTACAGACGTAAAATTCCTCAGATCTCTGACAGTGAATAACGACAATTCTTGTATTTATAGACAAAGAAAACTGGGCATGGACATAGATCAGAATTGATGCCATGCTTTTTAGCAGAATATGCGATTCAAATAAACATGAAAGCTGGACAGTCCGGTCAAGCTGGTCTTGGCTGCGTCTCTTCGGGCGGCTGTCATCATCCTTTTCTGTTATCGACTGGCCTACGGCCAAATATAACCGGTTAGAATTACCAAGACCCTTACACTTGATTTCCTGCCAGCGCGTCGCTACGTCCTGAGGCACCCCTATTCATATCAAAATTCTCCACGGTATTCTTCTTGTCTCGTCAAGAAAATCTTCACTCCCACACAACTTGTCAATAAAACCCAACCCTTTCAAGATTCAAGAATGCTACTAATAAGCAAAATTTTTCATTAAGTCAATGAGATTTTCAAAAGGAAGACTTTCTTAAAAAAAAAAAAAATCAATATTTCAAAGGATATAATTTCTATTTGCCTTTTGGGTCATTTTAATTTTCATGTTTATTAAGAGTTTACGTTAGACTGAAGCCGGTAAAAATAAGGCTCTCCATCTCGTTTCACTCTTCGATGTTCTAAATATAGTTTGAGAATCATTTCATACATTGTGTCTTAAAATGTAAAAAAAAAAAAAGAAGAAAGAAATACCTTCACAGAAATCATAAGGCGTCGATCCATTAAACTTATATCAGTAATAAAATATATGAAGGAAGATGCATATACAGTATGACCTAGAAATGTTCATACCTTTATTAAACACGAAAATCGATAATTTTAACAGCATTTTCGCATCTTAATTTAACTTTATAATGGCGATCTATGAGATTTAAGGTTGCATTTTTGTGTATTGTAGGCGTGTGCATGTTCACATATGAATAATTAAAAAGAAGCAACAAAAACTTGGTTTTCTACTACGGACCGTTTATACTTTTTTTTTTATAGCAAATGTAAGAAAAGTTTTCAATGTCTTTTGCATATGTCCATTTTCTTTTTCCGATTCAGGAGTAAGTTAAAGTAAGTAATGATAAGAATGGTTATAATGTCCGAGCTCAAGCCAGCTTTGCGCTGAGTTGGAACGACCAAAATAAAGGTTGTACTTACTTCATCGGTGGAGTTACAAAACACATCCGAACGCTATGCATTGGAAAATGGAAAAAGAGTTCAGTCGTCAGTCCACACTGGGAAAGAGATGTTCCCAGCGCGGACGTCTTCATCTACGAGCATGAAGAAGAAGAAGAAGAAGGAAATATTTGTCTTTTTATAGAACTTAAAAAGCGCCACCTAATTGGTGTTTGGCGAAGCCAAGGTAGAGTAATAAAATTGCGCAGATGACCAAATCCCTTTCTGGTTTCTTTATTGATAGTATGATGGGAAAAATATTTCTTTTTTGATTATTTATTATTATTTTACTTATTGATTTAATTTAAATTTCCCACAGATCTAACGATTGCCATACATCACGTTCAATTAGATTTTCGAATCATAGTTAATCTAGCATGGAAAAGACTTCGAATTCTCCAAGCATTCCCCAGTCTGCTTGTTCAATTGCGAATGCAATTCATTCATTTTAGCTTGATATAGAAGTGAACGTTGGGTAGTATTCTCACAGATAAAGAAGAGACTTGAAGCAAAAGCGATGCCATTTTGGGACGCAGGTATCTAGATATTTTGTTTTATGATTAAGTTTATCATAAAATCAGAAAAGCGATAGGAAAAAAAAGTTATCTTACTTAGGATGAACTTGACAGAAGAGTGAAAACAAAATGAAAAATAGTTCTTAGAATCATTGAAAAAAAGAATGGAATCAATTATCAAACTTATACTTTGAGAAACTTTTGCAATGAATGCCAAAACTTTGGGCTGTAGTAATCGAGGCTAAAAGATGTTTAAAAGAAAAAAAAAAATTTTGTCAATAGAATTTCTAATAAAAGAATCATGTCTTGCTTTTTTAATCATATATAATAATTTTCTCTTATTTAAAGTACAAAACAACTACTTTTGGGGCCAATTTAAAAAATGACCAGTGGTGGCTTCAGACTCTTGAATAGTAGTGTATATTGTAATATTCATCAACTTGACTTGACCAAAGAGGATAATTGATGATTATTAGGGTTATGATGTCTGATATTTTTTTACTTTTTATTTCTTTCTTCCTCGGGCGTGAGTGAGCGCGGTAAACATGGCGGATCGGCTCAGAGAATGTCTTGCAAATTTAAAGTTTTCAGGTCTTAATTTTGATAATTTGTTTTTCATACTGTGATTTAAAAAAAACAGATTATATCAGGAGATATCTTTTGAGATATTTTTTAGGGGAAAGATGTTTTTTTTTTTTTTTGTATACCATCAAATACTATAATTATAGTAGATTCATTAGAGCAACGGTATTCAGTTTCATCTCCCCACACCTTGAAACTTTGGAATTCTACTACATGTCGATTTCAAAGTTTCCCAACCTGGTGGCCACAAACCCTCGGAGGAAAATTGGGGGCTGGGAAGGGCAGCGCTTTTTCTAAATTACCAAAAATCTGGGAATTATCCAATTTAAATGGAAATTTCAGTACATATTCATTAATTATTTACTTTTATAATGAATAGTTTATTTTTTATTTTGAAAACATCTGAGAAAATTTTATTCTTTTTGTAATAACCACCAATATTTTCATAACAAAATTTTACTCGAAAAAATGTTAAATTCGCAAATTTTTACATTTCCATAAAGATTAATCGCCGATGCATATCCGCTGAAAAAAAAAGTTTTACAAAGATTCCAACACAACACAAACGGGATTGTCTTAAAAATTTCTTTTAAAAACAGTATTTCAGTTTTCGGTGAAATTTTTCATGTGTTCAAATCTGTAAACATTTTTATTTTTTAAGCGTTCATTTTCTCGGTTTTATCTTTCTGGAAGTGTAAAAAATAGGGTCAAGAAATTTTATTTTGATTACTAGCCTTCTGGTTGGTATTACTTTATTTAAAAAAATCAGAGATCCCCCATAGTGGATGATCTAGGAATAAAAAATGATTTTACCGCCGAGATATTGATTTAAATGAAATTAATTGATTTAAATGAAACTGTTCAGAAAGAAAATTACAATTTTAAAAAATAGCGATGGTCATAAAACAGGTGCCCCATTTTAAAATTTTTTTTTAAAAACTGACGTTACGTTGTCAATCATCAACTAATAATATATATCATACATATACCGCATGGCCTGTGCGGTGCGTAATACGCAGGAACCTACGACAAAGTTTGAGTCCCAAAAGAGCTAGTTTCAGCAGTGTATTTTTTATTTTATTTTTATTTTTTTATTTTTTTGTACTTTTTACTTTTTTTCTATCTATGCTATATTGTCAATCATCAACTATAATAATCGACAGGGCCGGTGCTTACTATGCCGAACCTTTCAACTGCTTGGGGGTGTCGGAGTTAACTCCTCCTTAATTTCCTGATTGTTCACTAGGGCGCGCTCTCCCTACACTATAAATGCTGGGCGATTTCTTTCCTCGTTCTCTTTTTCATTTCTTCATTTTCAGCGAACTCATCTACAATGTAAGCTCTCGCAGAAGATTGCGTCTTCCCATTTGTGGGAGACGCCATGAACATTACACACACATACACGCACGTACGAACATTCACCAAAATACAAACGCTTTACGTTCACATACAAATGTTAATGTCTATGTTCATTGTAAACCTTGTTTAATACATATACTTGTTTGTGTATATATATATATATATATATATATATTAAGAAATGGACAAGGTCCGACAATTTATTTATTAAAGACATTTTTTTTTTTTATGTTTAACGTTGTTATTTTATAGATACAAGTATTTAAGCAAATGCTCTGTTTATGATAAACAGTATTAAATAACATTTACCGGCCTGAATGTCCGAGAAATTTTCATAGAAAATATTCGTTCTTTGACAGGATTCGAACCTGCATCCTATACGGAACCGTCATATACGCTGACGTGCCTTACCTCTAGGCTACAAAGAAGCGTTCGGTAGACAAGATCGAATTTATTGATTTATTTACAAGATTGAAGTTTATAAGCAGTAAATTCGACCTTGTCTAACTTAAAAGTATGCACGATGTGCATCTTTAAAGCAAGAATTAAATTTATTATTTAATATTTGAAATTTATCAACTTTATTAAGACTTGATTTAAAAGCCGGCAGCTTAAGTGAATTTGCATCGGTTTTTTTCTTTTTTGACACTCGACAGTTATTTTCAATGTTACCACATTTTTGAGCTATACTAAAGTTTTATATATAAAAGAAATTGGTTAAAAGAAAAACGATTCTTACTAGATGCGCTATACTTATGGCCTTATACGATACTAAATTCAGTGATTATTTAAAAGTTCACTTAGCATGGTGCAGTATTTAATAAGCACATTTCGCAGATCAAGTCGTTAATCTATGCATTGATTCTCTACGAAGGGTCGCTTGGCCCCCAAAGGAGGAATTTCACATCTAAAGGGATGAATTTTAGTCATGAGGAACTGGACATTAAATTAAATAAAAGTTTTATAATCCATTGAAATAGGAATTTCTTTTATCATTTGCTTGGAATTAATAAAGCTATTTGGTTTCAAAAATTACCTCTCTTAAAATATAATGATGAAAAAATTACGAGATAACTACTTAAAATGGAGAAGGAGGAATGAAGAAAACACCTGGGGCCCCGGAAGGGAGAAATTTTTCTAACAATTATATATATATATATATATGCGCACCAATGCGGACATGCGTACATACACTATGACCCCCCCCCAAAAAAAAACAAAAACAAACAAAAAAAAAACAAACAAAAGAAAAGAAACAGGCATTAATGATGTGCATATACAAAAGAAAAATCGAGAAGTATAAGCAGTCAGTTGTTGATAACCCCTGACGTGTGGACGGACGGGTCCGTCTACGAAACTCTGGATTCGGGATACTGAAGGTAACATCAACCAGTGACAAAACTTTTACTTTATATAATAGCTATTTTCTATGCGTAACTTACACGTGACACAAGACCAAAGGTATGAGGCACCCAATGAGTATCTAACTCATAATTCAGTTGTAACTGATCTAGCAAGATAAGCATGCTAACCATTCCACTATGTCCGACTGCCTTAATGGTGATGATACAACTAAAAAAATAAATAACAGGTTTTCGATGTTACTGTTTCGAACGAAACTCTAACGTGGTAAGAATTTCAAAGTTATGCTGAGCGTTTGTTCCGAGGAGTATAAATGAGAGATCTGATAATAATTTTAATCGATTTATTGAACATCTGTCCCTGAAGATCGTTTTGATGCGAAACACTCCAGTCGGTCACTCAGATAAGTCAATTGAATGGTTTTGATTTATTGAATATACAATATCGTCGTCGGCTTTATCCAAGAATGTAATTCCTTCTTTGCTGATCGCTTCCGTTATGACTTGATGACTAAATTCACCGCCAACGTGCAGATTCAGGATTAGAAGCTTCCAGTTTCATCAAAACCTACCCCCACGTCATCAGTCCCCTATCGCTGATTGGCTTTGTAAGCGTCGGATGGAGGTGAAAGAAAATCAGAGTGGAAGAAAATGCCGATGGCGTGAATTTGTTTAATGTGCAGCGCAGCTTGTCAGGAAGTGACCGGCAAACTTGATTTCATGACCTTCCTCTGCGGCACACATGGAATGAGACATGCAGAATCCAGCTATGAGACTGCAACGATTAAGGGCGACCAACCCCAAAGGCACTAACGACTAAGGAACAAGCGGATAATGATTATAACAGATCTCAAATGTTGAACCAGCGGATGGAGAGGACTACGCATGACGAACATGCTACAGAAGGCGCCACTGAAACAGAGTCAACGGTAGTCCGTTGCAGTTTCATAATATATATATATATATATATATATATATATATATATATATATATATATATATATATATCAAGTATAGGACTGGTGTGTATACGGAATAAATTCCAATAACCAAAAATACTATTCTTAAAAGAGTGCTCAATACAGAGTAGAGCAAATATAATTTATTAAAAAATTATAACATAAATATGTTTTCCCTTATCGAGGCGTGTTTGATCGATTTGAACCTTTTAAAACTCTTTATTCTACATTCAACCCCATCACTTGATAAAACACCAGAAGTGTGGAAACAAAATGGTTATTTTTGTAGTGATTTTTATAACATAGTTATGCTACAATTTTCGAATAAATTATATATATATATATATATATATATATATATATATATATATATGCGTGTGTGTGTGTGCCGGACAAGGAAAATTTTATTAATTTTTATTAAGTTTTTCCAGCGTTCTTACATTTTTCTGTTTGGTAGTAGTGAGGGAGTACAAAAACTGTCCATATCATCTATTGCCCCAAGCGGTTTCGGCTATGTTTTTTTTTTTTTTTTAAATTTTTTAGTGTTGTTAGTTTCTTTTCACGTTTTGACTGTGTGAGATGTATTATTCACTAGCAGTAGAGCCCGGCGTTGCCCGGGGATGTAACAGTAAGAGATAGATCAAGTATCGACCATCATAAAGACTGAAAAATAAAATTGACAAAGATTATTGTTTAAGGTTGACGGACACGCACGTCTTAATTAGTTTTTTTTGTTGTTTTTTTTAACGAATTGGTCAAACTCAAACAAAAACATTGTTTTCAATCGTTATGAGTCTATCGATTGAATAGAATTTTATTATAAACAATTGTCTTGTAAATGGAATTTTTAAAGCATTCTGAATGTAAAAATAAAGTAAAAAATGTGCAAGACAATTAGAAACACTACATGCCAAAAAAAAAGTAAAGTTTTGTTGAAATCGGTTGAAAAATGTAGGAAATCCGATCCCATATATAAACGAACACACACAAACAACCAGGGTTTTATAAGTATAACTCGCTATGAGTTGTTCCCCTTTCATTCTGGCGAGAGAATCGTGTTTTATCGTGTTTTCAAATTGATTTCGTGCAAAAACAATTGTGGTTTTGCAATTTTTGGCGCTGTCAGAACCACCGCAAGGTAATTTTACGCAGTCCTGTGAAGTTTTGTTGAAATCGGTTGAAAAATGTAGGAAATCCGATCCAATATATAAACGTACAGACACACACACACACACACACACAATCTGCATTTTATAATAAGTAAGATGTCGTTTTGAATTCTAGCAAGAGCGTTAATTCCGAGCCGTCACGTGTTGGGCATGTCTGGAATTCAAGTGGCAACTTTCTATTTTAAAAAGACTTTCAGCACGCACTCCCATTTTAAAACAAGATGAGGTTGCTGGTGGGGGAGAAATGTTTGATGTACAGAGCCGCTTATAACGAGATGTTTTGGTAATTTGATTTACACAGAACTCTAGTGTTTACGTCCAGTATTTTTCTTATTTTTTCATTTGATTGACATTAACTTTGGTTTCATATATTGTTTCAGTAATTGCCATTGCTGGTAGATTAATGGCTAGCGACTCGGATCGACGAATCGGAGAGTAGTGATCAAATTCCGGTCGAGTCCATTACTTTCATTTACTTGGGAAAGGTAAGAATCCATCTTTTCCCTCCTCAGCTATGGGTAAAATAGCAGGATAGATTAGGTCCTATAGCCTTGGGTGGCAACCAGTTTAGGAGACGGAAACTCTGAATTCAAACCAGCCTCTGCCTTGGCTAGAAGAAGGTAACTTCCAGGATAAATCCACCTCTGAGAGGAGGGACGAGATAACCTCAAAATCCTTTGCATTATTCCTGAATGTCATCATGAACCACAATTGTGAGATGGAGGGGAGTGGTGACCACAGCGGCGGCGCAAAAATACGCTAATGAATAATACTGTAATTAACATTTTAAAATGTATAAGTGTGAAAAAAAGAAGACTAGGTAATAATTCAAAATGGAAGAGGAAATTTACAATCCCAAAGGGAGCGATGTGTGATAGGGAAATAGGGAGAACAATTTGTGTAGTGAGTTCATTTTTCTAAAGTGAGATCTTATTGTGGCCTTGTGCTAGACTAAGCTACGCTGAGCACATAACTAAAGAGGACCGTCGAATTAATTAATTATATTTGACGACAAAAGTCATTAACAGTCAAGTTTGAAATCACTTTTCTTGAATGACGGGAACCTGCGCCACAGGTTATATTTAAAATGACAACGTCAGCTGAATTTGCCTCAATTTTTTGTATTTGTCTTAACTTTTTGTTTTTCTTATTTGCCCTGGTAATCATGCCTCAGGAAGATTTCGCTAGAAACAAGGAAAAGATTATTAAACTACTATGTGACACCTGTCCTCCTGTATGACTGTGAGTACTGGACGATCTCCTCAGAGATAAAGAGGAGACTTGATGAAACAGAAATGTGGTTCTACAGAAAGATGCTGAGGATACCATGGACCGAACATGTGAGTAACGACTAAGTTTTGGAGAAAATGGAAACAAACAGGAAACTAATACTTAACTACTAGGAAGAGACAGTTGAGGTTTCTGGGGGATATAATGAGGAAGGACGGCTTGGAAAATCTGATACTCACGTGAGGTAAGAAGGATAGAGGAAAACAACGCATAACATATTTATTCGAGCTTAAATAAAAATGGATGGCGGAATAGGGGTTAGGAGAAATAACAGAAAAACAAAATTTATTAAGAGCTGCAAAGGACAGGAAGTTGTGAAGAGCCATGATCGCTAACGTCCTGATGGGACACGGCACATAAAGAAGAAGAAGAAGAAGAAGAAGAAGAAGAAGCATGCATCGAAGGCTTAAACCCAATGTGCGTGTTGGTGAAGCATCAAGAACAGGGAAAATAATGGCCATAAAAGTTGAAATGAAGAAGCAATCGTAGAGATGACCGCCATCGGTCATTGGAAAAACTTTGGGCTAAAGTCAGTTAAAGATCGGAAGAATTTGAAAGAATAAAAGAAAATATATAAAGGTGTCGAGAAAATGCTCCGGATCCCCAGACGAACAGAGACTGGTCAGGTCGAGGGAAAAAAAACAATCCAAAAAACAATAGCACTTGCGAAATAGATTACCATTTTCCGCGACGTATGGCAGTTTGATAACATGGAGTGTAATTTCATCAAAAGAAAGATAGATTTCCTCTCCTTCAGCGATCACATGTTAACCTGTCACGTGACCACTGCAACTATAAAGGGTTAGTAAATATAATAACAAGCTTTTTGTTTATTAAGGATTTCATCAGCACAAGGTAAGTACACTCCTTCTTTCCAGCCTGATCAACAGCCAATTTCTGCACAAGGTAAAGAGAGCCTTTAGTGGTGAAAGTTACAGTTATTACGAATCAATATAGTTGTCTAGGTATCTGTTGTGTAGGAAACCTACCACCCCTCTTGAAGATGAACTTGTCTACAAAGAAAGACTTTAAATAGTGGCATGTAAAAAGAGAGAGCCGTTCTTAGCTGTGCTAGTTATTGACTACTCAGGCGATTTCTGTACCTTTTTATCGACCTATTAAAACCCTTTTTATTGTTACGTGTTAATTGGCGTTTGTCTCTACTCACCCCAAATCAATAACAGTATCAAAATAGAAAGAGAATTTATACGATCAAAATAATCGTGATATTGCCCAGTTACATTACTTTAACCTTCAAATAGGCTCGAGGCCTTTTCAATAATTTAAAAGCAGCGTGTGTAGCAAGTGAGAGTGTTTTGTATATATATATATATATATATATATATATATATATATATATATATATATATATATATATATAAATTTGTAACTTAGCCCACTATATACAGGGCGTTCAAGGTAAATTAGACAGTTTTTAAAGGAAAGCAAAGTGAATATCTAAACCAAAATCAATTTATTGAAAAATAGAAAAGGACATACATGTTATAATAAACAAAAGACAATTCATTGTAAAAAAAAAAGCCTCGATCCGACTTCGGAATCCGGCAAATGCAGCCTTCACTATGTCCCTAGAGAGAGCTTTTCATTCAAGACCAGTTTCATGTTGGAAATTGCAACACCCATTTCCCTTGCCTGGGTCTTCCATCACTTCCTCCTGCAGTTGTTGAATGAATTCTTGTGTACGGAGATAATCAGAACGACTGCTGTGTTCTTTCCTACAAGCCACGGCCTCATCGACTACGTTGCATGTCTTATTTTTGGCATGGAGTTCAAAGAGCATAGAGCAATCGTCATGATTGTGGCATTTTGAAGCCCAGCACGAATCATGATGATGCAGGTAATTCTTTTATTAATATTCAGGTGGCTTCCCCTCGTCCATGACAATTAACTTTGACACCTTTAAAATTGTCGTGACTACGTGTCACAATGTCGTTCACTGTTTACAGATATTCCAAACCAATCGGAAAAAATAAAAAAATAGACTATGTCAAATTTAGTCTGAAGACTATCTATCTATCTATCTATCTATCTATATCTATATATATCTATATATATATATATATATATATATATATATATATATATATATACTTTCAAACAGTTTAATATTTCATGGTTATAATTTATTACATTGGAACCGTAATCACGATCCAATTCATCAGACCTACAAATTCAAAAAAAAAAAAAAAGAAATCGGAAAATATTTATATATATATAAGGTTCAAACACTAATATTCCATGAAAATATTTTCTGATCTCGTTTTGAATTTGTAGATCTGATGAATTGGATCGTGATTACGGTTCCAATGTAATAAATTATAACCATGAAATATTAGTGTTTGAGCCTTTTATATTATATTCTTGCTCAGTCCTGGACATTGAGCTCTACCTGGATTTTATCCTCTTGAAATTTATATATATATATATATATATATATACTGACCACTAATATTATCTCTCTCTCTCTAATTATATATATATATATATATATATATATATATATATATATATATATATATATATGAGCTAATACATATTTAATTTTGGATAAAGCTGATTACCATAAAAAAATTACAAAACATTATCGATGACCGAACTAAATTCACTAAACTGAACAGAAACCTGACGGAGACCTTAAAAAGGTCCGTCAACAAACTCATGAAATCAAATAACACTAAACTCGATTCCCTGAAAATACAAAATATCAATGGAGACTACCAACCTGGAACTTATATGGAAATATAAAAACCCATAAACCCGAATACCCGCTACGACCAATCTCAACACCTATCTAGCGAGTTATCAAATTTCCTGAATGACATCATTACTCCATACCTACCCACCAATTACAGCATCAGATCCACCCACGAATTCCTCCAGATTTTAAAAACTACTAAAACAAACCAAGGTATCATAGCACTTGACGCCGAAAATTTATTCACAACGTCCCCATCGATCAAAACATTAGCATTATCTTCAATTCTGTGTATACTAATAATTCTATCCCTCCGCCATCTATCAAACGATTTATACTCAAAAAATTACTACATGCATGCACAACCAAATCCCATTCTATGACCATAATGGTAACATTTACACCCAGACTAATGGTGTTAGTATGAGGAATCCACTTGGTCCGTGTTTTTTCAGTTATTACATATCCCATGTAGAAAACATGATATTTAAACAGGTCTGTAAACCTAAAATATATGTCCGCTACGAAGACGATATTTTTATTTTAGCAAATAACACAAAAATAGTTGCTCTCAAGACTACATTCGAAAAAACTTTGTCCTTAACTTTTACCTACGAACTTAGTCAAAAAAATAAACTCCCATTCTTAGAGGTTCTCGTAGAATATAGTAAAAACACTTTTATCACTTCATTTTACAAAAAAACAAAGAAGCAGAAATTCTTGCCACTTTAATTTTAAAAGCGAATGTCCACTCAGATACAAAATAGCAGTGATAAAAAAAATCTTTCTAATAAGAGCACATCAGAATTCATCCTCTCGACTACACTTCCTTAAGAACTCAATAATGTAAAACAGACACTAATTAACAATGGTTTCCCTAACCACCTTATTGACAACCAAATTAGACTATTTCTCAGTAAATAACAATGATAGTGAACATATAGTAAAAAATATCAAATATTTTCTACAAAAACCAAATGCACATCAACTACAAACAAGATGAATCTTCACTCAGAAATCTCATAAAGAAATACACTACCCCCATTGACCCGAACAAAACAATCAAATTAATTATCTACTACAAATAATTTAAAACAGCTAACCTTATCCTCAAAAATAGCAATTCACCAGCAAATTGAAAATAACAGCTAACGAACATTATCTATGAGTTCAAATCCCCCTTAAGGAACTGTGTTCCTGATCAAACCGAAATCATAAATAATTAAATCGGTCACACAAATACAATCCTATCCAGACGCCTTACGTTACACCAAGCTGATCATACCAGACTCCATCCGAAACATACTAGTATAAAATACAAACATAATAACCTCATCCACATGTAAAAAAAAAAAAAAAAAAGATTAAAAATAATGGAAGCCTTAATAATAAAAAAGAAAAAGCCATCACTTAACAATATTAACTACGAGTACGGCCACAATGTGGATACTGTGTTCGGAAAATAAAACATGCTAAAAACATACACACAACGCACACACTCAATTCAACTGAAAAAAATAAAATCATCCTTGAAGTATAGCCGAAATCAATGAGAATTATAAAGCATTTGAACAGTTTCTACACACTCTTTGTTCCAAAAAGAAAACACTTGTTCGAATACACACACAAAAAATAAATAAATAAAAAGCTTAATCTTAGTACCTTGTCTGTCGTCTTTAATGATATATATATATATATATATATATATATATATAAAGGAAAGTAATGGATTTTTATTAATCCGGCAGACTGTTTATCACTTTAAATGTTATTTTTAGTGAATATTCCTATTTAAGTAGACGCTCTGTTTATTTGTTAAACAGTATATTTATTTTCGTCTACTGGTCTGAATGTTCGAGAAATCTTATTGAAGAAAAATTTACGCTCACTGGTAGGATTTGAACATGCGTCCCTCTGGGCGAAAATAAATTAATATAATATTGTTTAATAAATTAATGTGCGCTGGTGCTAGATCAAGCGAAGTAAATGCTCACGTATATACGCATCAAATTATGAATGGCATTTCTTGTAAAGAATATATTTGAAGTTACGAATGTTATTAATACAAGATATAAACGGGGTCGGCCTTTCACCTCCTGGGGCCATAAGCTATATGAAATTCGAGATCCTTCGCTAAGAAACTAGGTTTTAAAAGGATTTATTATATATGATTATTTTTTATTAATGATTGCGAAATTATATATATATATATATATATATATATATATATAAAAATTAGGTTCCTCCATGAGATCGCTAAAAAAGAGCATGGCATGAAGAAAAAGCCGCCAAACTTGACGAAAACAAAATTTTATCGTCTAAATGTTCACGTTATTATTAAGAGGAAAGATCAAAGTATTTTGGGAGTATTTTTTTTTACATTTTTTAATCGTTCCTAGCACGTCCGAAATTTTCGTTAAATTTTTTTTTTTATTTTGAGTCAGCAAAATTGACAGATAATCAATCATGGCATCCATTTTTTGCCATTTTATAAAAAAATGAAAATCTCAGTTTGAAATTCTTTTAAAAATCAATTATCATTTTTTCAAAACTTATTTTAAGAAAATCAGAAATTATAATGTTTATTTAAAATATTTAGAACCAAGCTTAACTTAGCTTCTGCGCCGAAAAGATGTAGTTTGAAAATAAAACAAAGCAAGTCATAACCGTTCGCGTCACTTGACAGGTGTTGAATTGACGAATTACGGGAGGATAATTTGTTCTAAGGAAGGAGAAAAGTGAAGTTATTTAGATTTAAGTGAACAAATTATTTACCTCGTTATTTTTAAGGAAAACTTTCAGCGCTCTAATTTTTTTTTTTTGTACTTAGCTTTCACCTTTACGTTTACGATGCTTTATGGAAAATATAAAGAAATTTAAGAGTGAGATTAAATTTGATAAGAAAGGTATCTAATTAATTTATAGGTACCTTTCTTATGAAATTTTATCAGAACTGTACATAAAATACTATAATTTTATGTACATTTATTACATTTTACTGTGTTATTTGTATTTCCATTCATTTTATTATTAATTTTGATATTTCATTTATGGAAAAAATGTCATAACTGAGATTAATATAAAAATAAGATCATATAAATTTCATGATACTGGTACTTGTAGGTACCTTTCTCAGTTGAAATTGAAAAATCAAATCAACTTCTCCACACGTGTTTCACAAAAGTAAAAGGCTTAACAGCGGAGAACAATGCTTAACTCAAATAACGCAACTTAATTGTATTCTGGTTGGTCTTCCGTACTTTATTTATAATTACAGCCCGATTATAAACACAAAATTACATTTCTTAATTACTGCGGATCTTCTGATTAGTCAAAACTATACAATTTACAACACGCTAAAAAAGATCTATCTCATAGGGACACTTACGAAAGCGGATGCGGCTTTTAACTAATTTTATAATATTTTAACAAATTAAATGTAAAAATCTATTATAATTAAGAAATAACAAATAATTGTATTAAAAATTCATTTTTCATCTAAAAAATTTTTGCTTTCAAAAAATATTGTCCATAATCATAAAAACAATCAAAAGCAAATAAAAGCATTTGAAATTAAATAATATCTTTGTTTTATTGAGTTTTGTATGTTACAATTCAGAGCTGATTTTCCGGTAGGGGGGTCCAATTAAAAACAAAAAAAAACATGATTTGCATTCATCAAAGCCTTGTGCTTTTAACTACTGTAATCACTAAACTGGATTCGATCGAATTTCTAGCGTTTTCATAAAATTAGTTATGGAGGGGTTGGGGGTAATAAATATATATATATACAAATTCTGCCAAGACTTTAAAAAAAAAAACATATTTATAATAATTTCGATCATCTGTGAATAGTTTCTGAAAGTTTCATTAACATCCTACAATTATTTTTATTTTTGCAAGATTTTCCAAATTTATGTGTGTCATACAAAAAAAAAAAAAAATGCTAAAAATTGTATGTTATTTTACTAGTTCCGGTGATACAAAGAGAAACAAGTTTTTTTAAATCAAAATTTAGAATGTTCTAAAAGAAGGAAAAATTTTAAAAAATACTTAAAAAAAACTTTGGTCTTTCCTCTTAATAATAACATAAGCATTTAGACGCTAAAATTTTGTTTTCGTCAAGTTTGGCGTCTTTTTCATCATGCTATGCTCTTTTTTTAGCGATCTCATGGAGGGACCTATTTAAAATAATAATTAAATAAAAAAATATTTTAAAATATTGAGCCCCGAAGATGTACGGCCTTAAACTATAGATTATTTAAATCCAGCACTAGATATAAAAATATTTTTCATTCAAATAATAATTTGACATAATAGCTTTTTTAACATTTCTAATTATGTTAAGAAACAGCTTATTTTTATTTACTTATTTTCAAACAATATTTATACGTTAAGTTCATTTAAAAGAACAAAAACTAAATTTAAAAATACTCTAAACTTTTTATTACATTTTAACTCGCTGTATATCATTCTGTCATTTTTAATTATTTTTTTTTAATCATTTCACCCCAAGTAAGGCAATAACGCTACTAAAACGCAAGGGGTTACTGAACAGGAATTAAGATTACAGAATATATAACGCATGACATTGCATTTAAATTTTTGAAGATCAAAGTTGATTGCTAAGCAAAAAGCCGGAAGAACCTTCCACAAGAGAAAAGCGCGACAGAAGAAACTGTTAGCATAGAACTTACGGTTACATCTAGCCATTTCAACTGTTAAATGATGAGACCTTGCCGCCAATCTAGTTCTGCGCTTAAATTCGTAAAGTCTAAGTACTATAGATAAAAGTTCATCAGAGCAATTATCATGAAAGTATTTATAGAAAAGGCACAAAGAAGCCACAATATCGGTGGGAAAATGACTGAAGCCGAGATGCCAGGTCAGAACCAGTGACATTTCAGACTCTTTTTTGTATTTTATCAAGAATATCTAAATATAAAGCAGTAGCATTAGACCAGATGTGATAGCAATATTCAAAGCAGGGACGAATGGTAGACTTACAAATATGTAAGATATATTCTGCAAAGAAAAATTGTCTAGCTCGACACAGTAAACCAACTTTCCTAATAGCAGACCTAGCAAGTAATTAAATATAATCTTTCCACTTCATGTCAGCAGGAAACATTAGTTCGAGAAGGCACAATGAGTCACTCTCTTAAAGGTTAGCATCTGCCATGCTGAGGGGAGGTAAAAAGAATTCTCTCAGATGAGCAAAAGATTTTAAGCATTTCACCCCAAGCAAGGCGGGAGTGGCACTAGCTCGCAAGGGGTTACAGAGAGTGAAAATAAGAGTAAAGAGGGGCATTTGTGGAAAGGATAAAGAGAAGGACGAAGATCAAGATCAAGGCATCAGAAGATGTCGATTGACATTAGATTTAAATTTTTGAAGATTATAGTTATCAGGGAAGCAAGTAAGAGGAAGGGAGTTCCACTGTCGGGAAGCGCGAGAGAAGAAGCTGAAAATAGCTCGTCAGAGCAGTTGCAATGAAAATATTTGTAGAAAAGACAGAGGGAAGCCATATCACGTCTGTGAGAAAGTGACTGGAGTCGGGATGCCAGGTCAGGACCTATCACATTGCATATCCGTCTTTGGATTTTGTCGAGAACTGCGAGATGAACACCAGACCATATATGGCAACAGTATTCAGTGCAAAGACGAATGGTAGATTTGTAGATTTGAAGAATGGGCTGAGATGAGAAAAACCTTGTGGCGCGACATAGAGAACCAACTTTCCTTGTGGTAGATTTTTGGAGGCGTTAAAATTAACAAGCCATTCCTTACCCCAGTTAACAACAGAAATCATTTTTTTTAAGATCAGATGAAAATGTTACCTTATCGTACCACCCAATACTATTAAGACAGCATAGATATCAGTTTGAAAACTGATGCAATCAGGAAGCTATTTAAATGCTCGGGTATATACACCAAATTACGAATGATAAGTTCTTGTGAGAAATATATTTGAAGTTACAAATGTTATTAATACAAGATATAAACGAAGCCGGATTTTCAGCTCCTGGGACCCTAAGCTATATGAAATTCGAGATCCCTCTCTAAGAAATTCGGATTTGAAATTATTGTACATGATTATTTTTTTTATTAATGATTGTGAAATTGAAATATATTTAAAATAATTATTTAATTATAAATATATTATTAATAGAAATGAGACACCGAGGATAATCGATCCTAAATTATTGGAACATTGAGAAAAATTAGGAACAGCGTAGGTCCAAGGATAGAGCCTAGAGAGACGCATGTTATTTACATCTTTATTTCCATGTACCGTGTCCTTTCAGGACATAAGCGATCATGGCTCTCCACCTCCTTCTATCCCTTGCAACTCTCAACAAGTTCCTTCCCTCTGCTACCTCCCCCAGACAACGTTCTGTCATCCACTTGCTTATGGCCGCTAGGTATGTCATGCGTTGTTTTCCCTTGTCTCTCTTTCCCTCTATTCGACCCGTGAGTATCAGATTCTCCAGACCCTCCTTCCTCAATATGTGTTCCTGAAACTTCAGCTGCCTCTTCCTGATTTTAAGCGTAAGTCTCCACCTTGTTTTATCGTTGCTCATACGCTCTGTTCATGATATCCTTAACATCCTTCTGTAGAACCACATCTCCGTTGCCTCGAGTCTCTTCTTCATCTTTGAGGAAATCGTCCAACATTCGCTGCCGTAAAGCACGGTATTTTAAAGAAAATTTTCAGTTAATAGTGGAAGATCTTTTAAAAAGTATAACCGCTTAGCCCAATCGTGTCATGAACGCTTGCATTAATTCCTAAGTGTTGACAACATCTTTCCTGGTGTTAAATGTATTTATCTAGTAAAACCATTAATAATGCATCATATATGTAATAATTCCATTCTTTGAGTAACCCTTGTCTTAATTCCTGATCACTGACAGTCTTTTTCTTTTTGATTTTTCATGCCGTTCTATAAAATCGTTAGCAATGCATTTATATTAAACATAAAAACACCTTCATTTCACCACCTTAAACGTACTGGTAGTTCACTGTAACACATTTCATCATAATTTTGACTTAATGATACGAGTCGGATCAGAAGAGAAAAATTCACTGAGAAGAAAATGCATTGAAAGTACGTTGGTCTCACAATTCTCGGCCATAAACCTCAGATCAGGTCCGTACATATCACTGATTATCGCAAAAGCAATAGCAACACAATGCGGTATAGAAGATAATAGAGAGAAGAAAAAAAAACAGAAAGTGGGATAATTTCAAATCCAACAATGTTAACGGCTTCAATAAGAAAAAGCAACATTCTGATAAGGTTATTGACCCCTTTCCTTAAAACAGCCATTCTCAACCTTTCCTCCATCATTGACCCCCTCGGCTTTATGTATTTCTCCATTTACCCCCCTACTCCCATACAGCAAATTCATAGCTATCATAAAGCATTGATGTACAATTTCGTGACTAAATGAATGAATGATTTTTTCATTCAAAATACTAAGGGTTTTTTTAGTCAAAATACTGTGCCTAAAAAATACTAAGCGACACTCAAAATACTGATTTCTTATTTAATACTAATCTACTAATTTTTTAGTATAAGTTAGTACTCTGTGTAAAATTCAGTATTTTTATTAACGTTTGTAGTCATTAATAAAAAATTATTCATTTTATCCGCTGTATTAGTAGACCTACAAATTAATACTAATCATAATCATTCATTTTTTTTAGTATTTTTGTTTTTGGCAATTTAAAAAAATTTTGTAAAATACTAAAAACATTTTGTTTTTGAATGAATGATTATGATTAGTACTGACTAATTTGTGACAAAAAATCGTGCAAATTAGTCATTAGTAAAAATACTAAAACAGAAATAAAAATACTGACAAATACTAAAAATTAGTAAAAATTCAGTATTCTGATCAAAAAATTAGTAATCCATCATTCATTTGTACATCAATGTCATAAAGTGACAGAAAAACAAGAAGGTCAGAAAGAACCTTTTTATTGTTTAGGACTTTAGGTTTTGTATAAAAATAGTATTATATATTCGTATCAAAAAAAGAAGAAAATCAAACCTTTTCTAAATAAAAAATTATGAAGTTAATTTGTATTACAAAAAATAATGAACAGAAACAGCAGAAGCATTATCAGTGGGAAAACTGCTGATTCATTGAGTTAATCAGTTTGTTAATGCGAGGAGCTGTTTCTGATAATGCTACTTTCATATCATCATCGGCATTCAGGCGGTTTTTTTTTTAATTATCAGGTACTTCAATTATTTACCCCCGACTATATAATTTTTTACCCCCTAGGGGTAAATTTACCCCTGGTTGAGAACATCTGCCTTAAAAAATCTCAACGACGTTGTTTCCTTTAGTTTTTGTCTTTCATTCCGACGTGAAGGCGCCTACATAGAAAACTGAGTCGAAACGCACTGTCGGTAAAAGATTTTTACTGTGACTCATTATTTCCACTTTTGTTGGCTACTATTCTACAACCCACTAACATGCATTAAACGTAAGTAATAAATTTAAGTTATTAGTAACACTTGCATTCATTCTTGAGTACTAACAAGAGAACAAGTCGGCAGCCCGATGCAAGCTGTCATCATGAACCTGCCTGTCAAGCCCTAGTTTATCAGATGAAATGTGTGTGTCATGTACCACTACAATTCACAGCAAAGGCTTTCATACTCAAAGATTTTTCTTCTTCTCCCGCCTAAAGAATCAATTGGAGAAAAGCAGTCCACGAAAAAAAATCATCTTTCTAAAACAACAGAAGACAAATAGGAGTGACAAAGAGACCCAAAGAAAAGCCCGAGTTCTCCATCTCCTGAGCCCTCCCACGCTACCATGTAGTGGCTGCGGACATCTCTACAGATCCAACGTAGGACTCTTTTCATACAAAAGGAAATGTCGATGAGCACGCCAAACTCGGCAACGAGTTCCGCCAACGATGACATGTAAATTTATCAATTTTTTTTGTCTTAAAGCGTTAATTTAGTTGTTGTTGTTGTTTGAAGTGATTGATTGGCGTAATTTCTGTTATCGATTCGGTCAATTGAGAAACGGAAGCTGCAGAAAGAACCAATTGGAGAAGAATAGTCCACGAAAAAACAACATCCTTCGAAAACACCGAAGACGAATAGAAGCGACGAAGGGAGCCCAAAGAAACACCAGAGCTCTCCATCCACTGAACCCGTCGACCCAACCATGCGGTGGTTGTGGACGTCTCTACAGATCCAACATAAGACTCATTTTACACAGAATGAAATGTTGAGCAGCACTCTAATACTCAGCAAAGAGTTTCACCAACGATGACCACTAACAAATTTGCGATTACAGACAAACTAATATTGGGGATGGGTGGTCCGTTAAAACCGATTGTAAGTAGATGGGAAGGGATTATTTTTGATTTTGAGTAATATATATAGTATATCACTATAGTAAGTACCAGTAGTTATGATCATAATGTAAATACTGTAAAAAAGTATATATGGCATAAAGGAATATATACTTAACATAATCAAAATAACAAAAATAATAGATTTCCCACAGCTACTTGCACATGCATTCACTAATGTATCGTATTGTTTACATGCACGCACTAATGTATCGCTGTATTGTTTACAATTGAAAGGCCAGCCATCGCCGCCAAGCGGTCACTTTGAGAACTAATACGACGCGTTCCGCTAAACGTGCAAATTTTAAGTTACATCGCTGACGATTGGAAAGTTTTTTTTTCTGCATAACTTTTTTTATTTTCTGTCTATATTTCAATACCTGGTTAAGGCGGTGGAGAACTTGGAAAGGGGAATTAACAGGAGATAACTGATAACTGACATCCATTTGACATGGTCACGTAAAACTAGAACAGTGAACGAAATAAAAGGTTCAGTTCGACATTCCAACTACCTGAAGAAGGCCGGAGCATACAGCGGCCGAAACGTTGTGATGGCGACAAAGATGAGGACAATAGTCCGAATAATGTAGTGTTTTTTTTTTTTTTTTGCCTGCAAATTTTGTCCGTTGCATCCAAATTCCTTAGATGAGAGTCTGTAATCACTGCCCATTTTAGATAAAAAAAATGAAATAATTATGTATTTAATCATCAATTTTTTACCTCCTTCCAGAAATATAGAACGTGTTAGTACAGAAATGACAAACGTCTAGCGGAAATATGGAAGAATAACAGGTAACCATTTGATGTTGTGGAGAACCCAAAGTTAATGTTGATTTAAAGGTCAGTTTAAACTAGCCATGAGTCTAACAAAATAGTTTTACAATTTCAAAATAAAATAATTCAACCTATACATGGATTAACAGAATAATAATAAGGATAATTTTATATGCATTATAAAATAAAACAATTGAAATAGAAAAAAGAAAATTTGGTTGGTGTAATTTTAAAATTGGTTGAAAATTTGTGCATGAAGTGAATGTTCTTTCCAGATGTTTGAGTTTAGAAAAGTCTTTTTGCATTTGCGTGATAAAGAGAGGGAAGGATTTACAAAGAAAAAAGAGTTTTATATACAGAGAGAAAATGAGGAATCAGTTGAATGCAGTTATGGGCTTGGGTGTAAGTGTATTCGTGGAAGTGGATAGACGATTGAAGAAAGTTCATTTGAAGTCGCCAATAGCCGAAACGGAAGTCTGTTGAAAGCGAATGCGTCCACTGAATTTTTTTTTCTTTATTTTCTTCTTTCTTTTTTTTTTCTTTTTGCCGACTACATTTATAATTCTTTTAAGATGCTCCGGGTTTAGGATTTTTTTGAACAGCAAAATAAAACGATTCGATTCCCTTTGTCATATGGTATGGTTCTATATACTTATTCCGCGCACATTAAAAAAAAATGATTTAATGAAATTGACTTGGAAATTTACAAAATCGAAGGCAGGATCACGATGTTTCTTGAGTGGGTATATAGCCCACATAGTAAAGCCGACACTATACAGGGTTCAAGTAAAATACATCATTCTTCATTCTGTTTTTCTACCACCAGCATTTAGTGTGTCGCTCAATATATTGTGCTATCAGATAAATTCGTTCGTTTTTTTTTCCAATTTTATTTGAATTAATATGCAAAATATTTTACCGTAAGATTGTATGTTTTTTTGTAGCTCTGCTCTTTCTCTACAACTTTCCTTTATCGTTTTATATTATTGACTGATTTCCTAAAGTTGTTGGTGAATAATAGGATCAAAATAAATGTAAAAGAAAATATGAATTAATTTATCTGAAAACCCTATATATTCATTTGAGCAAATGAAAATTTTCTCATCATATAATTCTGTTACCCTTCTTACTTCGCGCGGCCGTTACGCCCTGAAAATGACTAATATATAATAGACTATCCCGTTTGTCCGCTAACTCTCGCCCCCCCCCCGTCCCTGTCCTGCATATCATTTACACACGCTCGTCAGGTAGGTTATTCGCTGTTTCCTCTCTGTCTCTCTTGCCTTTAATATGTCCTGTAAGTGTCAAATTCTCCAAGCCCTCTTCCCTCATTACGTGTCAAATGTCTCTTTCTATTTCTAAATATCCTTTTTGTTCTCATTTTCCTTAAAACTTCCTCGTTGCTCACATGTTCCGTCTATGGCAATCCCGGAATCCTTCCATGGAACCACATCTGTTACCTCAAGTTCAGCATTCGCTGCCACATAAGAGGGCTGATATGACATGGTAGGTCAACACTCTTTTCTTCATTCCTAACGAAATTTTCCCGTTTTTTAATATTTTGTTTAGCTTTTAGAAGGCATCTTCCTCAATTCTGTCTCAGTTGCTTCAAGTCTCCTCTTCATCTGTGAGGAAATTGTTCGGTATTCAGTGCTATGTGACTTACGGTCACATCAGTGGCGTAGCAGGGGGGGGGCGAAGGGGCGGACCGCCCCGGGTGCCAGCACAGGAGGGGTGACACAATGTCACCCCCAACAAAATTTTTCAACCAGGCTAAGGTGCCAAAAATAGTCTGAAAACAGTGGTGGAGACACAGGGTTTCGCAGACTGGCATATGACCCCAAGAAATAATTTATGACTCCCAGTTTTGTCCCCCCGTCAGAAATTTTCTAATAAATTGTCAGGAAATTTGTGAGTAGGAAAAATAGCAATGTTTTCAGCTTTTGATTTGAACTGATTATTTTGTTGTATTCGATTTTGTCTTGGATCATACATGTAAGAAGTAACTTACCGGTCAGTAGAGTAAAGTAGAGGTAGAGCATGTATGAAAATTTAGCTACAGCTAACCATTCAGCATAGGGTGAATCGGGGTCATTGGGGTGACATTTGAGCGGACCGCCCCGGGTGACGTTTGCTCTAGCTACGCCAATGGGTCACATCCCGTTGAAACACCGGTTCCCGTTCGATCACCAAAGTTAAGCAATGTCGTATCTGGTCAGTACCTCGATTGATGGCCGCTTGGGAATACCTGATGCTATACGCTTGGATTTACGGATAGTGTAATAAATAATAGCTCGGAATTGTTAATCGGAGACTAGAGTTCCAATTCCTGTCGTGTTTGTTATATTCTCTTAGGCGAAAATAGCCTCGGAAAAGGTATGAATCCACCTCTTCTCTCCCCCAGCTATGGCTTATACCACTAAGTCATTATTATCTCCAAAAATAAAATTGTATACAAAATATTTAGCTTTCGGTATTAAATAATTGAATTTAAATATATTTATTTGAAGCCATAAAATTGTGTTCGGTTGATAACCCGTAAAAATCAAAAAACAACCAACAAACTGTGCTATGTAGTAGAATTGGTATTATGTAGCAGTTCAGTACTACTTTCTTTATTTCTAAGGGAATTTTCCTGTTTCTTAATACATTGTTTAGTTTTTGGAAGGCATCTTTCGCTATTCCAATGCGCCTTCAGATATCTATATCACATTTTCCATCGTCCTACATTAATAAAATACAGTGTGCCTCACAAAAAACTATGAATTTTAGATTTACTATATGATGAAAAAAAATAACTAATATATAAAAAAATGAACTATATATTTTACTATATGAACGACCTAAAAAAATAACTAACATAAATTTTTTTAACCATTTGTTGTTCCAGGATGCCGCAGTTATCAGATTTTAAACTCGAGGTGATTGTTCTCTTTAAGAAAGAACATCCAGCTTGGGAATTGAAAAAATGCCAAGAAATTTTGCCATCGTTCTTTAGTTTGAACACCATATCTAGCATTTGTATTTTTGTTCTGTTTTAAGCTACTAAATTCCTACCCTTTGCTTTTGTCTCAAATAATTGTAGCAAAAATTTCAACAATTAAATAAACTGTACCAAATTTTCCGTTTTTTTTTTTTTTTTTTTTGTTTTTTTGTGGGGTACCCTGTATAAGTTTAAATAATAGGGTACCCAGTTAAGATCGATATCACTACACAGAAGTCCTGGGTATGAAACTACATCCGGCAGCACAGTCTCTGATCGGGAGAGTGGAGGTTTTCAGAAGCGTGGAAATACTTCTTAATTGCTGTTGTCCCCCGGTTCACGCTGACCTGTGGTGCTAACATCTTTTAGGGTCCCATTTATGGGCAAATAGTGAACCCCCAAACAAAACCCTATGAAAGTATAAAAAGACATTTTTATCGTGAAAATACCAGCAATACCTAGTTATAGTAAAATTACCAACAATACCTATTTATAGTAAAATTACCAAGATTACCAAATTAAAGCAATAGACCAACAATACATATTTATAGCGAAATAAGCAACAATACATTTTATAGCCAAATGACCAACAATACATTTTATCTGTAGTTGAAAGCATACAATTGCGTTAAAAACAGTTGAAGCCATAAAATTGTGTTCAAAATATTTAAATTTCGGCATGAAATAACCCATAGAGGTGTTGATATGCTGCTAAACAAAATCAATCAAACAACCCACTTTGAAAACACATGTAACTGAATGTACTCACTTACTTCGTATAAGACATAGATACTACAAGGAAAACAACATGATTGTAATTGGCAATGTATAGTGGAGTGATTTCAAATTGCTTTCTTCATGGTTCTAAATTTAGAATTGTCCTTGTAGACTTGGTAAACCAAACGAAGGCTAGAGAATTCAATATACCCTACTATTTTACCTATAGCTGGAAGGAGATGGATTCATGCTATTTTTAAAAAAGAAAATTGAACTCATCAAAATTATGTCACAAAGAAATAGGTTTATACCAAAACATATAATACCTACAATAGATCATCTATAAACTATATATTTATAAAGCGTACGTTTACCTTGAAAGCAAAACATTTATATAAAATATCTGTAGAAGAAGAGATAAAATTGCTTTCGGCATTAAATAATCCATAGAGGTTGATATACCGCTAAAGAAAATCAACCAACCAACATTATACGAGTTGATCTGGTCTGCGGGAATTGTTTAGCTGACGATCGGCCTATGGTAGATGTCCTCATCATAAGCTCAATCTTAGCTAAGTCCACAGTAGTAGGGAACAACTGAGAATCGAACGCACGACTGTAATGAATTGATTTGTGCGACAACCTTATTAACCATTGTGCTGTAATAGGCACCGCCACCTGTATTTCAACCACTTTGACAAGTGAAGCTCTTGAAAATTTAAATTACATTAAACAATTGCATAAATTCCGATGAAAATGCGCGCGGGTTAAGAAACATACATCAAAGAGAGAAAAGCAGAGAGACTCAAAGGGACATTTTTTTTTTAAATCTGCAAGTGGACTTCCCGAACAAAAAAAAAAAAAAAAAAAAAAAAGAAAAGAAAAGAGATATATCCGAACAAATAATCAATCATAATCATAAGAATATTTAAAATATTCAAATCAAGTCACGTACGTAGGCCAATGAGAAAACCACAAACGGTTGCCGAACTGGTCTCTGACGAGGGAGACCTTTTGTACGCCGGTAGGTGACGACACAGATCAAGTTCTTCTTGATCCAAGGATTTAGAAATTCTGGCAGATGGCTTCCATTGACAGACTCTTGAATAGTTTTTTTTTTTATTTTTATTTATTTTTGTTTGTTTGTTTATTTATTTGTTTATGCTCTTTTCTTCCCTCGTTCGCTCTTTGTCTTACTCTGTGCAATGTGTTTCTCACTTGGGTTTATGTATCGGGTGTGGCAAGACGTCTATTTTCTACGAGGTCATTAATCAAGATAATAATCGTCACCTTGAGCGTTGAAACGAGCTTGCGAAACCACTCCATTTATATACCTGGTCATATCATGTCCCTTCAGGATGCTGGTGACATGACTCTCTACAGCTTCCTTTTCTTTAATAACTGTAAACTGGGTATTGATATGTTTGTAATTGGCAATGTATAGTGGAGTGATTTCAAATTGCTTTCTTCATGGTTCTAAATTTAGAATTGTCCTTGTAGACTTAGTAAACCAAACGAAGGCTAGAGAATTCAATATACCCTACTATTTTACCTATAGCTGGAAGGAGATGCATTCATGCTTTTTTTTTAAAATCTATTTTATGCAAATTACATGTAAATTTATATTTTATTCCCCTTCTCTCTATCTTTCTCAACTGACATATTCCTTCAAGATGTAGGTGATTATGGCTCTCCACTGCCTCTTTTACTTTAATATTTGCAAGCTGGGCATTTCCATGTTTGTTTTTGAGAAAGATAGTGTAGCAGTATCACCATTGCCTTCTTTGCAGGTTTGTATTCAGAGTTGTCGTTCTCCAAAATCGGTTTCCCTACCAAGGCTTAAGAGCCTAGTCTATCCTACTATTTTACCTATAATTGGTGCTAATGAATAAGAACAAATGGATTCGTGTCTTTCTTAAGGGACTTAGTGCAAAGTGAACGCCAGAATTTGAACTCGGCTCTCTGATTCCATTTTTCCGTTCGCGCAACCGTATATACTTGCTGATACTCGCACGCCAGATTAACAAACGACATTATGAGGAAACAAAGAGTTAAAAAAGAAAGTGAATTTAAATCACAATCATTAAAAAATGAAGAATAACTGTCCTATACGTTCTCATAATATGCACTTTTTATTTCGTCTTTTCCCCTCTCTTACAACTATTTCACTCAGTACCCCTCTAACTTGAGTGGCTCTTGGGCTTTGTAATGGGTGAACTAAGTAAAAAAGTAAAAAAGAAAAAAAAGGAATTTTTTATTTTTCTAATCTTCTTTTATTCAGGAGCATAGCTCTCCACAACTTCCTATCATTTGTAGTTCTTAGTAATGTTTGTCTTTTTACTATCTCTCTCACTCTCTGCGCTGCCATCCATGTACACAAGCACGTTAAATTGATTTTTCGCTGTTTCTCTCTATGATGCTTGTCATTAATGTCTTGTGAGTGTTGAATTTTCCAAGTCTTCTTTCCTCATTTTGTGCTGCAGTAATTTCAATTGTCTCTTTCTGATTTTAAGTATAAGTGACCTTTTTGTTTTCATTTTTCTTAAAACTTCCACTGTCCCCCTCTTAATGTGGCACCCTAAAATATCCCAGAAACTTCACCGAAATTAAATTGAAAATGAACATAGAACTATCCTTTAAAAAGGGAATTTTCTTATTTTTTTTACCTGTTTGGCATGCCCGTCCGTGACACCTTTTCCCGATGTTTAAGCGTTGATTAAAAAAGTTCAAATAAAAAGCCAGTGTTGAGTATAGATTTCTAAAAAATAAAACGCTATATTACCTAAAGCTTATCCTATTACAATTGTGCTTGCCTCTCCCTTAGCTAGTTTGCACGACCGTTACGCCCTGTCAATACTACATGTAATGGACTATTCCGTTTTGATTGTGTGGAAAGTGGTAGAAAAGACACTACTTGGTTTCAGTGAGAAAATGAATGAAAGAAAGATGGGAAGATAGAATTGTTTAATGGCTATTTCAGAGAAATTTCAAATCTTTTCATTTGTACTCACTTCTTCGGATAACGACCAGCATTCATATTTATGATTGTTATTGCAATATTTTGTTGTTAAGCACAAATATGAAAGTTTTATGGATATTTTATCGTCGTAGAACTCGTCATGAGCTTATTCAATTATTTTTTCACGAGTTAAAACTAGTTATAATTATTTTAATATCTTATTAATGTCTGCTGTCCTCTTTTTGGTAAAACGTGCCTTAATGGGTTAATACTCAAATGATGGAGTTACTTAGCTGAGAGTAGCACTGAGAGGATCATACACACTCCACGAGCAATGATATACGAGGAATCCCCCTTAGTAATTCGATTGCATGAATTTTAAGAGTGCTACTAAATTGGCAACTACACCCTTGTGTAAATCAATTGAAACAAAACGAATAATTCTGTTATTATTTACTTTTCTTTCGTATTTTTCCAATGGAACATGACCCAGTGCACATGTTTGTACTTCGTTTGTCTATTCCACAAAATCATTCCTTGCAGATTGACCACAGATTTTCGATTGCATTTAAATCAGGAGGGTCTCTTGGCCAGTCTATATTACTTTGATTTGCTTACTGGTAAGGCTTACAGCGTTACAATTTTCGTACGCTTCCTTGGAGTAACGTCCATCGCAGACAATGGCCATAGGACAACTAATCGACAGTCGGGACAATAGTGTCTCGTCGTGATAAAAACCTGATGCAATCACGGATGACAATATTTTTCAAGGCCAAACAAATTTCATCATATACCTCGAAAATAGATTCATATTACTGCACTGCAAATAACCTAATCTAAGGAAGACACAGAAATCGGTTACACCCTGTCACTCCAGTGGATCTAAAACTGACCGTATGGCGAAAGAAAGGAAACTAAAACGTTTGTTTCAATTCATTTTCACAAGGGTGTAGGTTTTACTGTTGAAGTAGCTAGATGCAACAGTCGGCTCTATTCTGACAATTTCGTTTCTCGTACTTATTGGCTGTGTGACTCCGTTCCAATTTCTTCCTTCCCTACCACCTAGAATCTGCAAAAATCTTTGCCTTCCATCAGCATGGCTGATGCTAACGAGAGTGACTCATTTCACCTTCTTGGGCTAACATTCTCGACTGGCATGAAGTGGAAAGACTATATTGATTCCATTACTAGGCCAGCTGCTAAGAAAATTAGGTTCACTGTGTTCTGCTAGACAATTTGATATCTCCAGAATCTATCTTAGGTATATACTTCTACCATTCCTGCAGGCTTTAAATATTGCTGCCACATATTGTCCGTTGCTCCTGCTATATATCTAGAGATCCTTGACAAAATCCAAAGAAGAATCAGCAATATTGTCGGTACTGACCCGGCAACTTGGCTTCAGTTACTTTCCCACTGTCGTAAAGTTGCCTCCTTGTGCCTTTTCTATAAATATAATTATGGTAATTATTCGGATGAGCTCTTCGCTGTGGTTTCTTCATTCCAGTTAAATTAGCTAGCGGGTGTTTGCTCATTGGCCCCTTTTATTTCTGTCCCTATTTTTCTTTAGTTTAATCCCCCCCCTCGTTAGGTAGCCAGTGATGTCAGGTGGGTGCGGGGCGCCTTATATTTCGGTAGTGTTTTTCGTATTTGTTGTTGTGTCTGAATGAGTGTGTGTTTGAGTGAGTGCTTGGGATGAATGAATGTTTTATATTATTATAGTCCCGCACTGATTTCGTCCAGTTAACTGATGTTTAAGGATTGGGGGGATGGGGGTGGGGGTATTACTAACATTATTTTGTTTAGTTTCTTGTAAATAGATTTGTATTCATATTGTAATTACTTACTGGAGCTAGTTTTTAAATTGTTGTTTTATTCCCCTCCCCTACAACAATGAATTGTATATATGGGATTTAGTTAGGACTTTCATGGAGACAATGGGGTATTATGGTGGATGTAGTAAGAATGCGTTGTTTTGGTGTAAGGAATATTGTTGTATATTTGGGTCAGTGTTTGTGTCTACCTAAGTTTAACGTTAAGACAGAAGAAGACCGTCCTTTCCCCCAGTTCCCCATTTTGGCCTTGTGCCACATTTTCTGTACATAGCAAAAATAAATATCACTCTTCGCTATGGTACCTAGACTTTATGAAATTAAGTGCAGTATAGGACTGGCGAAGAGCTCTTGATGAGATCTCTTCGCCATTTACAGATGAGTTGGCTAGATGTAACCGTAAGTTCTATGTTAACAGTTTCTTTTCTCACACTTCTTGCTTGTGGAATTCTTTTCCGGCTCCATACTTTCCAGTCAACTTCGAAAATTTAAATACAATGTCAATCGCTTTTTACTGTCCTCCTGATTTCTCTTCTTTTGTTCTTGCTCCTTAGTAACGTTTCTGTTTTCCAATTCTTCCATACCCAGTAACCCCTTGTGTCTTTGTGGCTTTATTGCCTTGCGTGAGGGTGAATTCGATTATCATCAACAAAAAAAAAGAAAGAAAGAAAGAAAGAAAAATGCAACGTCAATGACAATCTTCTGTTTTCCTGAAACCTGTTCTTTTATTGTCCTTTCTCGTCGCTTCTTCTTGCTAAAGTCTTCTTATGTTCTTTCATTCCCTGTAACCTTCCCACCCCGCTGCATCCAGCGACATTGTCACCTTGCTTTGAGGTGAAACAATTTAAAAAAAATAACATCATTGTACGATAGGCGTCTTAAGCAGATAATGCTCACCCCAATGAGAGACTGAAAACGAGTTCACAATTTGAAAAACGAAGCCCCACTTTTAATCCTTTGACCTTGGAAATCACATGTCCTACGCATCACATGTGATGCGTAGGACATGTGATTTCCACGTCCATGCATCATATGTGGTGCACACAAGCCAAGATTTTAAAAGAGTGATACAGTTAAGCGAGCTAGATGTAACCGTAACTTATATGCTGACAGTTTCTTATCTCACACTTCTCGCTTGTTGAACTCCATTCCGGCTACATACTTTCCAGACAACTTTAATCTGCAAAAATTTAAATGCAATGTCAATCACCATCTACTGATTGCTCTTTTCTCTTTCTACTCATTATTAATGTTTCTGTTCATAATTTCTCCATACACTGTAACCCCTTGCGTCTTAGTGGCTGTACTGCCTTGCTTGGAGTGATACCAATTAAAAAAAAACAACAAAAACTAAAGACGCTTAAGAAAAGAGTCTACTACTTATGAGAAAAGGCTTTTTTGTGCATCATATATGACCACAGGACGCTTTCCTGTTTTTAAATTTATAACTACTGCAAGGCAACTCAATTTATTAGGCCAATAAAACATGCTGATATATAGTGTTTCATATAATATGCACAGAGCATGAATTGTTCGTTTTTATTATGTGAAACACTATATATCCGCACATTCTATTTACTAAATAAGCTGAGTCGCCTTACAATAGTTATAAATCTGAAAACAAGAATGGACATTTCGATAGTACACACGAAAATGCCCCGGACAGGCAAAAGGCTAAATATGTTCCATAGGGAAAGGGATTTATGTCCCGCTTTTTGATGGCTTTGTTTATTCTTAAAATAAGGTTCAGATAAGCTCGGAATTAATACAATTATTTTCTTTAATTGAAAGAAATCAGAGTTTGCAATAATTAAATGAAATTACCCTTCAATGACAAAAACAAAATCAGTAATCACACTCATATGACATCCGCACTTCAGTATGATCATCAACGGCTCCGCTGACCATGAAATGGTGGACAAATTGAACACTCCTTGACAAAATACTTTGCAGTCACATATAGCGATTTTCTAAGCGTAGCTTCAATGTGGCACAAAGCTGGAAAATCGTTTAAAAGCTTTTTTACTTTCTCTCACCATCTCCACTTTTGTTTTGGATACTGTTATACATCCTACAAGCCAGACACGACTTCAAAGGTTATTATAGTTAACACTTCATATTTGAAATAGACGCCCCATTTTTATTTATTGAACAGTGCAGGCAACTACTTCAAATACGGAGTGTCCATTATAAAATTTTTGAAGGAATAAGAATGCTGGATTAAAAAAGAATCATTAATTTTTTTATATATATATATATATATATATATATATATATATATATATATAGTATTAATACAAGTAAAAGGTTTGTCACTTAGCTGATTGATGTTACCTTCATCATTCCGACTCCAGAGTTTTGTAGACGGAATATATACGGGATATATATATATATATATATATATATATATATATATATATATTATAAATTAATTGATTTAAAATATGTTTTTTTTCGCTACACAGTTCTAACCATGTTTCAAAAAATGGAAGGGTTTATTTTAACAAAATACAATAAAGAAAGAAATACAAGAAAGACAAAAACTATCAAAGCAAGGAAGAATATCTTCTTCTTTCATATGCCCTATCCCTTCCGAACGTTGGCGATCATGGCCCTCCACTTCATCCTGTCTCTTGTTACTCTTAATAAGTTTTGTCTTTTTATTATTTCTCCCAAACCCTGTTCCGACATCCATTTTGCTCAAGCTCATAAAGTATGTCACGCGCTGCCTTCTGCTACCCCTCTTTCCCTATATCTGTCCTGTGAGGATAAGATTTTCCAAGTCCTCCTTCCTTATTACGTGCCCCAGGAATTTATGGTATGCTCAGCATCTTTCTGTAGAACTACATTTCTGTTACTTCAAGTATTTTCTTATCTTTGAGGAGATTTTCCAGTATTCGCTGCCATAAAGGAGGACAGATATCACATAACAGTTCACTAATCTTTTGTTTGTTTCTAACAAAATTTTTCTGTCTCATAATACCCTGCTTAGCTTTTAGAATGCATCTTTGTCATCTTTGGCCATCCTAATACTTCTTCGGATCTCAGTGTCGCACTTTCTGCCCTCTGTTAGAACACTTCCCAGATATAACTTTCATTAAATCCCGATGAAAAAATTCTTCTTTAATTAAAAGTGTACTATTATGGTAATTTCCCTTTATCACATGGGCGCGTTTTCATTCTAATTTCGAACTGTGGTGAGACCAATAAAATAAAATAGAATAAGATATAAAACTAAATATGTACAAACAAATAGAAAAGAATTCAAACAAGCAATGGCTTTCCCTTAAATTCTTTATCTCTTTTTCTCTTTCACTCTCTTTCTCACTATATATTTAATTTCTTTCTCAAATAAAAAAAGGAAGAAGGCGAACAGACTAACTCCTGCCGAAAAACACCGGCTATTGACAGTCCAGCGGCTAAATAATTTGTGGAATCATATATCTATGAAAAGCGAAAACTGATTCGTGTATAACTTCCGCTATATAAAATAAAATAAGAAAGAAGCCTGAAAAAGAATTTCGGACAATCAGATAATTTAACAAAAAGAAATTTGCATGTCTTTGGAGCCTCATCAAAAGGGATAAATTAGACATTTTTATACGTTATTTACGCATCTTCCAGTGTAGGTATCTCCAGAAATTCGCTAAAAACAGCATAGCTTGTTGAAAGAGGCCCACAACTTGATAAAAACAAACTTTTATTGTCAAAAATAAAATGTTTGTTATTATTAAGAGGAAAGACCAAAGTTTGTTGTTTTCCATATTTTTTAATCCTTTCTAGTACGTGAAATATAGGTTAAAAATTTCGTTTTTTTTTTTTTTTTTTTTTTTTTGTTTTTTCATCAGTGAAGTCACCAGAGATTAGTATTGGAAATATTAGCGTATTTTTGTGGTAAAAACACATTGTTTTGGAAATTCTTGTCAAAATCAAATAAATGTTGTATTTTAATTAAATTTTCAGAAATTATTTACAAATGAATGAAATTATTTTCAAATTTTAAAAAAATCTTTGTATATATATATATATATATATATATACATATATATATATATATATATATATTTACATCTGATACCCCTTACTTAATGAGTGAAATTTCCAGAAATAAAATATTCTGAGATTTAAATATTTATATCCGTTAAATGCAGAACTCCTTCGAGAATGTAACTCATCAATTCTGTTTTGGTAAAATAGATGCATCATTTACCAAAAATCTGCTCTAAATCGTGAAATAAAAAATGAAATAAAACTAAGAATTTATTTAATTAGAAATTATTGTAATTGCTTTTATCAATAAGATATATTAAGGACACAAGTGTCTTAAAAAATTTCGATGTATAATGTATTTTTACAAGATTTGTTTTCACTTTTATTTACATTTTAATTAGAATAAATTATTAACTATTAATTTTTGAAGTTCTGTAATAACTGTGATTTATAGATGATATTATTAAGTGAGAATTATATTCACTAATCATCATTTGAACTGCTTAGTATGCCATCAATTCCAGCTTTTTAAAAAAAGAATTTGAAATCTTTATCTTGATGAGTATAAATAGCCATATTTATGAATACGGTAGATCATATAGAACATTATGAAGAAATAAAAGTGATAAATGTAATAAATTTAAATCCAAAATTTATTAATATCGATAAATGCTAGATTACAGAGAATAATTTCTTTAATTTTAAAGATTACTGAATACTTAAATATTATATAAAAGAAGGTGCTGACGTCATTTTCTACAGTTATGTTTTCTATGGTCTCCATATTAGGAAATTTAGCGCCCTTTTTGGCGTTAAAAACTCATTGTTTTGAAAATTCTTGCAAAAATCTAATAATTGGCGAATTTTAATGGAATTATCAGAACTTATTTACAAATGAATGAAATCATTTTAGACATGCTTTTTTTTAAAAAAAAAAAAGCCATGCTAAAAATATTTTTGTTTTACATCTGTTACTCCTCACTTACTTAATTTTATAAAAACTCGATAAATTCAACGTTGTAACTTTTATTGATTATATTAGTTAAAAGAAATACTTGAAGAGTATAAATCATCGATATTTTGTAAAATCGAATTACATCTTTACCAAAAATCAGCTCTGAATTGTAACATAAAAACTAAGACATTATTTAATTAGAAAAAGTTTTATGAATAATATATATTAAGGACAATATTGTTTAAAGCCAAAATATTTTTATGATGAAAAATGAATTTTTACGAGAATTGTTTCCTTTTTTTCCAATTTTAAATACAAAATGTGATAAAGTTGTTAAATATTTTAAAACTAAGTTTCAATCTGTGGAGTTTAGGGAACGCTGTTATTCAGTAGATCTATCATTACAGATCATAAATTTGAAAGCTTATTACTTTCAAATAAAAGTACAGACGTGTATTTTAAAAAAGAATTTAACATTGTTTTTGAGTGTGCATAAAAACGTTTTTTCCAAATATATGGATGATAGGACATGGCATTAAAATGTCACGCGTTTAAAAGTTGTTTCTCCTGACAGCAATAACATGCCCTCAGAAAATTTACGTTTTCGTTCTGCCAGCTCGTATTGAAGAATTCTCTGACTGACTTTGACCATCATTGTCACATTTTCAAAAGTTTTAATTTTTTACATCCTATTTCACTAAATGTAATTTAATTTTTTAAATATAATTAATTTGTTGTTTTTCAGTGAGAGACATACTGCAATTATTAATTAATTAATTTCTTTGCTAGTTTCAATCCTAGGGAGGGAATCAAAGGAAATCATATTCCTCATGCTTTAGACATCTTTGTTAAAGTCATAGCAGTCTTTTTTTTTTAATTTTTACACTTCTATTGTTAGTGGACTATGATTATATTAAATAAGTGTACATAATTACATAATTAATACAAAAATTTCACATTTTCATAACTGTCATATTGTAAATATAAGGAAAAAATTAACACATAAAAATATAACATTTTATAAATGAGAGAGATACCTATTAGATACCTATCTTATTTATGAAATTTTATGGTATTATTTTTATTTATTATTAATTTTTATATTATCTCAGTTATGAAAAAAATTCATAACTGAGATAATATAAAATTAAATATTAAATAAAATAATACCATAAAATTTCATAAGAGATGTAGGTAAAAATTATAGGTATCTCTATTACGAAATTTTATCTCACTCCCAGTTATGAAATTTTCAATTTATTTTTTTGTTAATATTTCAAATTTTATTTTTCCAGAAAGCATTTTGAAACGTAAGGCTATAAAAAAATTAATGGAATATTATATTGCTGAAAGTGTTTGTTAATTTTAAAAAATTACTGGGTAGTTAAATAAGTTAGTTCACTTAAAATTCGAAAAAAATTATTTATGTCACTTCTGTTCTTCCATCCAATAACTCCCTCCTGACCAAAGCTGTCAATACATCGATGTAACTGTCAGTTAACATTTCAAAAGCAACTCACCTTCCAATCAGATTAAGTAAACTTTAATTTTTTTAATTTTCCTCAAATAACTTTTGAAAAAGATATAATTTATTTTTACAAGATTTTTAAACGGAGAAGTTAACTTTTTGTTTACAAATTTCTCAATAATGTTGGACAGCATTGATTTTAATGGTATTCCGCTGACACAAGAAAAACAAGATGTTTAATCAAAATTTCAAATTTTCTAAAAAGGATGAAAAAATTCAGTGCAGTCCTTGGCCCAAGGAGATGCCTTTACAAAGAAAGAATTTTCTAATTGGAGGAAGGCCCGGGAAAAATCAAAAGCGTTCGAAAAGCACCAAACCTCAAACGCTCAAGAAGCCATGGAACGCCATTATAATATTACAACTGCCAAAGCAAACATTGTTGTAAATAAGATCTCGTCTGAGGCCGCCATGAAACAAAAGTCAAAACCGCCAGATGTTGTTATAGATTCTCATAAATATTAGATACCTAGATCGACAGTCACTCCCGCTTCGAAATAGTTGGAGTAACAAATCAGGAAGCGAAGTTGATTCTAACTTCCACCAGCTGCTTTTACTAAGATCTGAAGATGACGAAATGCTAAGCAATTAGTTGAGTCGAATAATAGAAAAAATATACCAGTCCTGATATTCAGAATGAGATGATTGAGGTTATGGCACTTGGGATCCTTCGTAATATCTCTAGACAAATACAACCAATCAATCATTTTGCGATTATGGCCGATGAAATAGTAAACATATCGAATCAAGTTCAGGTAGTGATATGCATAAGATGGATTGACGAGGATACCTTGATGGCTCGAGAAAAATCTGTTGCCAGGAAACCCGTACCGCTGATATGCTTGTTCAAGTGATAAAGTACACTTTTACTCAAATGAATCTTTTCTGAGAGAAAGCAGACGATGCGTTGGGCTCTTGCTTAATTTTTGAATTTCAAAATAACTTTGGTACATTTCGATTTGTGGGAAAACACCTGCGTTTGTTTTTTCATCCAGAACCAATCAAAAAGTTTCCCTCCAAATTCCGAGAAGTGAATTATCTGTTATCTGTAATAAAAGAGGGCCCAGAAGTTAAGCCAGTTAGTTGACGAACATCTGCTACGAGAACTTATGTCGCCCCGGTCCAAAAAGAAAATCAATACAGAGTAAATTTGACAACCACCAGACGAGAATTGAAAGAAACATCAAAGTCGCTCCCACATCAAGGAAAAATCTTCGGTTGGTGTAAGTGTTCTATTCTTCGCCATTAACACGAACTTTGCTTCGAAAGTTGTACCAATTCTTTGAAAACTACTCAGAGAAGTATTTTCAACATTTTATATGTAGTTTTCTTTTCTGAGGACATTATGCAGCATTATAATTTTTATTGTAAGAGGCATATTTCGTTTATACTGATAATTCATATACATGTTATTAGCCGTCATTTAGCACACAATGCACTTAATTTGTATAATTCTTTCACTTTTGTGTGTTAACAATAAATTTATCGTTTGTCCTTAAATTCGGCTCGTATCGTCTGTATTTGTTGTGTGCCAATATAAATTAAATGTAACCTCAAATATTTGTTTGAACTATTTTTTCGTAGTTTTTTTTTACACAATAAAAATTCCTTAACCGAAAAGAGAAAAGTATTTGGGAAAATTGAGACTGAAAATGAAGAAACGTCCACGCCTTTTGCTCAACAAAATGGACAGTGCGTGGGGCCACTCTCTCTTCCATCATTTTTAATCATGAGTTGATGGCGCTATGGGAGCAATCTCTTTTTGATCATAAGAGACACCGAATGAAAGGCAGAATCATTGTTGCCCACACGAATATGAGAAAGTTTTCATTTCTTTTCTGTTGTCTACTTGGTGAGAAAATATTAATGCAGACAGATAATCTTAGACAGATAATTCAATCTCCTGAGCTTTCAGCGGCTGACGCCCACCAGTTAGCCGAAGTCGTGATACAAAGTTTGCAGCAAGAAAGGAATGATATATCATTCAATTTTTTTGCGGGGAATGGGGGTAATACGTTTCTAAAAAGAGAGAAGAACTTGATATGAGTGATGCGAAACTTCTAAGAAAACGGAAACATCCAAAACGTCTGATTGATTTCCGAAAGGAAATCACATCAAAGTCTCCTATTTGGGAAATTTTCAAGACACAATCTTCCCAAAAACACGCAGCATTGGAATACAGGCGGGACAACAGCTTAAAACCTTCTTGTTGTAGTTGTTTTATTTTTTTCAGACCCAAATAAAAAAGAAGTAAAAAAAAAATTCCTTCATTAATCAAGCTATATTTTCGCTGTAGACATTCAAGAAAAGGTGAAATAATTTCTTTCATTTGTAGCATAGACGGTTCTCTATTATTTCTAAGATGATTTCTGCTAATCAAGAGGGACTGGAAATTTTAAATGTTCTTGCCGCGAGCCATTCTGACGACCTTTGATAACTTAAGTCTAAATTCTTCATTTTCTGGTCCCATGAAACATTTGTCTCTGCTACGGTCCTGATACACTTACGTGGAAATGCATTGCATTATATATATGGGGATCTAGCATGCTTGGGTAAATGGATGGCGGAACAAGCGATAACATAAAGACAAAATATACTAAGAACTACAAAGTACAGGAAATTGTGGAGAGCTATGATCGCCAACATTCTTAAAGGACACGGCGCATAGAATATATATACATTATACAGATAGTCCTCAACTTATGATAGGACGAAGAACTGAAAAGGAGAAACTAATCGTAAATTGAATGTATATTTAAATAGATAGAAATAGGGATATACACCACCCACCCTTCTAGATTATTTTTTATTCTTAAAATAAGGTTAAAATAAACCCTGAGTTAACACACTCCTTTAATTAATTGAAAGAAATCATGGTTCGCAATGATTAAATGAAATTAGTTAATTACCCTATATATAATGGCATAAACAAATCAGTAATCCCTGTCATATGACATCCGCATTTCAACAGGGTCATTAACGGCTTCCCTGACCATGACATTGTGAAAATGTTGAACACTCTTTGTAAAAAACAAAACAAAAACAAACTATATAGTAAATAGTAGGGCAGACTGGGCTCTATAACCTTTGGTGGCAACTGGTCTACCGCAAAAAGAAATGGCAACCTACTGCGAGAAAATATTCTGCCTAGTATGTCATGATCACCCATGTGTGTATCATGTATGGCACTTAACTGACTGAAATCAACCGTATTCACTCGTATAACTTTGTTCTTTTACAGTTAGTTCACCCAGTATAAGGAACAATGGCCAATTTGGATAGAAAGTTACCCAGTAAGATTGTTGTAGGAGAGGGGGAAGAGGGAAATAATAAGGGTATATTATGAGGATAAGTAGGATAAATAAATGGTGATTGTAGACGTGAGGATTGTAGCGACTGGGGAAGCATTCCACAAAGTAACAGTTCTGGAGGAAGAAGCTGTTTGAGTGTAAATGGCTCCTTATCAAAGGAACGTGAAAAGAAGTGGGATGATTTGTCACCGTGAACCTAATATGGCGAGTCATAGCTGTGAAGGGCTGAACTGATGGAACTAAGGAACGGAACACGTCTGAACATCTACCGTTTCCTCTGTGAGATAAGGGTCGCAGGGTGGAGAATAATCCATCTCCCACGAGGTCGTGTAATCGCTTTTGAGCCCTGTTGAGACTGGTCAACACCAGCCGAAAAAGCAGTGACTTGATCTGACCTGACTCGTAGAATTTTAATCAAAATTTGATGAGGATGATGTTGACAATGTTGTTATTATTATTATTGTTATTATTATTATCTTTATTTTATTTCCTTTGATTTCTGATGTGTACTCATTTCTTTCCGGGTCATCAGAAATTAGAAATGGCATCATGACATTTTCCACTGTAAAAAAAAAAAAAAGTACATACATAAAGCCCTTCGTAAGGTGTGGGCTGTACTCGAGAGGACAATTTTTTGTATTTTTTTAAGACATGGGCTTCCAGGAATCCCTTCAATTAGTCTATTGGAATCTTTTTCAACCGATCCAAGGGCTCCAACTACAACGGGAATTGTTGATGTTTCCATGTGCCACATTTTTGAGATTTCGATTTCGATTTCTTCTTCTTCTTCTTCTTCTTCTTCTTATTATTATTATTATTATTATTAATAATAATAATAATAATAATAATAATTATAATAATAATAATAATTAATGGATTCATGACATTTTCAATGATCATTTTTTGTAAGAAAAAAACCCCTAAACTTTCCATGGATAAAGTTCTTCGTAATATGTAGGCTGTACTTGTGGGTACAAATTTTGTATTTCTTTAAGGCATGGGCTACTAGAAATCCCTTCAGTGAGTCTATCGAGACCTTTTTCAATCAATCCGAGTGCTCCAACTACAACTGGAATTATTGATGTCCTCATGTGTTATATTTTTAAGATTTCCACTTCAAGATCCTTGTATTTTGATAGTTTTTTGAAGATCTTCAAAGATACTTAACGATTATTATTAAACAAAATGATTATTTTTTTCTTTTCTCGAATCGCGTTCTTCTATTAAATATTATTATTATTATTAACATCATGTTATTATAATGAAGATGATGATATCAGGATATGTTTATTATTATGATAGTAATATTATTACTATTATGATATTAATATTATTATGATTATGATTTTATTATATTATTAAGATGATGATATATTATTATTATTATTATTATTACTTGAATATATATTCTTTTAAAACTAGCTTAAAAGCCGCTCAATCCTACAGAAGTTTCTTGATTGGGCCTTCATCACAATAGGCAGGGAAGAGTAGATGCGATAGGCAACAATAAACTACAGAATAACTCAAAATTGATCACTGCATTTAAGTATTGCATTAATATTTAAGCTTAACTTTTAAAAGTTCAACGATAATTCTTCTGCAGTCACTTAATTTATAGAAAATTTGATGTACGTAGGTCCTTACTTTCCGTACAATTATTTTTATTTCGTGGTTGACTTTCGCTCAATTTCGCAATTAATTTCGATTATTTCCAAATTTATTTACAAGTTATGAAAATTATTATCGTACAAGAAAAAAAAAATTGTCACAAAAAATCACATAAAAAAAAATCACCAAAAACAATTTCAGTAATGAAAACTTGAGAATCCAAGATTTCAGGATTGCTTGTTAGGATCAGACTTAGAATGTTTTTAATTTGCTCACAGAGTTGGCCTGATTCCAAAAATGGTATAATATGTTGGGCTATGGACTCTAGGATTAAAGTTGAAAACACAGATAATTTTATTTCGAAACACTGTAATTTGAGAACAGTAGTTTTTTCATTTGAACATGAGCTATTGTATGTTAAAGATTTGTGTTCATTTAAGTTGAAAAAGTGTGACACACTGATATTCGCATTTATTATATAGAAGACCCTTTTAAGCTATAATAAGTTTATAAAAATATGTAGAAAATCAATTGGAAAATTTCAGTAAAACATGCCTTCATCGAGTGTCACACACCATTTTACAAAATCTACTAAAATTCAACAAATTAATGTAAGTTAATGAAAGTTTTAGTATTAATTTAATTATTACTGAAGAAAATTCCAATTTTAATGGGAAAATACGATTCCAAGTTCGAAATATTGTAAGTTGAGCAACCATAGATTATGGACTGTCAGGAGTTACTTCGTTTAGTTTAGTCGAACATAGGGCCACAATGGTAGGGCACCAAGTGAGAATCAAACTCACAACACAAGCAGGGATCTAGAAAACTCGTTAACTAGACATTACATGTACATTATGATTATTATTGGTAAGTCTGTTTAAATCTGATATAGGGTTACAAATGTGAAGCCCCGAGTGAGGATCTAATTCATTACAATAGCAAATTCGTATGCGTGACAAATATGCTAGCCATCGTGCAACAATAGGCGCTCTATTTCTTAAACTAATCGCGGTCTGGTACAAGGCTACTGGTATAGGGCACCCAATGAAAGCTGAACGCAATATAGTAGGAGACGATTTGCAGGACAACACTCAATCTACAGCAGGGTTTTTAAGAATATGTTTATTTTATCTGGCATAAGGGCACAATTGTGACGCACTTTGTGCTGCTAGAAATCACTACATTAGTTTGCTAAACGTTGCAGTCAATCGTTAACGGCCGGCAACATTTTCAGACAGTGTGTTAGAGCGTACTATTTGTTTATTGTTATTTATTTTGTGGTCCTTTTCATACGTTACTTTCCGTTAATTGCTGGTGTTCCCAGATCCACCCTGACTAGGGGTGGTAGGACCTGTTAGGGTTCCAGCTATGGGCAAATAATGAACCTCCAAACAAAAACAAGACACTATGAAAGTGTACAAATATATTTTTATAATAAAAATAACAGCAATACATTTTTATATAAAAATTACTAACAATACCCATGTAATCGTACAGCACCCTCCCCGGTCGTTCAAGACTCCCAACACCGCGGCTGCTCGATGAAGATCGCTTTGATCTCAGACCTGCCCTATCCCACGTTGTGATTTAAGTTTGATCATAAGGAGGCCAAGATAGAATCGTCGCTGGTATTTTCATGTTGGGCTGGTCCAAGAAGGGTGAAGATGTACAGGAAAAAAAAAGAAGCAAAACACTCCAATAAACTGAACAAAAAGTAAATATCGTTTTTATATCAGTCTTCCGTACAATAATTGGTTTATATCAGAGTTCGCATGTAATTAATTATAAACTTAACCTGCGTCTAAATCGAAAGTGATATTGTTGTTGACTTGGTAAAATTTGGTTTGCTGTTTTAGTAAAGTTCGGCACAAAGCTAAAGTCGGAGGTTCTCTTCGGCAGGCAATCACGTGGGGTGTATCACGAACGGTGGCTGGGACGAGCTCTCTGCCGTCTGTCTCCGTCTGCGTATACGTCTGACGAATTCAATTCGTGCATTCGTATTTATTGACATTTGTTCAAACTGGGGCGAGGCACGATGCATAGGGGAATTTCGGTAAATCCCCTTTGTTGTCAGCTTACTTCATAATTCTGGATAATTTCTTTCTTCCACTCTTATTATTACCTCTCACTAAACTTACTCATCCACCCCCTTCCTGGTATTTCAACTCAACTTTCGACCAGGAGAAATCAACTCCAAATTCGTTGTTTACGAAAATGAAGTTTCCGCTTTACAGCTTGCATTTTCAGCTGCGTAGAACACATGTCAGTCATCATTGCCTTCTATGTCTGGGTCATTTTCCATTGTTCAAACCCACGACACACCAATTTATGTGAATTAAATCTTTTCCCACGGAATTTATGTATTAACCCTTATTGTTCCAAAGTCTTTCAATATATCGTTTCCTCTATTCATAAGAGAACTTTCTTATGTTTTACCAAAACTTTCTTCTATTTTAGCGCGGCAACGACAAATAGTATCAGACCTATATATAGTAAAATTAGAATTTTTAAAGCAAAATGACCAACAATCCATTTTATCATAGAATTACCAACAATACATTTTATCTGTAGTTGAAATTGCGTTCAATATATATATATATATATATATATATATATATATATTTTTTTTTAAGCATTACGCCCCGAGCAAGGCGTGAAGCCACTAGGATGCAGGGGGGTGCAGAAGATTTGGAGCAAGAGCAGATAGGAGTGATAGAAGAAAGGATGAGGAGAAGGATAGTGGATAGATCAAGGTAACTGGAGATGTCGATTGACATTACATTTGAATAGTTGGAGATTATAGCTCTCAGGGAAACAGTAATTGAGAAGGGTGTTCCACAGGCGACAGGTGCGAGGTATGAAGCTATTGGAGTAGAAGAGACGGATACATTTAAAAGTTTCTACAGTGTAAGGGTGGGAGCGGGATGCCAGCCTCGTAGGGCGCTTGAATTCATGGAGTCTGAAATTGTGTTCAAAATATCTAGATTTCGGCATTAAATAACCCATAGAGATGTTGATATACCGCTAAACAAAATCAGAACCCCATCGGTGTTTAAATGTAGTTTAATATGTCTGAGCCTCAGGGTGCCGTTGTCCCAAACAGTATCTATCCACCGAGAAAGGGCTAGGGTTAATCTCTGGCACCTGAGGCGTTCAAAAATAGTAACTGTTACGGAAGCTTCAGTAATTTTTGTCCCTAGACTCATGTAAGCGTGGAATACCCACTTTAATTTTGGCCTTGTACCATATTCGACCTGTGTGGGCGGGCAATTAAATATCTACACAATAGATAAGAATACCTGACCTAAATGTGTTGGTCTTATCATGATGTCATCCAAAGCGACATCTTTACCATGACTAATCTTGTTGGTAACGGATGTTTCTGACAAGGAATGATAGATATTTATTGACAGATATTTATTAAGTGTCTCACGGTATAGAGGGTGGGCGGGCAGTAAGATTATCTTACACTAATCCTCTAAAAGAAGTGGGATTATCTGATTGCCTCGAAGATCCGTATTCAGAATCTTAGCTTTAAATTGAACTAGAACACCGATCTTACGCACCTTTAGGAAATAAATAATAAACCCAGGTCCTACTCCCTGAGAATCTCTATAGAAGAAAACAGAAAAGGTTTTTTTTTAATGTATTTATTAATCAGCTGTAAAGTGTTCAAGCCTTATTGATTCCTAATTTAAATTACTTCATCGAACGAAATTCGTGTTGTGTAGAAAGATGTCCAACTTTCTTTACACTAATTGTTGAACATCGTCCATTCGCTATGCTGAGAACGTCTGCTCATAGGAAGAATCGTCGCAAATTGGGTTGCAAGGCGAAGCGCTTGGGTCGTACACATTGCCGCACTGAACTACGGTATTGTCTATTACTGTATTATTAATTCATGTCTCTCATGTGATTAAACCTGTTCTTCGCTCAATATTTTGTTCCATTGTTTCATTACAGTATTATTAACCAGAACTACGGGCGTTATACAAACTTTATAACAATTCGACTACCAAAACAAGCACCGACGTAACGTGGCTTCCCTCTGTCTTTTCTACAAATATTTCCATAGCAATTGTTCTGATGACCTTAGTGTCTCGACTGCATGAATTTAATCATACTACTGGATTGGCAACTAGGCCTCGCTGTTTTACTGCTGAACTATGTAGTACTTATTCTATTATTATTATTATTCTAATAATTTCTTTTTCTTTCATTTCTTACCTATGAACTCCCTCCTGACTTCTTCCTTCCCTGCCACCTACAATCTTCAAAATGTTAAATGTAACGTCAATCGCCATACCCTGTCTTCCTGTTCCTTAATTGTCCTTTCTCCTAACTAAAGTCTTCTCCTTCTTTTTCACTCCCTGTAACCCCGCCCCCAATGGCAGTATCGCCTTGCTTGGGGGTGAAATGATTTAAGAAAAAAAGTAGAACCAACAATAAAATGAACAGAGTTAGATTACTACTGTAGTGCATCCAATACTCATTCAACACTTGAGGCTTTGCGTTGGACCGACATAAGCTTATGGCGCTTGACCGTGTTTAGTAAACTAATATGACAAGTATTCAGTCAGTCAGTTATGTGCTTAGGTGATCATGTATCTTTCGATGATTTTTCCCGCAGTAGGTTGCCATTTCTTTCTGCGGTTACTATCCAAAGCTATAGAACCCGGTCTGTTCTGCTACTTACCTATAGCTGGGGTTGGGGAAGAAGAGGATTCATGCCTTTCTCAAGTGTATTAGCACATAAGTGAATGTAATGAATTCGGCTGGAATTTGAACTCGGCTCTCCAATTCCTCAACCCGAGCCGCTATACATTACTCCATCGTGCCTCCAAGGCAAGTATTACTATGGTGAATTCAGTATTTACTAAGATCACCACACTTGTGACCTTGTGCCAAACTAAACTAAATCCAATAATATTAATATAGAATAAACGATTCGGCGTAGAGTAAATGTTTAGTGAGGCTAGTCTGGTTGACCGTTACTCCTGAGTAGTGAGTTCGACCCTCAATGAGGGCCCCATACAAAATTCGAAGGCTTACGGCCACATCACGTTGAAACACCGGTTTCCGTACGATCACCGAAGTTAAGCAACATCAAGCCTGGTCAATACCTAGATAGGTGACCGCTTGGGTGCTATAAACTTGGATATGCGGGTGGAGTAATGGATAATGGCTCGGAATTGTTAATCGGAGAGCCGAGTTCCAATTTCGGTTGAGTTCGTGATATTCACTTACGCGCATATACCCTTGGGAAAAGTATGACTCCACCTCTTCTCCCCAAGCTATGGGTTAATTAGTAAAACTTGTATCGCTAAATCATTATTTAAAAATATTTCTTACAATCTAAAAGTATTTTCTAGCATTAACTAACCTGAAATGGTTTGATAAGCCGTAAAAAACGAATCAATAAACCAAAATTCGGCATAAAACCAACAAGGGTTAATAAAAATCGGAAAATCAACCAACTAACAATCTGGCCCACCGGAAGCTATTTTTACAGACTATTGTGATTGGTTGATTGTTTTTACGGGCTTATAAACTCTTTACAGGTTATTCAAAGCCAAAATAAATTTTGAATTAGAAGATTTTTTTTTTTTTTTTTTTTTGCTGGTGAATATTGCACTGATATTTTTTGGAATATCAATGATTTTTCCAGATACAAGTATTACTATTTAACCCATATCTGGAGGAGAGGAGATGAACACTATTTTGAATTCAATCCTAAGTATCCTACACATCGCTGTTACAACTACTGAAACGTCTTACTGGTCTTGTTTCAGAATAAAATCGGTTAAACTTAATATTGATATATTCTCTATTCTTTCTTAGGTGCGTATGTTGTCCGAGGGATGTTGGTCAAATATATATTGTTATATATATATATATATATATATATATATATATATATATATATATATATATATTATTTTATTTCACCGCTAAGTTTAATTATTTCGACAAAGTGGCCATGAGTAGAATGTCGCATGACATTAAAGGAAGACACGTGTCGCTTTACACTTGTGTGTGTCCCATGATCAGAGAGCTACATCAGAGTGACGTGTACTTCGTTATGTGCTTCGCGACGTGTAGTCAGTTCATCTATGGGTTAAATATCACTATAGACTGGACTCTCTAGCCTTGGATGGCAACTAGACAAAGAGAAGGAAAACTCTGAATTCAAAACATAGAGAAGATAATGGGAAGTCACTCTATTATCATACCTAAGAAGTCATGACAGATAATAAAGGAAAGGAATATGTGGAGAGAACTATGATCGCATACGTCTTGAAGAGACATAGCATTAAGAATAAAAAAAAATTGTCAGTTACGTGATTAGCTACATGTTAATAATTAGGTACGTGTTTTCTTTTGATTGGATCGCGGACCAAATCCATGATTCTTTTTGGTTAAATCACATTGCTAAATATATTCCACGCGCTACACGTACATCATAGGCCATAAAAATATTCCTGTTCTTAAGAAAGAAATGGATGAAATTAATTCGAAAAATATAATTTCAGAATGATCAAGTATTTCATCAAAAAGTACTCTTGAATTGGTCTATATTTTTATCATTACTGTTTTTTTCGGAATGCTACACAATAAGACATACCCTTATTTTGAAGACAAAGTTTTGGAGAAAAAAGCTACAGTCTTATTCGAAATATTTTTATTGAACAAAAATTAAATCTGATACTTTATATATATATATATATATATATATATATATATATATATATATATTGTTCTAAACACAAAAGAGATCAATATGTCGAAATAAAAAATATCCGACAAATTAAAAAAAATAAATTAAAGGAAAGAAAAATACTTACTTTTTGTTTAACTTTGTTTCAAGACCTACAAAAATCTTCACTGCTTTTACTCTTGTTTGGGAAGGAATCAGACATTTTAGTAGTGGGTCCAATATTATCACTTATTTTACAAAAAATATTTTTATTACTGTAAAAATGAGTTAGTCTTTAGTGCAATAAATAAATGTTTCAATGTCTATAGTTTTTTTGTGAACGTTCTTTTGAGAGAAGTGTACTCTTGAGAAAGCCAGACGGTTTGTGAAAAAAATTGTTACAGGTATAAATCTTTTAGAGTTAGCGGTTAAGACCATCAAAATTGTTTGTGATTTGTTAAGGATTCATTTTTGAATTTATTGAAAAATATTCTTTCGTATTTACTAGCCAATGAGAGACGTGATCTCAAGCCCTTATGAATGCCCGGATAGTGATCCTTTTTTTACCTAATAAAAGAAATCCGGTTAAGAGATACCTTGAGAAAGCATTTAGACATCGCATCGAAAACATTTAGACGTCAAGTTGAAACCATTTTTGACTTGAAGGCAGATAGTTATAAGCCAGCAGCAGAGAACCGAAGGAATTTTGACGTTCACAAGTCAAATTTCTCCTGCGGTTGAAAGAACGAATAAACGAAAAGAACACAAAGATGTTACTGAATATAAAAGAAAAAGACATTTCAAAATACTGCTAAATATCCCAGAGATAATCGTGGGATGAGTAAAAGTATATATTTTTTTCGTTTTTTCAAAAGGTGGTTGCTCCTTTTATCTGCCTTTCTGAAGGTTGTTTTCTCTGTTTGACATATTTTCGAAAATGTAACCCTTTTGTTATTTTTGAAAATCTAATCCCTTTTGTCATATTAGAAATCGTTATCCTACCTTAATAAGTGCATAAAGGAAATATTTGTGCAAATATATTGTGTATATTTTTATACTGTTAAAAAATGTTTTCCTTTAAAATCTTTCTCAATAGTTGAGTCTTGTTTACGACTATTTAGACTTAGAGATAAAGAGAAGCATGAGTTTTCTTTTTCAATTCTATTCCTATTATGTTTTTTTTGTGTGTTTGGCGCAAATATTTATGATTTAGTAGGGTGTTAAATTTTTATAATTTTTTCCCACGATTTCTTCACCCACATGCACACAGGTCGATTATGCACTCAATTTGAAAGTTTAACATGATAAATAATGACACAAAATATTTTTTCCAAATAGTTATTTTTTTGAGGAAACGAGTTTTAAAATTTACGTTTAGGTTCAAAATCATAGTGTTGGAATTTCATTCCAATGATCAGTGAAATCCTTATAGCACAGCCTTATAAAATTTATAATTTACTGAAGCTTTACAAATTTTATATGGACAAGATGCATGGAACAAGCACATTATTACTAAATCATTGTGCCATCAAATAAAACCATCATTTAATTCAAAGGGAAATTATACTGAATAAATTAGCTGTATTATGGTGTAATATGGTATACAGTGCAGTAATTTAGTTCGAAGTTCAATAATAATAATGTGTGCCCTGAAATATTATGGTGTTATTTCTTTCTTTTTATTAATCATGATCTAACAAATGATCTAACAAACCTTATTTATTGAGTAGCCTTTTTTGTAATTATTTTACAATGTTTTACCGTATTTACTTATCGAATACAGAAAATATTGCATATTTGCTTGTGGTGATTCATAATCAGAATTCTAGTTTGAATATATTTTTCGTTTAATGTATCTAATACAAAAGATATTAATTTTATTTGGATTTATTCTTGAAATAGTAAAATTTTGAAGTCGGTTTGTACGCAAAGACCTGCGGAAATTAGGTATTTCTCTACATTATTTTCAGGCGACCTTGAAAACTAAATGCTCAAAAATTGTTGAAAGCTCTTAATCTAATTTTTCGATGTTAGTACTTATCATATCAAACCTCAGCTTGTGTTTCAAGTGCAATGATGATTTTCTAAAAAAAAAAAGTGAAAAATCAACCTGCCCTGATTTACACCTGAGCAAGAGTCGGTCTATTCCATCGTCCAGTTTTAGGTTCTCATAAATAAGCTTTTGCGTTGCATCAATTAATATTATTAAGGTATATGACTACTAGCATCTTATATTAATGGCATAGAATGCTCTTCGCCCTTTAAAAATTGTCATATTTATAGAAATTCTTGTTTTCTCTGATCCAAAACTCATTCATAGGGATTATCTTCGAGATATTACCACTATGCTTCTTTCTCTCGCAATTTCAATTTATCACTTTTCATTCCTTCAAGCACAAGCACATTTTGGGTTTAAAAAGCTGAGGAAAACTCGATCTATTTGAAAAATATGTTAGAATAACTGATAACTTATACTGCGAGTAACCCACCTGCATACGGATAGAAAATGAATTGAGCAGTTATACTAAAACAGAGATGTGAGACAAGAATGCGTTTCCCCACCAGATTTATTCAAATTCTATAGCGACGTTATCCTAAGGTCGGGACCGAAACCCGACCGATTTAGTATCAATCGGAGATGCTAGTCGTTAATCGACGCCCGGCAGGGAGAAAGACAAATTTTTGCATATTTATTTTTTCATACACACACCAGTGACTCAGAACACAATCGCTAGTAAAGTCTTGCAGTTTCTCTCTCTCTCTCTCTCTCTCTCTCTCTCTCTCTCTATATATATATATATATATATATATATATATATATATATATATAAGCAAATATATGGATATAGATCCGACTGTATGAAGAAAAATATACGGAAAAAACAAACAAAATTCCTAATATGCGATTATGCTGTTTTAATATTGACATTATATTAACATTAAAATGTTAACGTTGACATTATATTAACATTAAAACAGCATAATTGCATATTAGGATTTTTGTTTTTTTTTTCGTATATTTTATATATATATATATATATATATATATATAGGGAGAGAGAGAAAGATTAAATAGGCCGGTAAATGAAATTTAAAGGAAAAAGCCAACAAAATGATAGCAATATTGTCAATAAAACTCATATTTATTACATATTAACTTTTTTGACTGAAACGAAACACGAAGAGATCGATTTTAAAGTCAGAATTTTGCTGCGTTCTTTTTCAACGATGCGAGGAATAAACAAAGAAGTCCCTGAGTAAACCCAAATACCTGTTTATGTTAGAATTTATTAGGAAAATAAATTTCAACTCCGATCTACGTCTGTCCTCTCGGCTGTAGACGCCAAAATCAGGCATCCGATGTCATCTGCATTATGATATGGTAGGTTGAAGTATTTTGAGACAGGAAAATTATTGGTCTTGTCCCTGACGATTTTCTAAATGGTTGTTAAATCGAAGTCGGAATTCTGTACCGTTTCTTCCATATAGTTACCTTGTTGGCACTTGTTGCATATATATATATATATATATATATATATATATATATATATATATATGTGTGTGTGTGTGTGTGTGTGTGTGTGTGTGTGTGTGTGTGTGAGAGAGAGAGAGAGAGGGAGAATATGTGTTTTGAAAAGTATAAACATTCTATGTCTACTAAATTTGACTATCATCTATTCTAAAATGCGAAAAATATTCCGCCAACCTTGGCTACTGCATGCAGATGCACGATATATCCAACATCAAGTCCGTGTCCGAGCTTTCGACTCACATGCCCTCATCAGGACCGTGTCCAAGTAAAGTAAGGTGAAGAAAATCAAGCGTTTTCAGTGGTACATTTGAAGCTTTCGCTATATTTTTAGAGCAAATCAGATAAGTCCAAAGACATTCGAAATATCGAAGGTGGAAACGGTTAACGTATTTTTTTTTCCATTTTGTTATTTGTTATCTACTATTAGTCCAATATGTAGATTTATATATCATATCACACACGCACACACACATACATACACACACACACACACATATATATATATAAGTAGTTGCATGAAAGAATTACGCTACGGGTTTCGACGCTCGAAAGGACCTCTTCAGACTAATAATGGTTTTATTGATGGGAACTTCTAAAGAGTTAATGGATTTTATTTTTTAATCCGACCTTTTTTATTTATTACATCAAACATTATTTTTAGCGGATAGCCATATTTGAGTAGAAGCTTACTTTATTTTAAACAGTAATTATTTCGTCTACAGGCATGCGTACTCGAGAAAACCTAATAATAAAAATGTGCCCTCTGTGAATAAGGAGTCCGGTTCCCGCTAATGCCGCAATCTTGCGACCTTGTGCCAGACTAAACTAGGCTTTTCATATTTTTTTATGCAACGCCCACTTTCTCTTGTTCTCGTTACCCGCAAGGGAAGACGTACGTTTGTCTTGTACTCATTGTTTGCATTAAGGTTTACTAAAGCTGAGAACTACCCACTAAAAAAGGTGAGGTAAGTAGGAAGGTTGTCCTGTGCCGACACTAGTAAGCCTCGAGGCCAGCTCACCTTGAAAAATTAATTTACCTGGGCTCAAACGGTGGGGGTGGAATACGCAATTATCTTAGCAACAAAAACCGCATAATTTAACTTTCCTTTTATTCACGGAATTATTTAAGCAAATGCCGGCGGGAAATATTCAAGTGACAAGATGATTAACTTTATATAAATTATTGATATGTTTCTTCGCATTTCGTCATTACAAACAAACCACCGATTTTCCAGCAAACAAACATCCGGTATCTTTTTAATCCGGATAGAATTACACTTTAATTTCTCGATGCTCTTGTAATTAACTATTATATTCATATTTAATATTGGTTTAATTTAAATTTTTAACAGTTTTCAAACTTTAAAAATATGATTATATAATTACGAATTTAGTCGTCTACTGTAATTACATAATCTCGGTTTGATCCGACGAAAGCATAGCTTTCTGAGATTTGCGCTACCGGAAAATGAGACGTGCACTTGTATTGGAATATTTTTAAGGAATAATAATGTCTACACGTCTGGATTAATTAAAATGGATTGAAGTTCTTAGATAAAGTATTATCGTTATTAATTTTTGGCTGGCATTTCTTTCATTTTATTCCTGTAAATAGACCTAATAGTCTTAATTTTTCATAATTTCTTAGATGAAGCATTGGTAATTATTATTCATTTTTTTCTTGTATTTCTTTAATTTTGATTTCACACTGTTCACACACCAACAAAATGGAACTTTTCTCTGTTGATTTATCTTTGAGTTTTGTTTTTGGCTTATTTAGGGACCCTGATTTCTTAAAAATGACAAAAGAGGCAACTATCCTGTCAGTTTGAGATGTCCGAATGTTGCAATTTTACATTTTGAATACTAATTTTCTAGTTAAGCCCATTGGAATAACTGGAATAATGGAATCTTTTTTTTCCTTCCACTTGACGTAGTGTTGCACTTATGTAAGTATCAGCAAATAAAAAGGCTTCTATCGTAGAACAATAGTTTACTACTTTCTCGAGTCATTTCCAATTAGTTCCAGCCTCATTGGGTACCCTACTTATATGGTTTTGAGTTAAGATCAAATTAGAAAATAAAGGACTACCTTTATTTTCTAATTTGATCTTAACTCAAGAACTGGTGTATTACGAACAGCAATTTAATCTAATGTTAGTTTCTTAGTAGCCAATCCTATTTTAGATTCTATTCTAGTGCCTGTCTTTCTTCACAGTATCGCTGAATTGATGAGTAAGAAACTGATTAAGCTGTCGTATGAGTAAGCGTGTAACGTGCACACACCTATTACCCGATGATAATACCGGATATATTCTAGACTCATTTGTAACAAGAAGGGTGAAGCCATTGCCAGAGGTTAATATGCAAGCCTAAGTAGATATCTGAATTTCGAATGCTGCCTTTCAATGCAGACAGGATCTCTACTCATAAAAGATTGCCACAGCACAATATTCCTGCTTCGATTTTTCTTTGTACCATGCCAACAGAATACGAGATTAATGTCGTCGTCCCGGTGACAACCATAAAATAAAAAGTTGCATTTGATCAGTTATTAAAAATGGCGGAGCGCTAAATCAGTTTTAAAGATTCCTGATTCTATATTTTGTATTTGATTCTCTCACAAAATTAATATTTTTAGATCAACTTCGTACTGTAAATATTTTTTGTTTTGATTTTAAATACATATTTTTTGAATTTTATTTGTATTTATTTTCTAGAATGAGATATATACATTTTTAATGCCTATAAATCTTATAAAGTGTGTTTCATTAAGACGGATTATATATAAGGGTGTTTCATTAAGACGGATCAAAGTCAGCAGTAAATAAATCAGTGTTATTGGTGAAAATGTATTTATTTCTCTATTGGATCATGTTATTTAAGTTATGTGTGAAAAATAATATCGCTCAAATGTCCGCCAAATCTGAAAGAAAAGAAATCATTAGACGGTTAAACTTAATTCACATTTAAAATCAGTCCAAGTTATTGGAACACCCTTTATAAAAGTCTTTGAAGCTAATGAAAAAATAATGAAGTTTTTTAATTTATTTTTGAAAATTAATTTGGTTTAGTGCTGGGGTCTCCTCTTAGTGGCATTTTGGTTTGTTTATTTATGGAATTTCTAAAATGTGGTCCTTTCAAAAATAAAAAAAAAATCTTATTATTTTATATACATAGATGCTTCTCTATTAATATATCCACAAAACATAATTTTACCCGATCTTGTCAACAAACTTAATAACATCGAAGCCACAACAGATTTCATCTTTGAATCTGAGTGTTTACCCTTCCTAGATATCATGCTACATAGAACTAATAACGACTTTCAGTTGGGGGTTTATAGAAAATCTACCAACAAAAATGACCTTATCAATTTTTATTCCTACCAATGTAACAGGATAAAATCTGGAATAATTATAGGATTCCATTTAAGAGCATTAAGAATCTGCAAACCCAAATAATTAACTGAAGAAGAAATATACACAGAAAAAACTTTCAAAACGTAAAATATCGTCATTATTTCATCAACAATTGTAAGAAAAACGCATACAAAATATACAACCACAAAAATATCACAACATTATTAATAACAATGGCAATAAACTAGATAAAAACACATAAATACTACCTACTAACTCCTTAACGTCTACTATCCAAAACCATTTACCAAATCTTAACAATATCAAAATAATTACAACGACATCCAAAACTATTATGCATATGATCATAACCAAAAAGTACCCATAACAATAATAATTCTGAAGCAGGTATATATAAAATAAACTACCACGTCTGCTCCTCCCAATACATTGGGGAAACGTGCAGAAATTCTTAAAAAAGAATCTGTGAACACAAAAAAAAAATCTTATAAACAACAATTTATCAAATGCATTACACATAGAAAGAAATTCAACCACAACTTTTATCTAAAAAATGCCACACTTATTAAAAGAGAAAATAACTTAGACGAAAAATTCTCGAATCTTAACAAAATATAAATCTGCGCCCCGGGTGTTTTCAAATATCTCTATTCCTGAAAAAATTACTACTTTCTCAAGCCAACATACATGAACATGTTAAAAAATTAAAAGAAAACAGTTAAATCTATAACCACCTGTTACTTATATATATATATATGTATAATAAATAACTTAATCCCAAATTAAAATAATTTAACTATAAATTATATTATAAAAAAGAAATATAAAAAAAATCGACAACAACATCATTTACCTATTTTCGTTCATCAGACGTTACTTAGTATCCCTCATAATTTACATAGACTTTTCAGTTAGCCTGATAAATAATTTTTTTGAAAAAAAAACAGTATTTTTCTTCGGTTTATAAATACTTGTTACAAAATGAAAACCTTACTTGTGCCTTTTGCACCATAGAACGGAACGCGTCGCCTAAGATAAATTTCCCTTTTGTCTTTATTTATATAGTCCTTTTATAGATATATATTTCAGTTATATCTGGAATTTTTGCACACATGCGCGCGCATATATATATATATATGTGTGTGTGTGTGTGTGTGTGTGTGTGTGTGTGTGTGTATTTAGGCAGCAATCCTTCTTTCCTGCACATTTCATTGAATACGACAGACAATGTGGTTTGATTTAGTTTTTTATACAATTTCTCGTGTGATCTAATAATTTTTTCTTTACGAATGATAAATTATATGAGAACTGTCCAATTTTTTATCTGAGCTCTTTCGGCTATACATTTAGCCAAAGGTTAAAATGTAATAAGGTTCAAGTTTGAAATATATTAACTGTTAACAAGAAATAGTTTGTTGTATGTATTTATATAATGTTTTTATTTTCAAAACACGGTCAAGATATTGTGTCCACGTTCATAGTTGATACTATTGAGTGTTATATTTCAATATCTTTTTGATAACACAGCAATGTATCTGTAGAATGAGGAAGCAAGATTATGTTTACATGGGGCTTTTTTAGGGGTGATTTCTGTGATCCGGTAGTGCCTTCGTCCCAAGAGTGCCGGTTTAAAGAGGTCGAACTGTATCCGTAAAATGTAAAACGCATAATTAATATATAATATTATAATTCCTGATGAACTGTACGATTGAGAAACAGAAAAATACAATCGGTAGAAAACAGATTCAAGAACATACAAAGATTAATGGAAATAACAAAGCTAAAAGAAAGAACAATACTCGAAGGGATCAGAAAAGATTTATATGGATCCGGGTACAGACCAAAATATGAAATACCAAAGATGTGATGAAGTGATTGAACAACAAAAATGGAGGTAAGCGTTTTTTGTCTGTTTTTTTTTTTTTCCAATCATTTCACATCAAGAAAATGGATAAGACGCCAGTAGTTACTGACTGTGAAAGAAAATGAGAAAACTTTAGTGAGGGGAAAGTTAAAAAAGGAACAGGTTTCAGGAAGACAAAAGATGGCGATTGACACTGCATTTAAACTTTGAATATCAAAGTAAGATATGGAAAACAAAAAGGCGGAAGAGAGTCCCACAAGCGAGAAGAGCGAAAGAAGAAACTGCTAGCATAGAATTTACGGTTACATCTAGCCATTAGATTATGAGACCTTGCCGCCAATCTAGTACTACTATCATCATGAAAATATTTATAGAAAAGGCACAGGGAAGCTATATTACGACGGTGGGAAAGTGACTGAAGCCAAGATAGATAAATAACTGAGCATAAATACGAAAATATCAGAACAGGTGAAGTAAATAACTACCACTAAGTATCCTAGAGCAGAAAAAACGTTAAAAATGTTATATATATATATAATCTATAATAATATATATATAATATATATATAAATATATATATATATATAATATATATATAAATATATATAATATATATATATATATATATAATATATATATAATATATATAAATATATATAATATACATATAAATATATATAATATATATATAATATATATATATATATATATATATATATATATATATATATATATATATATATATATATATATATATATATATATATATATATATATATATATATATATATATATATATATATATATATATATATATATATATATATATATATATATATATATATATATATATATATATATATAATCAATTTTGATTTAAAAGAACTGATCCGACGTGCAAACTTTCGGGGAAAACAACTGAGACATTGCTCTAATTATTGAACGATTTAGTTAATACCACTTTGACTGATAAACACCTACAACAACCAAATTTTTTTAATTGCCATATTAGTAAAAAAAACGCCCTCACATAAATTTTCAAAAATTCAACATCAGCGTTGCGACTGCACGCTCCACAAGTTTGTATCTGTTATCAATAACACACTTCAAAAAAATATTTCGATTTGCGTTGTATTTTTTCGTCTCGGATGCTACCTGAATTTTACCAAAAAGAAGATAGTTTTCATGCTCGATGATGACTTGAGAACCTGTTGAAAGTACTAGCATATTTAAGGAAGACCTAATACAATTTATAATTTTTAAAAAACAAGGATTATAACACACATTCATCAAGTGTTTAGTGGGGTTAATGCATTTTAAAAATTTAGTTAACGAAGTGAATTCGCCATTTTATCTCATTAACTTTACTAATTTACTTTTTGTATGAATGATTCATTGTAATATAAATTAAACTGCACTACATAATATATATATATATATATATATATATATATATATATATATATATATATATATATATATATGCTGTATTTAGGGAACAAGAATTCTTTTAAACATGTTTGGTTTAATAATATCGACAAGTTCCGTCTGCACAATTTTTTATTAACTTTTAAAATTTTCGAATTAGTTGTCTTATATATTAAGTATATTTACTGATTATCACCTTTTTTCCACAAATTTTTGCTTTTTTTATCTAGAAACATGAAAAGTGTTTTTTTCTATGTGCCGTGTCCTTTCAGGACGTAGGCGATCAAGGCTCTCCACCTCCCTCTATCCCTTGTAGATCTCAACAAGTTCCTTCCCTCTGCCACCTCCACCAAACCACGTTCTGTCATCTAATTGCTTAAAGTCGCTAGGTATGCGTTGCTTTCCTTTGTCTCTCTTTCCCTCTATCCGACCCGTGAGTATCAGATTCTCCAGGACCTCTTTCCTCATTATGTGTCCCAGAAACTTCAGCTGGCTCTTCCTGATGTTAAGTATAAGCCTCCTCCTTGTTTGTATCCTCTCAAAGACCTGTGTCTTTTATTTGGAACTATAAAAATGGCAACATTTTCTACACATTTCGGCATTTTTAATTTAGGAATGCAAATAAGCAACTTTTTATACACAGTTCTGCTTTTTTAAATAGAAATATGAAAAAAAAATACTTCTACACATTTCTGTTTGTTTTCATTTAGAAATATGCAAAAATTATTTTTTCTACACATTTTTGCTTTTTTATTTAGATATATTAAAAAGGTAACTTTTTTTAAACATGTTATCTTTTTCCATTTTTTCTACAGATTTATATTCTATATGTGCTATCTTTATGGGTAAAAGTGATCAGTGTCAGGTATTGAACGTATGTAATATAAATAAAGCGCAGTGAACGTGTATCCGTCCGTCCGGTTTTCAATCTCGGTGGATCATAAACTACCTGAAATAACAAGTAGTAATTAATGTAGTTACACGTGATTAAAAATTAAATAACTCATTTAAAGTTAAATTTAATTATCAAACAGAGTGGAAGGTTTAAGAATCCATTGTTTATTAAAAGTTTAACTTTCACTTCGCTTTTCGTCGCAATTGCAATTGATATTGTCTAATTGAACCGTAATTAAAATTTAAGTGGGGCACGGTATGTGGCTCAATTTTTTCTAACTTGCGTATCGTGACGTATTCGAAATATGACATAGTTTGGGTTCATTAATGTCTTTTAAGAGTGACTTTATGTGAAAGGATCATAAAGAATGGTGATTTTAAATGAAAATTAAAATTGCGCGAAAAATAAATGTAAACAAGCTATGGAGATAGGTTGCGAAATATTATGCTGTATTAAAGTGTCGAATAAAGATAAAATAATTTTATTATTTCTAAATTATTATAGCTTGTACGTGCATAGGACGCTGAAGGCCCAAAGGCCGTCTGCAGGAAATTCGGCTTCTAGGATAATTATGAATATAAAAGTGGACACGAGAGGCTTGAAAATTGCATAAGAATAAAAGAGACTGTCGCCTCTTGGTGTGGACCTCCGTTACATATATATGTGTGTTTGCGTGTGTATGTGTGTATGTATATGTGTGTGTGTTTTACAGTGGTGTTCACCTTCTATAAGGCGCGAGCGCTCCTCTAGATAGAGCTTACAGAGTAAGCTTATGCTGATATATGTAGAAAATAACGGTTAATCATACACTTGAACGGGTTAAGATTATAGTTATCGGGGAAGAAACCTCTTGGGAGTCGGTTCCACAAGACAATGCTTCGTGAGAAGAAGCTGATTGGGTAGAATTTACATCTCACCAGGGTAATAGAAAGAGAATGAGGATGGTTCGCTACAATGTGCGTAGAATAGCGGGTCTTAGCCCTGAAGGCTAACACTGATGAAACTAAGGAGTGTACTTCATCTGAACACTCTCCATGGAAATAGCGATAGAACGGCGAGAGTCTTACGACATCTTGTGTATCAGGAAGAGGTTGCAGGGTGGAGAATAATTATAAGTCAACTACAAGAACGCCGTGATGCTTTTGGATTCCGTCCCGCCCATATATGTTAGCAGTATTCCATTTTCGTCTTGATCTAGCTCTTGTAAAAGTAGAGGAAATCAGGAGGAGTGAGGTACTAGCTGAAGCTGTACAACGAACCAACCATTTTTCCAGCATCGTTCGCGATGTACGAGTTCCAGTTGAGGTTTCAATAGACTCTTAAGGCACGGGCCTCCCTGAGGTAAGATCCGTTCATCACGATTGGTGAAAATTCTGGGTTCGATCGGCGATAGTGGAAGGTTTGGTTTCTGAGGCATTGACTGTGACTAATCAGTTATTTTTCCCCCGCTGGGCTATTAGTGCTATATCAGAGGTGAGATCAGCTGCCAACCTCTGGCCATCGGGAGTATTGGAGATGCATCCATATCCATTGTGTCATTAGCATAGACATTCACAAATGATCGGAGTATACTCTTAGACAGATCATTTATGTAGAGTAGGAAGAGGGTTGGACCGAGAAGCAAACATTGTGGGACGCTCGCGTTGATCGCCTTGGACTTAAAGGTCTGGCCATTAACAACTATGTTAATGTTTCCCGTTAGGAAAGACTTTATAACCAAAAAGACTCTTCCAGTGATTCCATAGCTAGGAAACTTGAGCAGTAATCCCATATGCCACACTTTGTCAAAGGCCTTTGAAATATCTAATGCGATCGTCCTTGTTGTGAAGTTCCTCACTAATTCTGTGAGTAATCGCGGTTAGGATATCAGCAGTGGACAGGGCAGATCGAAATCCTTACTGTTTGTCGCTCAAGAGGTTGTTCCGATTGAGGTGATCAACAAACTCCTTGCTGATTGTCTCTTCAAAGCAGTTATAACACTGAGGAGACTGATGTGTCTATACTGTGAGGTGGATGATCGCTCAACCGCATTTTTTGAAAAGCGGGCATACACTTAACACATTCGACAGATTTCTCCTTCAAGCAGTAGTTAAATAATTTCACTAAGATTGGGCATAACTCCGGGTTAATATTTTTAAGGGTTTTATATTTTTAAACACTAGGATTTTGTTGGGACCGGTAGTTTTCTTAGGATCAAAACTTTTAATAAGTCTTAAGACTTCCCGGGTTGTAATAAAAATATTACTGAGACTGTGTTCAGTGAGACGGGGGAAATCGGGAAGGGGATGGCCTTTGTCATCTAACGTTAAGATTGAGGCGAAGAGCTTTACCTTATCTGACCTGGGGGTCATTTATAATAGTAGGCATTGATGCTTTTCAGAATTTGGTTAGAGATCTTCCAGAATTCCTAGAATCCAATTTGCTTGCTTTCAACTTTGGCTTGGGCCGCTCGAGCATAGCTACACTTTGCATTTTCTTGCAGCGATTGCAAGCAGTTCTGAATGCAACAAGTGTCCTACTACATCTCTTCCTGTCAGAGATATTGTAGTAGTGGTTATGATGAGGTATAGGTTCAGAATATTCGAGGGTAAACCAAGGATGGCTGTTCGGTTTCTGCTGGAAGTTTTTACGGGGTATAAAACCTTCCATTCCAGCAAGGATCCATTCTGATCCGAGGGCAGCAATTTTGGTGGTAATCTGTGTAATTAAGAGACGTACACGTAGCGTAACAGTTATCGACCTGGAAATTGGTATCGGCGAACTGAGTTCAAGTTCTAGCCTGGTACGGTGCTTTCACTTCGCACTAATGCCCTTAGGAAAAGCATACATGCACCACTTTTCTTCCATTAATGGATTAAATAGAAGGGACAAAACTGGGTCCCTCAGCCTTGGGTGACAGACTTTAATAAAGATTAGTCTGAATTCAACAGGAAATCATTCCACTATCTTTTTCTTGAAGTCAAGACAATTCACTGATAATAAAGAAAAAGTAATCTATGGAGAGCCTTGATCGCCTATGTATGTATAAGTGGACACTAAGGTCAACACTGACCGGCGACAATCTGTTTCATGTTTGAATGCAATCTTTCATGCGTTCAAGCATAAAACAGACTGTCGCCTCTCCGAAAACTTCAATATAATTATTTGAATTAAATTGAATTAAAGTAAGCTCTGTTCCATCTTCAATCGAAATTCAAAAAAAAAATTTCGCTTGAAGATGGAACAGAGCTTACTTTAATTCAAATAATTATATTGAAGTTTTCGGCTCTTTGTTTTGAAACATGAGACCTCTTATCTAGCTGAGGTTGCATTAAAAAACCGTACATCATTCAATTTTGAAATGTTTTAAAATTATTACAAAGTTGAATCATTTAATATGTTAAACCAAATTTTTGCTTTTTTATCTTTTCAGTTGGGCGAAAATAGCAGAACAAGACCTGCCTCGTGGTTGAGACAGTTGCTTATTTCCCAATGATATTCAGTGGTCAATGTTCGAGCCCAGATAAAATGACAGGATTTCTAATGCTGATTTTCGAGGCAACCATTTGGAATACACTCCTATTTTGCCAATTCCATTTTAGTCGCAATGGGCTAATCAGAGTAAATGTAAGAAATCTCCCAAAATTTACCGATATTTAAACAAAATACATTTCATCTCCACCCACTGAAAAAAGAAATTGTCACAAATTCGATAAAAATGGGAAAATTGAGATCGCTTAATATGTACCCCATTTTATAGATTTTTTTCTTGAACCTTTAGAATCTTATGATATTTGTGCTTGTCACTCCGACTTCGTTAGTTTCCACGACCGTTACGCCCTGCTAATACCTCATAAATATTGAACTATTCCGTTTTGATTGCATAGAAAAACAAGGCATATCAGAGACGGTACTTGGTATCAGTGAAAAAAGAAAAGAAAGAATATAGATAGATAGATAGATAGATAGATAGATAGATAGATATGAACAGAAGGAGATAGATAAGAACAGAATGAGATAGATAGATGATAGATAGATAGATAGATAGATAGATAGATGAATAGATAGATAATAGAGATGAACAGATGAGGTAGATGGATAGGTAGATAGAGATAAAGAAAGAAAGAAGAAAGTGTTTAACATTCCTGTTAATATCGCATAAATAATGAACTATTCCTTTTTGATCGCGTGAGAAGAAAAAAAGATATGAAAGACACTACTTAGTTTCAGTGAGAAAATGAAAGAAAGGAAGGAAGATAGAAGCGTTTAACGGCTGTTTCAGTGAAATGGAAAAGTTGTCAACATCAAATCTTTTCATTTGTGCCTCCTTACTTTTTCAAATAACGACCAGCATTCGTATTTATGATTGTTATTGCAATATTTTGTTAAAGTTGTTAAACTCAAATATTTTAACGATGCGATAGGGGAACTTCTACGCATATTCTATTGTAAAACTTGCATTGAGCTTACTCAATCATTAACTTAAGAATTAAGAGCCATCCGAAATTTCAAATAGGAAAACGGTGTGGTTTTCACGGGTTAAAACTTGTTGGTATAATTTTATTATATCACTTTCGACAAAATATGAACGGGTAAAGTAAATCAGCAGCCATCCCCGAAAACTTTCCTCTTGTAACCATTCCAAACCAGTTTATTGCTTTATGAGGGTCCTGGAGCACTATTGCTCTGACAAATCAAAGCACGACACGAAAATATATGTCTCTGTTTGTTTTTGTTTGTTTGTTTTGGGGGAGGGGGGCTCAAGTTAAATGAGAATCAGATGGAATAAGAATTATATAAGACAATTTGGGAAAAATGACATAGATATATCTAACCTTTGATCAAATGCCGCATAAACAAAATCAACTTTACTGAAACGAAACGTAATTCACATTAAACATCTCTAAACCAGTGGTTCCTAAACATTTTGATGTTGCCGCCACCTTGGATACCAAAACACAACCTTAACATAGCACCCCCACCACCACCACCACCACACTCCAGGTACAATATGCGTGTGTGTGTGTGATGTATGGTTCAAATATGCCATGCCACCCTCTGGTCGCCTACTTTTTACTCACCGCCTCCTAGATCATTCCAATCCCCTCAGACGGACGGTACTTTGGGAATTAATTACTGGTCTAAACGGTTGAATTTTATTTTAACTGTGTCGTTACAAAAATTAGATTTGAACTAATTTCAACTTAGTCGGAGGGCACATTTTCTTTAATGCTCAGGCCGGTAAACGTAATTCACTCAAAAAAAAAACAAAAAAAACAAAAAACAGCCGTCTACTCAAACATGGGCATCCACTAAAATAACATTTAGCGTATTAAGAAATAATCTCAGATTAAAACGAAATCCATTAAATCCTTAGAAATTAATTTTATTTGAGTAAATTGACTTTTTATTAAAATGGTATTTTTCAGGTCAAAATTATCATCATAAAGGTTTAGATGGTTATAAATACATCGAATGTGTTTAAATTTAAGTCCCCTTTATGTCCATATGATTGATAACGGCTCGGAATAAGAAATCAGAGAGCCGTGTTCTAATTCCAGTCAGGTTAGTCACATTCACTTCTGCTGAAATACCCTTGAAAATACTTCTCTTCTCTATAGGTTGAATAGCGAGAAAGACAGTGCCCTATAGACAACACTTTATTCCTATATAACAATTTGCAATTAATGCTAAGGAATTTTTACAGTGAGTACTTAAGGTTAGGCACGAGGTCACAATAGCAAGATCTATTGGCTGGGATCAATGCGTGGTATCTGTTCTCTTCTTTAAATAATGGAGAAGTCTGGTCCCGTTGATTCCAAACCTGCGACAGCATTTTCATCATTGCATTAAATAGTTGGGGGTTGGTGCATACAGACACCATCGTGACAGTCGTCATAGGGACTGTGAAATTCTTCTGCTTTGCTAAGATGTTCGCATATGGGCGCCTACATTAAATTAACTTTGTGTCACATCCTGCCCCCACGGGAAGCGAGTAAATACTTCAAAGCCATACAGTCAGGATCGAAGTGGCAGGCCGGCCTTCGAGACCATCGCACTACGGCAAGCTCTCATCATAGAAATCACTCAAAATTGGTATAAATTGGTCATCAAAATGAGAAGGAAATCGTTCAAAAAACGTTTGTCTAAAAACTCACGCTTGGAACATTACTTTTCTTGTTAGTCAGGCATTTTTATTTTGATTAATTATTTTCGTTTCTTTGTGTGTGTGTGTAGCACACACGCACACGCACAGGTACACGCACACAATAAATAATTATATGCCAAACACGAATCAAGAGCCTGTGTAACAAGTTATTCCTTTCTATTTCTTTGTATTCACAGCGTCTTAAAAATGGAGGAAGCCTATTGGGTGGCGAAAAATAAATAAAAATAAATCCATCGTCTTCATCTGTCTTTGGTGAAGATAGGAGATCAATTTTAGGGGACTTGAAAAATACAAACCTTAATACTTTATATTGGTAGCGTAACAATGGCACCGGCAAGCCAAATTGAAATTCTCACCTAAACTGTTACGTTCAATGTCTCAAAGGCATGAATCCACTTTTCCCTATCAGCCTATCCGCTATAAGTTAAATACAGTGGTGGATCTACATTATAGGGGCCCTGAAGCTTGAACAATAGATTTGAGGATCCACCTACCAAAATGTAGACTATGAATAGATTCTGGCGAGCTCAATGATCCAATACAGTTTGGGGTTCGGGCGCTGCAAGCTCCGAAGAAATTCTGAAATTTGACCAATTACAGGTGAATGTTGAGGCCGTATAAAATGAGTATTAAAGTATATTCTAAGGTCAATATTAGCTGCTTCAACCCATGATTCTATCTATCTATCTATCTATCTATCTATCTATATATATATATATATATATATATATTTGTAAATTCTATTAGTCTGTCCATCACACCATCTAAATTAGCCATACATTGACCGGTCGAAACCAAAGTTTTGGGAGAGGTGCAAACAGGTAAAAAGGGTACAAAGTACAGTTGGTTTTACTAGAGTGCAGAGTTTAGTACAATAAATTTTCATTATTTTCCAAACAAATCAGCTTAATCAAATTTCATGTTTTGGTTTGCGAAATTGAATGAAACGTAGAGTTTGTAAATCTCGACAAAAAATGTTAGCGATAATTTCAACAATAAAAAATACTGTGAGGATTTCAAAACACATTAGCGTGTTGCCAAAAAACTCTAGTCACTAAAATGGCCTTTAAAAAAAACCCAAAACATCGATCTTGTTGAAAAATTCATTCATTCAAAAAAAATTGCTTCAGAGTACCCTCGGAGATTAGGGTACCTGAAGTTTAAGCTTTATTAGTAGATACGCTACTGGTTAAATAGCAGTGCAAAGTGGGCTCTCTAACCTTGTGTGGCAGACAGTCTAGGACTAAGATTATTCTGAAGTGAAAACAATGAAATCACTCCACTATCTTCGATGCCAGAAACTCACAACAATTTATAGACAATAAAGAAACGAAATCCGTGAAGTGTCATGTCATTAAAAATTTTTTTAGAAAAACGGTCGTTATTTTAATCATTATGTTTTTTTTATAATGCATTTTTAATGACACTTTAACAAGCAACACGATAAATCATAACAGCTAAATGAATTTAAAGCATATACGTTTTAATTTGAGCTGATACAGGGCCTAATTGAGGGTATTATTGTGTAAATATGACAATAGGATAGTCACTTAATAGGAGTAGAGATTTTCCAAGCGTAGCTTAGATGTGACCCAGGGCCGAATGTATGGGGCATCCAGTGAAGATCGAACTCACTACTTAGTCGTAATTGTTCTAGCAAGACAAGTCCGCTAACCACTACACCGCCTCGAGGTGCCCAAATGGTGATTTTCTAAGCGTTGCTAAGATGTGATACAAGGCCGAATGTATGCGATACCCAGTGAAGATCGAACACACTACTCAGTAGACCCCCAAAAGGTTCATGGAAAAAGGACAATGTTGTACGTGTGGCAGGATCGTCGGATGTATTATTTACTTGGAGTTTTTAAACCTCAATGAAATACTAATTGTATATTTGTACACTAAAGTTCAAAATTTTGAAGCTACCTGCAGAATTACCATTGGATGAATTTGATAGAAAAGTGAAAAAAAAAATGAAAAAGAGCTCATTGAAAAAAGAATGGAATCAAACTTATATTTTGAGAAAGTCTACCCTATCGAGCGAAATAAAGGGTTCAGCTGAACAATCTGTTTACCTCGGAGTTCTTGACAAGATACAGAGATGGATATGTAATCTAATTGGCCCTGATCTGGCGTCTCGTCCACAGTCACTCTCTCACAGACGCGCCATCGCCTCTCTCTGTCTTTTCTACAAATACTTTCATGGTAATTGCTCCGCTAAGCTGCTTTCACTGGTTCCCAGACTCCATGAATTCAAGCGCCCTACGAGGCTGGCATCCCGCTCCCACCCTTACACTGTAGAAAATTTTAAATGTAGCCATCTCTTCGACTCCAATAGCTACTCCAATTGTTCTAGCGAGACAAGCTTGTTAACCATTACATCACGCCGAGGCGCCCCTCACTTAATATAACTAGGTAGGTTCGTCTATCGTTCGATACATACTCCTCTCCGTTCTTTTGAACTGAAATAGTGGTTTATCCCTTGTTTCATATTTAGGATTGGGTTTCCGGTTCCTTCTAAAGTATTCACATTCTATTTCATTCCCAGTAGCTCTCTTGAGTCTTAATGGCATTATGGCCTTGCTTGGGGTGAATTGATTTTAAAAAAAATGGAGAGTAGAGGCTGCCTGCTTAAAAATATAGAAAGAAACGGCTTTCGAAATCATTGTTTAAAATAAAGTTTTGCTGCCTGCAGCGTAAATCCAGTCGGTAGAATGGTTGTACGAAACAAAAAAAAATGAAGCCAGTTTATCTTGAAAATCAACAAAGTTTTTATTATTTTGATGTATGTTATTTATTTTCGAGTATGTAGATTCCTTTTGTAATGTCGTTGACATCATAAATTAATACGTCGTAGTCACGCACAAAAGTCATTCCAGAAATAGATAACTCACTTTTAAATGAAAGCACTTTTTTCCTTTTTCATTTTAACATTTGCTTTTTTTTTAGTTTCTTTTTGTTACAAAAGAAAAATATTTAAAAAAAAAACAAACAAATTATATATAATTTAAGTCGAAACAAACAATATAAATTTAGGCTAAAGTAATTTATATCATTTTATTTTTATTATAAAGTAGTTTAAAAGCCGCCCAATCGGAGAGTTGTGTCCCTTTAAGTTGAAAAAGTGTGACACAGTCACACACTGACATTTGCATTTACTATATAGAAGTTAGAATCTGTCTACATCTCTGAGATGAGGTATTGTAACTATTTACATTGTTCAGACTTTTGTCCTCATCTTTGTTGTCACATTCACGGCGTTTAAGTCGTGGTACACCCAGGTCTACTTCAAGTGATTGGAATTTCGTATCGAACCCTTTATTTCCTCCACCGGATTACTTCAGCCAGCGCTTTTATCCACTGGGCCACGTGTCCTTGGGAACGGTTCAAAATCCCAATCTTCTGAATAAGGCCGGTGCGTACAACGGCTAAAACGTCGTGAATATGACAACAAAGATAAGGACAACAGTCCGAACACTCTAAATAGAGTAAATATAAAAGTTAGAATTTCGAAGACTGCTGCGGCTGAATGTAAAATTGGAATTATCTCAACATCGCTAAAACGACCATAGAAAGACTCAAGGGACATCAGTGTGTGTCAAGAACTGTTATATTATAGGAAATAAACCCTATTTCCAGCACAATTACATACCCATCTTAATACCATATTAAAACACGCCTAAAATTTAATTTATATCTAATAATAGACAATATTACAAACATGCCAAAAAAGACTGCACAATACAACAGACGCCGTTTGAATCAAAGTGTCTATTGGTTAGAAATTAACATCACCATGTGCAATATTTGACCAATCAGAGAAAACTAAAAAAAACTATTTTTCTCGAGCCTACTTTCGGGAAAAAAAATTCTTAAAACTTACAGATTTCAACTTTCATGTAGCAGAGAAGCAAATGTCTCCAACTCTTTCAAACACAAGAGAAAACGTCACTGCATATCCCTCCACCACTTCGTGCGTGCTGAAAGAAACATATGTCGGTGACTTCAAACGAATCATCTCCAACAATAACAAAGACGGTCAATGAGTCGTCGCTAACGATAAAAGTCTTTTCTAAACCATAAATTTTCTGTGTACCAATTACCCAAAGACTAATTTAACTAATGACTATTTTTAATTCTTTTCGGCTCATTTGAATTCATGTACATATGTTTGTAATTACAAATTTATTTGACAGGCATTATACCATTTCATTTTATTATTACAGTGTAACCCGGATATAAGAGACCCGGATATAAGAGAAACCCGGATATAAGAGAGATTTTCACTGGTCCCAAATTAGAGCCTGTGTTAATGTATATATAATAGACCAAACCCGGATATAAGAGAAACCCGGATATAAGAGAGATTTTCTCTGGTCCCAAATTAGAGCCTGTGTTAATGTATATAAAATAGACCAAACCCGGATATAAGAGAAACCCGGATATAAAGAGATTTTCTCTGGTCCCAAATTAGAGCCTGTGTTAATGTATATATTAGACCAAACCCGGATATAAGAGAAACCCGGATATAAGAGAGATTTTATCTGGTCCCAAATTAGAGCCTGTGTTAATGTATATAGAATAGACCAAACCCGGATATAAGAGAAACCCGGATATAAGAGAGATTTTCTCTGGTCCCAAATTTTTAAAATAGACCAAACCCGGATATAAGAGAAACCCGGATATAAGAGAGATTTTTCTGGTCCCAAATTAGAGCCTGTGTTAATGTATATTAGACCAAACCCGGATATAAGAGAAATCTGGTCCCAAATTAGAGCCTGTGTTAATGTATATAGAATAGACCAAACCCGGATATAAGAGAAACCCGGATATAAGAGAGATTTTTGGTCCCAAATTAGAGCCTGTGTTAATGTATATATAATAGACCAATTTGGATATAAGAGAAACCCGGATATAAGAGAGATTTTCACTGGTCCCAAATTAGAGCCTGTGTTAATGTATATATAATAGACCAAACCCGGATATAAGAGAAACCCGGATATAAGAGATTTTTCTGGTCCCAAATTAGAGCCTGTGTTAATGTATATAGAATAGACCAAACCCGGATATAAGAGAAACCCGGATATAAGTGAGATTTTCACTGGTCCCAAATTAGAGCCTGTGTTAATGTATATATAATAGACCAAACCCAGATATAAGAGAAACCCGGATATAAGAGAGATTTTCTCTGGTCCCAAATTAGAGCCTGTGTTAATGTATATATAATAGACCAAACCCGGATATAAGAGAAACCCGGATATAAGAGACTTCTTCTCCGGTTCCGACAACTCTCTTACATCCGGGTTACACTGTATTTGGAATTCGAGCGTTCAGATTTTTAATATAAACAACTTCAACGACTGAATCTCCTACAATACGCCGCCCTGGGTATGACGATAAACTACATCCGCGTCCTGGGTGAGACGATGAACTACGTCCGACAGCAAGGCCTCTGATCAGGTGGTTCTGAGGAGCGTAGAACCACCTCTTAATTGCTGGTGTTCCCAGGTCCACCCTGACTCAGAGTGGTAGCACCTGTTAGGGTCCCAGCTATGGGCAAATAATTGACACCCAAACTAGGGTCAAAATACTATGAAAGTGTAAAAATAGGTTTTAATACCAGAAATACTTTGTAAAAATTATTACCAGCAATAATTTTTTAAGAAAAATTATTAACAGCAATACTTTAAAAAAATTACCAGCAATACAAACAGCTATACATTTTTTTAAAAATATTACCAGCTACACATTTTTGGAAAAAATATTACCAGCCACATATTTTTTGAAGAAAAAATATTCCCAGAAATACATTTTTTTAAAAAAATTACCAGCATTAAAAACTGTTGGCATTAAATAACCCATTCAGGTTGATATACCGTAAAACAAACCGGAAACCGGAAACCTACAATATCGTAGTAAATAACATAAATAAAAATTAAACAGTTAAAAGTGGTAGTTGTCGATTGTATTGCGAATCAATCACTGAGATTCCGTTCTTGGTTTGGTTTGGTTTGGTTTGTTTTACGGCAAATCAACCTCAATGGGTTATTTAATGCCGACAATTTGTATTGCTGGTAATATTTTTTTTTCAAAAATTTATTGATGGTAATATTTTTCCTTCAAAATATGTATCGCTGCTAATATTTTTTCCCGAAAATATATAGAACTTTAAACTTTCATAAGGATGGCACCCATTTCTTTCGGGGATGTCTAATCAATAATCCGCATACGAATATTTTCTCAAGTCAATGATTAAAATGGCTTCAAATGAATAAATTCTTTAACTCTTAAAGAAGACAATCCTTCATCGGACCATATGTACTGGCGCTACAAATTAACAACCGAAGCAAATAACAGAAACCATATAATTTGAACACTTCCAACAGCGGCAACAACAAAAATGGACAACACATTGAACGAGAAGGGAAAATAATGATATAATCCAGCTATTATTAATTTTAGCGGTTCGGATTGAGGAATTGAGAACCGAGTTCGAATTCCATTCGAATCCATTACATTCAGTTACGTGCTTATACCCTTGGGAAAGGTATGAATCCTCTTTTTCTCTCCTCAGCTATGGGTAAGTAGCAGGACAGATCAGGTTGGATGGCAATTGGTCTACCGCAGAAAGAAATAGCAACCTACTGCGGGAAAAAAATCTGCCTCGTTAGTCATGTATCGAAAGATACATGATCACCTAAGCGTCTGTAACGTATGGCACATAACTGACTGACACTTCCAAATGTTGTAGAAGTAAACTCGAAGTTACCTAGGGAAAATATTTTAGGAAATAATTTTTCTAGATTATTATTCTTTAGACCTTCCTCACGTTGCGACAATTTTCGGAATTGAAAAATATTAATTATCGATTTAGTAGGGGGGGGGTCAACCATAATAGAGATAGAGTGTAAAATTGATCCCTGACTTTAAAGAGTTATCAGGACAATTTGAAACTGTGAAATATATATATATATATATATATATATATATATATATATATATATATATATATTAGGTTTTACTTTTACTTTTTTGAAAAATAATTGATTTGCTCTATTATAATTCGATAAACTATTGTTAAAAAATAATGAAGAAGGTTTTAATTTAGTTTATCGTTCGAAAAATATCACCCCTTTTCTGTGGCCTTCTAGAGCTTTTTGCAACCTTCTAGAAATTGTTTTTGTTTATTTGTAAGCTTATGTGTTCTGCTATAGCTATAAACTATTAAATACATTTAAAATACTTAAGTACTGTTCAATTCATTAGCAAATTGAAAAATAAATCTTCTGCAAGTTTGCAATTTTTGTTTTTGTTTATTGCAATGTTGTAGGTGACGATGAAGCAGGTGTCGGACTACTACTTTATTCTGTGGAGAAATTGTTTGAGATTCGTGAAGTTTGCCGAAGTAGGGAGGGTTCTGACTGATGAGGCTAGGAGGCCAAATCTTGGACGGAGACAGTTGATTGTCCTCCGTCAAGATACTTGATGATAGCAAAGGTCGGATGGATGTCAGTCAGTTAAACTTTATCTATTGCTAGTGCAGACATAGCACAGTCTCCTCATCAGAGTGTTGTTTATTTCAAGACAAATATTGTAATGTTGATCATTTTCAAAGACAAAATTTCTGTGGTAAATCTGCAAGTTAAAATTGATGACGACATGTCGAAAGTACTCGGAATAAAATAATGTTTCAACACGGTGATTTTCTCTTTTCCTTTTATAATGACATAAAAAAGCTTGTTCGTGAATATAAAAGGATCTAATTGAAAATAAGTACATAAAATTTGTTTAAATTATTCAATGAGACATGTCTCAATGAAAGCATGCTGCCAAAATATATACTATAGATATTGTCGTGCTAGCAGTGATTAATATATAATATATATATATATATATATATATATATATATATATATATATATATATATATATATATATATATATATATATGATTAATACAAATAAATTTAATTTGTCCCTTAGCATGATTAATCTTATATTCAGTTCCATGCGTACGACGACTCTAAAATACCGTAGATTAACATTTTGGTAATTGCTCAGTCCACTTCTCAGGGGTTTCAGCAATGGTTTCTCTCTTTTTTTATATATATATATATATATATATATATATATATATATATATATATATATATATATATATATATATATATATATATATATATATATATATAAAACGTACGTTGATAATCAATAGTTTTAGATTTTGTCAAATGTTGCGGACTAAGGAATATCTAAAGAAAGCTAATCTAAAAAATTATTTAAAAAATGTTTTCCCTATTTTTTATGAGTGGACCAGACCATTTTAATATGGACGGAACTTCCATCTATACTATAGAAAGAACTATAACAGTTAGAGGACTTGAGAAGTATAATTTGCTGAAAAACTGTTTAAAAAGATTTTATGAATTTCAACCGAAAATAACACTGACTGTTCGGTCAATGAATGCCGAATGTTTCCTCTATGGAAACGGTTAATTCCATTATTGCTGTTAACGTTACTTTTCACGTCACCTTGCTAGATATCTTGAGAAAAATACCTTCTGTCATTGATATGCCTTGATCGATGACAATAAAAAGACAGAGAATCTGGATGAGCACACTTATTTTAAACAACGGTTATAGATTAGAATTCCTCTCAATATTCGAAAGAAAAATAACAGTTAATGGATTTGAGGATTCCATTCCCTGAAAAATTGTTTTAAGAGAGAGATTTTATAAATTTCACCCGAAAGTAGCACTGGCTGCTCAGTCATAGAATGTTTCCTTATAGGGAAACGGTTAATTTCACCATTGCTATTATTGTTATTTCGCACGTCTCGTTGCTAGATATCTTGAGAAAAATATCTTCCGTCATTGATATGTTCTGATCGATGACGATAAAAAGTGAGAGAGTGTGGATGACCACTCTCTCATAATTACCTTAACACGTAAGTAAACACTGTTACATCAATTGGTAAGCTTGTCAGGAAGGAAACAAAAACGCATGCGCGCGTGTATTGGTAGTTTTTTGTATTTAAATCAAATTCTCAACGGGAAAGGAAGAGGAAGACAGATCCTCCTACTTGAATATGCAAATAACTCAGTCTAAGTATGAGTTCAAGACATCCTTATACCATAAGTCTGGTACAAGAGAAAGAGAAGAGCGCTGAACCGCTGTGTAATATGAATCTTCCTATAGAGTAGAAAATGCTTGGCCATTTCCCCACAGATGAAGAGACGACTTGAGGTAACAAAAATTTGATTCTACAGAAAGATGGTGAGAATACCATGAACGGAGCATGTGAACAACGAGGAAGTTTTAAAGTAAACGGAAACAAAAAGGATACTTTTTTTTTTTAAGCGTTTCACCCCAAGCAAGGCGGGAAGCCACTAGGACGCAAGGGGTTACAGAAAATTTGGAGCAAGATCAGATAGGAGTGATAGAGGAAAAGATGAGGAGAAGGATAGTGGATAGATCAAGGCACCTGGAGATGTCGTTTGACATTACATTTGAATAGTTGGAGATTATAGCTCTCGGGGAAACTGGAATAGGGAAGGGAGTTCCACAGGCGAGAGGTGCGAGATATGAAGCTATTAGAGTAGAAGAGACGGCTACATTTAGGAGTTTCGACAGTGAAGGGGTGAGAGCGGAATGCCAGCCTCGTAGGGCGCTTGAACTCATGAAGTCTGGGAATCAGCGAATGCAGCTCCTCGGAGCAATTGCCATGAAAGTATTTGTAAAACAGATAGAAAGAGGCGACGGCGCGTCTGTGAGAAAGTGACTGTAGACGAGATGCCAGAACAGGGCCAATTATATTGCATATCCGCTTCTGGAGCCTATCAAGAACCCCGAGGCAAACAGAGGGGGCTTCATGCAAAGGCGAATGGTTGATTTGTAGATCTGGAGGATCGATTCCGGGGAGAAAGAGACTCTTATGGTAATTTAACCACACGCGCATGGACTCTCCCAGCTATAAATAGGAGTAGGTATTGCCTTTTGGAGAGGGGAGTTTCCAGCAGTCAGCTCTGACAGTCGGGCCGAACATTCTTGCTGTAACACTCTCGTTTGTATATCTTTGTATTACTGTTTCTGTTAGTATATTTGTTTAACTCAATTCCTCTCTTGTGTCTTTATTTCTGACCCTAACAAGGCCACAACAGAGACACGTGAAATTTCTGGGACACATAATGTGGAAAGAGGGCTTGGAGAAGCTGGCACTCACAGGACATACTGAAAGCAAGGGGAACAGAGGAAAACAGCGAGTAACCTACTTAAGCTTGTGGAAATGGGAGGGATCGTAAAAGACAAACGTTGCTAAGAGATATAAAAGATAGGAAGTTGTGATCGCTCATGACATGAAGTGACACAGCACATAAAATAAAATCCCATCATCCATATAAAGTGAAGAAAAGGATTTTCCACCTCCGACAACATCAAGTGGCAACCCGGATTTAACACAAGGCTAATATTAGTATGATAAAGAACATTCGGATAACTATCCTTAAATCATAACCTAATTTTCTTGTAACAGGATATAAGAATCGACGACAATAGCCAGAAAATACATTAGAGGCATATCGGAAAAAACTCAGATGGTCCGCGATCTATCCAACACCAGGATAGAATTCAAAAGCAGTTTTCTGCATTGCTCCGGGGATAACTTCTTAAAAAGAATCTTGTCTCGAAGACCACAAGCAGCAGCTATTAAAACTCCATGCCACGGAGCATAATCGATACAAGCCACCTCCTAAAAATAAAACCGGAGAAACATCGAAAAACCGTAATCCAGTGGAAGAGGTTGGAATCAAATATGGCTGATCAATGGTTGAGGGTAAAGCATATATACGCTCGCCAAACTCTGAAATTAGTTCAGAATAACAAACAGAGAACAATACAGAAAATGTTTTTAAAGTCATTTCACTTCAAGTAAGACAATAAAGCCTCTAAGGCGCAATGGGTTACTCAGGGTAAGAAATTATGAGGAAAAAACATTATTAAGGAGAGAGAACAATAAAAGAACGGGAAGAAGACAGAAGATAACGATTGACATTGCATTAAGAAAATCAAAGTTGACTCGGAAGCAAGAAGCCGGAAGAGAAATCTACAAGCGTGGAATGCGAGAGAAGAAACGGTTAACATAGAACTTACGATTACACCTAGCCATTCCAACTCTAAAATGATGAGATCTTGTCTCCAATCTAGTACTGCGCTTAAATTAATAATGTCTATGTACCATAGAGGAAATTCCATCAGAACAATTGTCATGAAAGTATTTATAGAAAAGGCACAGGGAAGCTACGTTACATGAGAAAATAACGTAGTTAAAAGAATCATCATATATGCTAGGCTCTAACAACATCCTCAGTAGGTCTAGCATAGAAATGAAACAATCAAGAAATCTTAAATTTAAAGTACATTATACATAAGACTGAAAAAATTTATTATTTAAGTATACAATACAGATGTAAAATTAATATACTCTAATTCAGTTGAAGAGACAGACAAGTGACACCAGGTTTAAAGTTTCAGAATATTATTGTCGATAACATGCTTGACTCAGACGATAGAAGTGGTTGTTAAATGAATCAAGTTACTTAACATTTGTGGGCTCTGTCCCGAGGAATTTAGTCAGAAAAAGTAAAGTATTTTGGTTTGGTGAAGTTGTCTCATGAGAAGGAATTAACAAGGAAGAATTACATTTTTTTTCTTTCTTGATGCATGACAAAAATTAAGCATATTTCAATCTTGAAGCGAGGATTATATATTTCTTTATTCACATGAAGTTTATAAGGACGATTAAATGAGTCAAAAATTTAGCCTATTTTAAGCGTGAATCGATGCTCAGATTATTGTTTATTCACATGAAGCTTATAAGCACAACAAAGCTCAGATTGTCTAAATATTAAGCATATTTAAGCGCGAATTGCGGCACAGATTTTGTTTATTAAAATGAAGTGTATAAGCACGACAACGGTTAGATTATGGGAAATTTTCTTTTTTAACCCCGCGTTAATTACGTAATAAAAATTCCCCAAATACTTATATTTCGGTGTAAATGTATACGCTTAATTCGAAAATGAGAAAGAAATTTTGATAAAATCTACCGTTTTGGAGTTACCGACAATAAAATTTTGGACTCATTCGCGTCGCGGCTGCCATTACTTGCGTTGTTTAACTGCGGAATTAAGATTCACTTGTCTTGATGATTGTGCACGCAATGACTCATCCGTTGCGCAGTAAGATAGACAAGAGCAGTAAAAAAGCCGTTAACAGGGTGATCGTCCGGGCAAATCTAATCAGCAGCGAATGTATGCAAAGAACACCAGTAATGGATAGTCCGGGCAAATCTAATCAGTAACGCGAATGAGTTCGATATTTTATTGTCGATAACTCCAAAGAGGTAGATTTTATCAAAATTTCATTGTTATTTTCGGATTAGGCATGTACATTTTCATCATCCCGATACCACTTTCTTATCAATGTTGAATTTTGAACAAATCTGTGCAAAAAATGGATCAAATAGCTTACCCAGCTTCATACAGATTTTAAGGAAATATAAGTTTCTAATTGGTCAATAAACACACAAATGGGCTTTGCAATCCACCCACGTACAAATATTTTTCCAGAGCGTGACCAAGTCAAGTTTTCCCGTTATTTTCCTAGGATCCTGTCACGTGGTTACATTGATTATAAATAGCAGACACAAGCTTGTTCATTCTCTTTTCTCCTGTGAAAATGTAACCTTAAAGGATTCCCGCCTTGACCATGTGCGGTCAGACGCCCATGAAAACATCTTCACGCATGCACGTACGTACGAAATTTTCCAAACTACATTACAAACATACAAAACATTTCCAAACAAACAACAAGAACTTTTCTCTTTGAAATACTTTTCTAAAGTTAAAAGTTTATTCAGTATTTTTCAGCTTTATAATTCATTCAACTTTTGTGAGCTCAGATGAAAAAAATTTCAATTTCATCAGTAAAACTTTAATTCAGTCAAAGGGAGATAACACAAAAATAAATATAAATGTTGTTATAAAAACCGTTTTTGTTCATTCTTGTGTTTCATATTTTGTGGTATTTTGCGTTAAATATAAATCATGAGGTCATGTTAACAAACAGATATTTACAAATGCTCATACACAATTAACTGATCTCAACACATTTACACCTATTCGAGAAATTTTTATTATACTTAGCGCGGGGCTTATAATACAAATTACCCAAGATTATTTCTACAATTAAGTATATTGAGCGTGAATCCTGTCTCATATTTTTGTTTATTAACATAAAGCTTATAAGCACGACAAAGCTCAGATTAGTTAAAAATTAACCATATCTCAAGTGTAAATCAAGGCTCATATTTTTGTTTATTATCATAAAGCTTATAAGCACGACAAAGCTCAGATTAGTTAAAAATTAACCATATCTCAAATGTAAATCGAGGCTCATATTTTTGTTTATTATCATAAAGCTTATAAGCACGACAAAGCTCAGATTAGTTAAAAATTAACCATATCTCAAATGTAAATCGAGGCTCATATTTTTGTTTATTAACATGAATCTTTTAAGCGCGACAAAGCTCAGAGACCAAAAATTACGCATATTTTATGAATGAAGAGAAGTTCAATTTTTTTCTTTTGTTCCCACTCCTCCCCAGTTTTTTAAACTGGGATAACTGCTTTGGATTGGTTTTCCGGTTCATTCTAAAGTTTTCTTATTTTCTTTCACGTCCAGCTGCCCTTTGTGTCTTAGTGGCATTATCGCCTTGCTCTTGAATTGATTAAAAATTTAAAAAAAAAAAAAGTAAAATTTTTATTTTATTAAAATTTAAGCAAAAATACATCTAAAACTTCACAATTTGTTAGACATGATCAGAGAATTAAGGACAATCTACTCCGGTTCGAGATTACTGGAGGTTTCCCAAATACGATAAACCTCTGAAAAAGTCTGAAGCGTAGAATGTTCGAAACGTTGTGACTCTAAGAAGCAAAATGAGAAACCAATGTATAATGATAATCTTTCAGGAAGAAAAGATGTATTCATACCTTTCCCGGATCTGGGAGTTTCAATGTGATACTGCAATAAATCATTATAGGTCTTCTAAAGGCTGTTATGTCAATTGTCAGTCATAAGTAAGTAGTTGGCATCCACTCATCATCCTCTCTTCTTATTTCCTTTTTCTCCTCCGGCGGCGGAGATGGCTGTGAAGGCCCAGCCTATTCCTGAAAACATTTTGACGAGGCCATTCGCGTGAATTTGATTTGGGTGGACAACGCTGCGTGACATAGAAGACCACACACTTGGCGGCCAGAAGCGCCTCTCCCGCGTCATAGCATGATCATAACCGGACAATAAAATGTCGTTCAGGACCACCAGCTTCATGTCCTGTTGCAACTATGAGGATATGCAAAATAGATGCGCAAAAGCTTGAATTTCATTCTAAATTGGGACTTCCTGGTGATTTCTTGCAATTTTTTTATTGTTTACCAAAAATAAGGCCCAAGAGACACTCAAGGTCGAGATTTACTGATTGATGTTGACGCACGTAAGAATGGAATTGCGGTTTATGAGAATATGGTGGTTTTCTAAGCGTAGCTTAGATGGGGCACAATGCCAAAAGTGTAGAGCACCCAGTTAAGATCGAATTCGCTACTCAGACCTAATCACACTCCTCTTCAGTCTTTTGAACAGGATTATAGGTTTATCCCTTGTTTCCTTTTTAGGACTGGGTTTCCGATTCCTTCTAAAGTCTTTTCATTCTCGTTCACTCCCAGTAGCCCCTTGTGTCTTAGTGGCATTATCGCTTTAATTGGAGTTAATTGATTTAAAAAATTGAACTAGGGAGACTAGCTTGCTAACTACAGTGTAACCCGGATATAAGAGACCCGGATATAAGAGAATTTTCTTTGGTCCCAAATTAAGCCTGGATATAAAAGAAACCCGGATATAAGAGAGATATTTTCTCCGGTCCCAAATTAGAGCCTGTATTACATCAAATCAAAAGTACCCAAATATGAGGATATTTTACAAAGATGACCAAACTTAAGGAGGTTAAGGATATAAGAGAAATCTTTCAAAAATAGCAGTTCTTGGGGATATAAGAGATGGATAAGTCTGGTAGAACTAAAGAATATAGCCCGCCAGTACCATGGAAATAGCGATAGTGTAGGGAGAGGCTTGCGGCTTGTTTGTGGGACAGATATCTCTCTCAGTGTTAGTGTACTTATTGAGTAGGGGTGGTGCGTAATACCCTCGAACCACCCGACATTGCAAATTAGCTTTAAACTATTAAATGATGAAAAAAATTCGAAAAATGTCTCGAAAAAACACTATACACTATATTTTATCAATAACTAGCGGGGATGTAACAGTAAGAGATAGATCAAGTATCGACCATCATAAAGACTGAAAAATAAAATTGACAAAGATTATTGTTTAAGGTTGACGGACACGCATGTCTTAATTAGTTTTGTTTTTTTTTTGTTTTTTTTTTACAAATTGGTCAAACCCAAACTCAAACAAAAACATTGTTTTCAATCGTTATGAGTCTACCGATTGAATAGAATTTTATTATAAACAATAGTCTTGTAAATGGAATTTTTAAAGCATTTTGAATGTAAAAATAAAGTAAAAAGTGTGCAAGACAATCTTCCCAAAAAAATGAAGTTTTGTTGAAATCGGTTGAAAAATGTAGGAAATCCGATCCCATATATAAACACACACACACACACACACACACACACACACACACACACACACACACACACACACACACACACAAACAAACAACCTGGGTTTTATAATAAGTATAACTCGATATGAGTTGTCCCCCTTTCATTCTCGTGATGCCTCTTAATCGTGTTTTCAAATTGATTTCGTGCAAAAACAATTGTGTTTTTTCCAATTTTTGGCGCTGTTAGAACCACCGCAAGGTAATTTTATGTAGTCCTGTGAAGTTTAGTTGAAATCGGTTGAAAAATGTAGGAAATCTGATCCAATATATGAACGTACAGACACACACACACACAC
>CAHIKZ030000472.1:862500-930000 GCA_903632075.3 Acanthosepion pharaonis
GTATGTAATCTGTTTGAACACTTATTTAAAAATTGAAATACGAAAACCATTTGATTGGACTTAGTATATATAAATAAATAGGTAACGCCACAGACTTGCTAAAAAAAACCCCGAAAAAGTCAGTATGCTCAAACCCTCAATCGCGATGACTTCGCGCTAACACAATCATCGACAGCTTCCAAACAGTTTTGTCTACCCACTTGCACTCAAAAGGCTTGGGTCAATCCAGACGCTGAGATCGCAATTCCAAACCGATGACATCAAGTATTCATTTAGCTGACAAATCGAACATATTCTCATGGTCGGAAAACGATCGTTCTAACCACTGCTCTCTCTTTTCCCTCCCTATATATATATATATATATATATATATATATATATATATATATATATATTTACAGGATAGCTGATTCGCTGTGTCGTGCGAGACAATTTTTCTCGACTATGTTACATATTTATAAGTATACCGTTCGTCCATGCTTTTGAATATTGCTGCCACATATGTTCTGATACTTCTACATATTTAGAGATCCTTCGAAAAATACAAAGAAGAATTTGCAATGTTATTGATCCTGACCTGGCATCTCGGCTTCAGTAAAGTTGCTTCCCGTTGCCTTTTCTATAAATAATTTCATAGGAATTGTTCTGATGAACTTTCCTTTATTGTACCTAAACTTTAAGAATTTAAGCACAATACTAGATTGGTGACATGGTCCCATCATTTTACAATTGAAATGGCTAAATTAACCGTAGCTAAGAAGCTAATAGCTTTTTCTATCGCACTTCTTTATGGTGAAACTGTCTTACGGCTTCTTGTTTTCCAGTCAAATTTGATCTTCAAAAAATGTAAATACAATGTCAATCGTTATGTTTGTTTTCTCAATTCTTGTTCTTTAATTGTTCTTTCCCTTTAATAATGTTTTTGCTTTTCTCGTATATAATAATGACTCCCGCGTCTTAGTCGCGTTATTGACTTGCTTGGGGTGAAATGATGAAAGACTGTCGCCATTGGTGTTGACCGCAGTACCGCTTTTATATTTTCTGATATTGAGAAACGCTTTAACCATGAATAAATATAAATATATATATATATATATATATATATATATATATATATATATCTGATAAAAAGGCTTAAACACTGTGCACTGTGTTTAAGCCTTTTATTATATCCTTACTTTGTCCTGGACATTGAGTTCTACCTGGATTCTATCCTCTTGGAATTTTTTTTATTTAAAAAATATATGTATGTGTATGCGCCTACGTATATATATTTATATATTTTGCATATGTATGTGTATATTTACCACTATTATATATATATATATATATATATATATATATATATATATATATATATATATATATATATATATATATATATATAAGTGGACATTGACGTCAACACCCAGGTGCGAAAGTCTATTTCATGATAAACGCAATCGTCGGGTCTGACGATTGAGTTTAGTGATACGGACTGTCGCCTCTAGGTGTTGATTTCCACTTTTATATTTATATTCGCTCATTCCATCATATTGAGCATTTTAATCTATAAATATAGCATACCCTAAAACTATATTTTAGCATATATAAAATTGGTCACTTAGCTTATTGATGTTAGTACCCCCGATTCCAGAGTTTCGTAGTTTTTTTGTAATCGTTCGGTTCACTCGTCAGAAGAATTCACCAATATATCTAAATTCTATTCCATCAATTACACTTGTAAACTTATCTTACTTGCAAACTAGTGCAAACAATTTTTCTTATTTTAATTATATCGGGATGTTATGTGCTATTTTCTTTGCTTTGTCAGTAATCATATGGCTGTCGTGTAGTGTAACGTGTTTTGGCACACAACGAGAGATCGGCAAGACAAGAAGAAATTACAGACTAATTCACTTTCGCATAAATTCCCTTTGCAAAGCCATAATTCTATTTTTTATTCTCCTAACCATGGGTTTAAAAAGAATGGTAGTCTGAGTTCACCAGTTTTGGATAGCAGCTAGCATTAGTGAAGGCCTACTCTAAATTCAAAACTGTGGAGAGGGTAAAGGGAAAGCACTCCGATATTTTTTCTATGTCAATTCACATGTAATGTAAGCCATCTTTGAAGAGCCATGATTGCAAGGGACATGACATTAAAACACAATTACCTGTCTCAATTCCTGAAGATTGACCATTCTGCTTTTCTTTTCTTTTTCTTTTTTTGTTTTTTTTTAGCTTTTTACAAATTCGGTTCAAACTTGTTCAAACATATTTTAATCAGTACTACTTTTTTTTTAGTTCTGAAAAAATGAAGTTATGCGGAGATGTTAAGAGTATTGGTAAAGTTGACATTAAACAAATGTGTGCCGATGTATTGTAAACATTTGAGAGTGAATGAAAGCGTTAGGGGTATTTGTTTAATAAATAAATATTATCGGTGACATCATGAGTAGTTACATAAACATTAAATAAATCAATGAACCATTTGCAGGTGTTCCTACCCGTGTTCTTACGAGTTACACCAACAATTTTTAGGCATGCTAACTGTTCAAAAATAAATAAATAAATAAATAAATAAATAATAATAATAATAATAATAATGGACATCGAAATTAACAAGATGTGGGGAATGAAGACTGAGACTGCACTAACAGTAATTGGAGCTCCGTACCTCGTGAGAAAAGAAATGGACAATAGTGTTCCAGGTAACATATAAATTGCCCAGAGGATCGCCCTACTAGGAACATACCATATATTAAGAAAATTGCTATCAATTTAAAAATGACAATTCTCCTATAGGGCCTAGTTTGGACCCGGATCTACAAGATACAAAGCAGGAGACATAACATTGTTAACATGCACAAAAGATGATGATATGATAATAATAAAATTAATATTAACAAAGTTTACTCATCTAGGATATTTTGTAAGTCGTGACCTGTCGATTTGAGTGCAAGACTTTATGTGTTTAGTTCTGTTACTTGATATACTTTGTTTCAAAGTATCTTTACTTTAAAAAAAAAATGAATTTCATATATTTATTTTTTAATTTCCAGGGAGACTACTCTGTTATGTAATGTAAGGGAGGTTATCCGAATAGATCGTAATACTTTTTTTTAGAAATTTTTTTTCAGTTGAAGAATTACATATGATAATGGATTTTTTTTATTCTTTATCTCATCAAAATAAATTTTTTACCAAACAAATTTTTCAAGGTAAATTTTCATTTTAACACCCGAGCATCATTTACTGCTGAATTATTTTCTTTCAGAAATTAGTACGCGTTTCCGTAAAGCGATTTTTTTTGTACTTAATTTAAGAATAAAATTAACTTTCAAATATATGTAAACATCGACAAATAAAAGAATAACAAAAGAAAAAAAAACACCTAACCCTAATTTGAAAGTTAACTTTATTCTTTAAAAAAAAAAAAGAATAACCAAAAAAAAAAAACAAAAAAAACACCTAACCCTAATTTGAAAGTTAACTACAAGGAATTACTGTGAAAGGAGTAAATAGGCCCAAATTGTATACGTCCACCGACAGAATTCAGCACTGAATTACATATCAATAAGACGCTAATGGCCGACGAAAGACCAGGAAACCGGGTCGTTAACATCCAAAAAGGTAGGTTTCTTTAATATCTAATTGTTGATTTGAATTCAGCATATACATTTACACGGAAATAAGACTATTTGGGAAAAATTTGAAGGGATATTAGCGCTCGGGTGTTAAAATGAAAATTTACCATTACTTCTGCTAAGAAGACTGTTAGAAATTTTGTCTAGGATAGGACAATATGTGATCCGTATAGGCTGGACACAAAACGGCAAAAAAAAAAAAAAATTGTTGTCTTCCTGTAATTATTCACACAAAAAAACATTTATATTTTTTTACTCCTTTTTCAGCCATTTTTAAAACAACGGGGCGTTTTTTCGTCACTCATCGATTCATCGAACCGTCATTATAGAAGAAGAAAAATGCAAACAACAAATTTTAAAAATCTCTTTAAAAGTCCAATATTTATCATTCTGGAGAAATGAATTTGAAAGATTTTTCTAACGGCCAATTGATTGTGTTCGAAAATAAATTATATCCAGTAAGAAAACTGAAATTGTTTTCCTAGTCTTTTTTTTTTTTTTTTTTTCATCTTAAAAGGATAAAAACATTATTAAAACAGAGAAATTACAAAATTAAAAAAGCCAAAGAATAGCAATGACATAATAAACGCTACAAATTAGAATGTCTCACAGTAAAACGATTTTTTCAATCGATATCAAATCAATATACCATTAATTCATTAATTTTTGGAATTGATTTCTTGGATAAGCCAACATAAAATCCAACTTAAAGTATAAAAAATAGAACAAACCAAGTATATATTGAAGACATTTATTAAAAAAAAAAAAGAAAATTATATGTCTCAATTTAGAACAAGCCAGACATCTCTCACCTAGCTTTAAGTGAATCTCACGTTTAACTTTCTCACGTCTGGTGGAGACAGATTTCACACCAAGCTTTATCATATTCGCAATATTTTTCATAAAAAGCCTGTATATGTTTGAGTGAAAGCATTTCATCTACATTTTTACAAAACTTGAATGTAACAATAGTTTGTTCGAGCAGCGACCCAAATACACATTAGTCAATATGGAAAAGAGAATTGAATTAAGGTCTTACTTGATAGTTGACTCGGTCTTACAATGTATGAGTCATGTGGCTAGTTGGTGAGATAAATCAAGGTCTAGAATCGATATGCAGTGGTTTCGAGAGTCTGGCACCAACTAGAGAGGCGACATACATTTCAAGCCAGTCTGTTACGTGATGTATTTCTGACCTTTTGATATGCGTATGAATTATAACTGAATCAAAAGTAGCTAATTGTGTAACGCTGTAACCCAGAAGCATTTACATAATAAATACTTCATTAAAAGTTCTTCATTTATTTAACTGGAAGTATTCGTACTGCAAAAATCTCTATTAATTCATGGTAGGTAGAGATGAAAAATTATAAAGCTATTAGCTTGAAAAAATGTCCTGCTGAACTTTAAGATGAAAAAAGAACAAAGCAAATGCTTCTATAGTTTTAATTGATATATTTATTGAAAATAGTTTCCTTTGTCGAAATTCCAATACATCAACACAAACAGAAGTGCTCACTCCAATATTCACAGATCATATGATAAAAACAGACTTAATTACATCCGGCTCCACGCAACAACTTCAAGAATCAGTCAGTCAGTTATGTGTCATGCGTGATACGCGCTTAGGCGATCATGTATCAGTAGGTTGCCATTTCTTTCTGCGGTAGACCAGTTGCCATCCAAGGCTATAGAACCTGTCCTGCTATTTACTTTATAGCTTGGGGGAGAAGAATAGGTTTCTAACTTCCCCAAGGGTATTAGCACATAAGTGAAGACTTCTCAATCCGATCCGTTATCCATTATTCCACAGTGCCTCCCTAATCCCTAATTTTGGGGTGGTATTCCCTACTAGAGCCATAAAACATTTTTTTTTAACCAATCAGAAAATGACCCACGTGGTTTTCATATCAGCCGTTCTGACCCACTGACTGACTATAAAACCAACGTCGTTTTCACCCACAAAGGTAAATCTGACTTGGCTGGCATCAACAATGGACCTCATAGCAGGAAAACTTAATCAGGCCATCAGCAGCGACAAGTAAGGCACTTCTATCTATAGCCATGCATTCGGCCAACGAGGAAATCAACTGCAGCCAGAGACTAACTTTCGATTATAGCCCGAGTGTTCGCGTTCGAGTTTCCCACTTTAAATAATCGACCTTGTATCACAACCGAACCCAGAAGGAGGAGGAGGTGGGGAGGGTATCTGGTAAATACCAAGACTAACTTTCGACTACTACAATGCGTTAACTTGCAGAGTATTTATCCAACGAGTCGATCTCATTCAACTACATATGCGTCTGGTTTTCTCCACGTGTCTCTCTCGACACATCGTGTTATATCTCGAATGAACTACCAATCTCCCACGATTGATATACGATAACTCGGAATGAGCAAACAATCGAACCTTGTAAATAAGGATAATCCTTTTTTTTATAATTATCTCAACCATGTCTTATCACCATTTGTTGTTTGTCACTTTCACTTTTTTTTTCTTGTTAACTTAATATTACATCTTCATTATTGATAACATAATACCCTTTATTTTGCAAATTGTTGATCTTTATGATTCTACGGGTTTCGATACAAAATGCACTCAATAACAGTTTTAACCTCTTTACAATTAATTTTTTAAAATCCCCCTCCAAAAAATATTACAATGATTTGAAAAGATGATAGTCAGAAGGAACATAGGATGGAGGGTAAGGAGGATGGGTCAAAACCTCCATATTTAGTATAACAATATTTTCCTGGTTGACTCGGTGAATATGCGATCTTGGATCTTAACGATTAATCAATGATGACCGCTTTTTCTGCAAATTTTTATGCAGTGTTTCCAATCGAGGAGAATACTTCTCTTCATTAACTGTTACGCTTTGATTTAACATTTCATAATAGACGACTTTTTTTATTATTATTCTTTATTATTATTCTTGGTTTAGAGATGTATATTCCTTTTTCAGTGAGTGCTAACCATTGTCGTTTTCGTTGGATATAGTTACAGAGAACCCACATGTTATCACTGTTGATCATTCTGTCCAGGAAATGTTCGGTAACAAGTCTACTCTTCAATGACGAGCAGAGGACAGTCTTTGATTAAGCTGAGAATATGGTGAGAGATACATTAACCAATTTTATAGACTACTCCGTCTTTATGAGGCTGTGATATAATTGAAGTATGACGCATTAAACATTTTTGTCAATTTACAGTTTGCAGAAGCTCAGTTTTAGCATAACTTAGTCGTTCAGATCGACGACAACCGCTGAGAGAAAAAATTCCTGAACGAAAAATTCTGTTTTCAACTGACCAGTCTCTGATTTACAACAAAAGAGACCTGGGGACTTTTATACACTTTATCTCTGAAAAATTTATGCATTCAACATGCTAGTCAGTATTTACCTTTGACTCCCCACTGAGTCAGGATGCGACACAAGGTCAGTTTTTTTTAACGTGGGGAACCCGAGTGTCTCCACTCAGGCCACTGCTCAATTTCTTGTCTTAGCTAGTCATAGCCAATCAAAACCGCGCTACGGAATAGATCCAGAGATTTTGTCCAAGTAGCGGCGAGAGGGAGCCCGGCACGGTACAGATACTACAATGGCATCTCTTCCGCCCCAGATCTTCTTCTTCCCCGTCAGTATTTACCTTTGACTCCCCACTGAGTCAGGATGCGAGACAAGGTCAGTTTGTTTTAACGTGGGGAACCCGAATGTCTCCACTCAGACCATTGGTCAATGTCTTGTCTTAGCTAGTTATGGCCAGTCAAAAACCACGCTACGGAACAGATCCGAAGATTCTGCCCCAATTCAACATGCTAGTCTGTGAATTAAAAAGATTTTACAAATATCAGTTTGTTTCATTATACGATAGCTTCGGTGTCACGTGGCTGCGTAAGGATTAATAAGCTGGCGTTGCAAATTTAGTAGTAAGTTCGAACCTCACTGAGTGCTCCATATTTTTGTCAGGTTAAAAGTAAAATAAGTTTAATAAATATTACAGAACTTGAATATTATTCATTTTCATCTTATTTCTATTCTCTTGTGAAATAACGATTTGTAAAACACCACTTAGGGAACGGAAACGAAGTACACTTATCCTGGGTTGAAACGCTCAAGGAAAACCAGCTGGATCTGCCTCAATGTCAGACTTTCCCGTCATGTGATCAGCCTATGCGCGTTTGATGAGGTGCCAGAAGACCTAGAACCAACCGAGCAGAAACCTTTGTCATGCCAAGTTTATTGTGCAGAATATTCTCAACTCTCTCACGGGATATGCTTATAGCATGAGCTATTTGATTTATAGACAATCGCCTGCCATCCATCACCATGTGATAAACATGATCAATGTTTTCTTCGGTGATGGCAGTCGCAAGACGTTCAGACCTTGGGTAATCTTTAAGACACTCCCTTCCCCTCCAAAATTCAGATGCCCACTTTTGTGCTGTTTATAAAGCTAGAGCGATATTCCCTAATGTAGCTACCATGTTAGAATGAATGTCCTGGGGGCTAAACACCTTTTCTGCAAGTACTTGATTACACCACGATGACAAATTTTGTCCATTTTCAAGAGATATAACTTTTGAAGTCTTCTTTGAACAGTCAGATGTCAGTTTACCCAGAGGGAAACAATGCAGTTATTAATAAAAATTAAAAAAAAGAGAGAGAGAGGGGGGGGGAGAGAAAGAGTTGAAACTAATGCATGCGAGATTTCGCAGCTCTAATATCACTCCTTTATAGTCAGCCTTTGAACTTTTCAGTCCACCCTCGTAGATTGAAAAGACAGTTTGCAGCACTGAAAAGAGTGCAAAGAAGATTGTATATATTAACAACTTTATGTAATATAAAAAAAATTATGAATAGAGAGAATTAAATATAAAGGCAAGGAGGTTCAATGTGGAACGGATCCAGATGTATAAAATATTCAATTATCCAGATAACCTTCTAAGTTATAAATATAGCGTAACCAGAAATACTACTGATAAAATCTTTAAGAAATGTTGTCATACTAACAAAAGAAATTTACATTTACTGTGTGATAACGAATATATGAGATAAAATTAAACGTGCATCTAATACCAACATATTGAAAAATCCTATTAACAGGAGCAAAATTTTGAGATATTTAAATATAGTGATTTGTGAAGTTTCCTGAGTGGGCAAGACCTGACCAGACCAGACCAGACTTTCCTCCATTTTCTCTTTATGAATTTGAATTTATGATTTTATGAATTTGAAGATAGTAAACAAAGAAGGGCATATTTAGAGCCTATGATTGTGGAACAGTCAACCTTAACACCCGGATTCATGTGTTGTGAGTGCTTTTTTGTTGTTGTTGTTTTTTTTATACTTATTTACAGAACACGAGGGCGACAACAGTTTGTTCATGCAGTGAGCTGAATACACATGAGTAGATATGGAAACTAGAAGTGAATTAAGGTCTTACTTGATAAATTGACACGCCCATGCTTTGCGTGGGTGATTTAGCTTCGACCATAAGAGGCCAGAAGAAAGCGTTATAAAGCTCGTAGTTTCTGCTTAATAATATTGTAAGGAAAACATTGGAACAAAAGATTAGTGAAGAAAAGATTTAATCACATGAGGGACATGGATTAATAATACAATAACAGCGAATACCGTAGTTCATTGCGGCAATGCGTACGACAGCGCTACGCCTTGCGAGCCACTTAGCGACTTCCTGTTCCTATGAGCAGATGTTCTACTCAGTGAATAAACGATTTTATGTTCAACAATTATTGTAGAAAAGGCTGGTCGCCTTTCTACGGAACAGAAATAGAAAACTGGAATAGACATTAAGCCACTATAAGGAATTTGCTAATCGACTTAATTTTCGATATATACACAAATTAAGGCTAATTTAAGGACATATAAGTTTTGTAACGCATCAAGTCTACCCAACTGAAGAAAATTAAAATAATTACAAAAACGGTTTTAAAAATATCCCTTCGACTTAAACTCAAAATACCAAGATGTGAAAGAACAGGTCACCTGAACAAATTTGTGCACTTGAAACTGAAAACTGACACAACATGCAAACACTAAGTAAACAGTTTAAAGATGTTCATTCACAAGTATTGAAAAAGGGAAAGTTCTTTGTAAGATCAAGTTAGACAGTAATAATAGAGCTTGTCATGATGCATGTAATTGAAATGTAAATGCATAAACACAGGGCCATCTAAATGAAAGACAAGGCCACATCACTGTATATTTTACACATCCCGCACTATATGGGATAGAAATATCTTTTGAGAGACCACGTCAAGGCATGTAGCATCCAAAAAAGTCAGGCTTCAACCTGTCCTTAGTGATATTCTAGTCCATATTTTTAACGCGCATAGTAAAGCACTTTGGATGCTTTCTGATAATCTTATAGCTGGGTGCAGAATGTGTGACGTGGTAGAGGTGCGTACAAAAACAGGTTTACAAGAATTTAAAAAAATCAGCATGTCCTATGGATTTGGGACTTTATACAAGGAGTTGTATGCCAAGTTCACTGAAGGAAGTTTGGTCCATGTAAATCTGTGCAGTCTGAAAGAAAAATTATCCAAGATATCTAATTATGGTGCTTTACATAATCTCAGCAGATAAACATTGAATGCAATTCTTTACTGCCCTACAATGTCCCAGAAGGACTAGAGGAAAATGCACAAGCCAATCAAACTGGTTAATCATTGCTCTCGGGGATGACTTCAAACTGCGGTGGAACATTTCCACGATACCGTTTGCTTCAAGACGATAGACAGTAGTGGAGATTCTTTTACAAATCAAAAGTTTCACGTGACAATAAATCAGATTCACGTTACCAATCTATGTCTGTGGAAACGACAGCTGAGACACCAAAAAGAAATATCCATCCAGAAGTCAAAGTTTTACCGTAGTATATAAAGAAATATTTGCCATTGGGAATCCTTTGCAGCAGTGGAAAAATCGATCACTGCATATTAACAAATAGATGTATAGTTCATAGGAAGGTAGGGGTCCGACAATATCAACGTGCACCTAGTTGAACGGCTCATTTTACTGACAGAAAAAAAAACAGAAGTTATACGAGTGTAACTTCCAACTTTAGCTTTTTGATACTGATCTCGAGACTTTCTCCAAAGTCGAATATCCGACTTCATGCACGGCTAAAAAAAAAACTGTCTGTTATGGAGGTTTTAGTACCAGGATAAGACAAATTTCATAACTTGTGTAGTGTCATATCACTATTAACATCAGACTAGCACTCGTCCAACACTACTGATCACTACAATTTTAACTTCTTCAAGTCTAGAATTAACTGTTATCTCACCTACATAAGCTCATAAACTATATTTCTATCTCCTCGCATATACAGCAACATTCAGTAACCCTCTACCTTGAGTAGTTCTTGAAACTTGTATCGATAGGACATAAATGTAAAAATATAAATTCCTTAAGCCGAAAGGAAGGTGCAAATCCTCAAATCAAATGGAATAACAAACTCGGTATTATAATGCGGCTCTACTGATATCTGCTCTGCTATCTGTTCTGATGGAATCTAATTTGGTGATAAAGCATTTACCTTAGGTAAATATGGGGCATAGTGTACATATCCGGTTTGGTGACCGAGTTGAGGGCCCTGTAGTCGCCACAAGCCCCATTGCATGATGCCAAACTCCATCATTTAGCTAAATTCAGCTTTCGCCATTCGCAGTGTATCTGAAACGAGCCGGTGTGGGCGACTGTGGAGTGGACCATTGGTAGTGATATGGTATGTAATGCAATGGGACACTGTTTCCTTGTGCAAGAACGTCTTAGTAATACTAGTGGATATAATTATGAGATCTCGGAGCTGCACCCGGTTTTGCAAGCGTGTAAACGAGCTGCATGACAATGATAGATACATAAGCAACCACCCAGAGATGAGTTGAAGAGTCTCTGAGACATAGTAGGCGATACTTTAAGGTCCACGTATCACACACTCACACTGTAATTAACAAAATACCGGAGTGAAATAAAATGTAATTTAAAACAATAAAAGATTGCTATTTTTAATAGTCTCTTGCTATTTTTGGTTTGCGTCTCGGTTTACAAATACAGAATTTTCCATCGTATTAGCAACGGGAGATCATAACTGGATAGTATAAGAAATATAACCTGGCGAGCTAACATGAGTCTTAGGATCCACCAGACGACGTCAGTGTTGATCAATGAGAATACCATATTTATGAAAAACATCAGCACCTAATATAGGGTTTTCTACGCACGTAATTACAAAAAGGAGGGTAAAAATCCGATGTAGGCCTAAATTCAAAGACAGGCATTTTTGTCCATAAATCTGCATAAAGAAAAAAAAAACTTGTTAAGGGCTTGAAGTGTAAACTTACATGGCCTTTTCACACCATTGCTTTAGTGGAAGGAATTATGAAAAAATTGATCTTTACTGTTTACAATAATACTAGTACCAGAGTACCAGTTTCCACGCTTACATAGAAATAAACAATAGGCTTATCCATAGCTAAGTGACAAGCTTAGACTTTTCCTTGGGATTTCTCAATGTTTTTTTATTTTTTTTTTATTTTATTTTTTTTTTTTTTGACATAGCATAAAGGGTTCGTATTCACTCAACCTCCGAGTTGAACAATCTCTACTAAAAGAGCGGCCGAATAAAAGTTTTTGCAACCTATTCGACAACTTCTAGCCACATTTTTCCAACTACTCTTGAATTTCCAACATTTTAAAGAATTACAGGCGTCTCATACAATAAGCGTTTGTGTCGATGTTAAATACGCGACGTTAGCCACAACCTCCGCCAAATTTTCTACGGGAGTCTCGTCCCCAAATGAGGTTTGGAATTCTGCCGGAAGTTGTTGAAGAATTTTATGATGCACAATTATTGCGGTCACCCACAAGTTGCTGTAAACGTTGGGGGAACTGCGAAGATTTACGATCCCTTCGTCGGCAGTGAAATAGATACCTATTAACAGATATGAAAAACAGAAATGAATTATGGTCTTACTGGATCATCTAATCTATACTCTTTATATTAAGACTATTGTCTTCATCTTTGTTTTTGATATCACAACATTTCGGCCGTTGTGCCCTACTTCTGAACTGAACCCTTTATTTAATCTACGTTTCACTGCCTGTGTCTAGGGATATTTTGTCTAGTTCTTATTTTTAGTACTACACAGTTCTTGCTAGTCCTGTTTTCACTGAGTCTAATACACACAGCCCGGGCCAGAGATTGTACTGTACATAAATAACTCCTCATCCGAGAAGTTCTAACATAAATTAAAATGATGACATCAATCGAATATGTCTATCTGAATTTCTGGGATGAAGATTATTTACCCTATTTACATTCGGACTATTTGCCTCATCTTTATTGTTGATATCACAACGTTTCGACCATTGTGCGCTCTGGCCTTTCTCAAGTGTATATGTATAGGTGTATATGAATTATATATTTAATCTACGGGTGTAGACTGTTCCCATTCCACTACCATATCTTCTCTAGTTCTTATTTTTAGTACGGCTCCGTTATTGCTCACCCTGTCCACTAACTCTGCCCTGCCCAGGGGTTTGAACTCACAATTACTATACAACCAAATTCACAAACCAAAGCTTTAACCCACTATTATCTGGTAGGACACTTATCTTTAGTGAACTAGGATCGTTAAACGTATTCTGCCTGCTGGTTAGTGCTGCTACTGCTGCTGTCGGTGATATTTCGATTGCTCCTGCTGTTGAAAAATTGCTGTCAGTTTTTTTTCTTTCATTATTAGCTGCTCCCATATGGTATTTATTTCTATGCTAGGCCTATTAAGGAGATCCTCATAGCCTAGCATATTCTTTTAGACTGTTTAAATCTCCAGTGTTCTTCCTTGTCCAGTATTTTCAGATGATCATTCCTTTCCTAAAATACATGATCGGCCATACATGATTTCATTATGTCACCCCTCACTACGGCTTTTCGATGTTCCTCCAGCCTTACTTTTAGTGGGCGACCTGTTTCACCTTTATATTCTTTGCCACACGAGTGGATCTTCATCATGTTCTTCCCCGTGGATAATCTAACTTGGTCGTCATTGCGTCAGCGATATAGCTGCATAAAAGGCCGGAGAAAATGGAAAGCTGAAATACACGTGCAGTCTATTTACATTATTCGGACTATTGTAATCATCTTTGTCGTCATGTTTATCACAACGCTTCGGCCGTTGTACGCTCCGGCCTTCTTCAGGTTGTTGGATTGTCGAACTTAACCCTTTATTTCGCTCACTGGGGTAGACTGTTCTAGTTCCACGTGCCATGTCTAATGGATGCCAGTTATCAGTTATCTCCTGTTAATTCCCTTAAACTTAAACTTTTCATATTTATTTCTTTATAAATTGGTAAATGATAAATATTGCATTGCATTAGTATCTGTCCATATTTCTGAGATGAGGTATTGTTATTTACATTATTCGGATTATTGTCCTCATCTGTGTCGTCATATTTATTACAACGTTTCGGCCGTTATACGCTCCGGCCTTCTTCAGGTGGTTGGAATGAACCCTTTATTTCGCTCACTGGGTTAGACTGTTCTAGTTCCATGTGCCACGTCTAATGGATGTCAGTTATCTACTGTTAATTCCTCTCTGAAAGTTCTCCACTGCCTTGACCAGGTATTGAACTCACACTCTTTGGGTCCTGTCACTGGATCTAACTAACGCCTTTATACACTGTGCCATGTGTCCTTCAGTTCGACATTCCAACCACCTGAAGAAGGCCGGAGCGTACAACTGCCGAAAACTTTGTGATAAACATGGCAACAAAGATGAGGACAATAGTCCGAATAATGTAAATAGTGTACATAATACCTCATCTCAGAAATATAGACAGATACTGAACGATCGGATAAATATGGCAACAAAGATGAGGACAATAGTCCGAATAATGTAAATAGTGTACATAATACCTCATCTCAGAAATATAGACAGATACTGAACGATCGGATAAATATGGCGACAAAGATGAGGACAATAGTCCGAATAATATAAATAGTGTACATAATACCTCATCTCAGAAATATAGACAGATACTGAACGATCGGATAAATATGGCAACAAAGATGAGGACAATAGTCCGAATAATGTAAATAGTGTACATAATACCTCATCTCAGAAATATAGACAGATACTGAACGATCGGATAAATATGGCAACAAAATGAGGACAATAGTCCGAATAATGTAAATAGTGTACATAATACCTCATCAAATATAGACAGATACACGTACAGTCATTCGGAGAAATTGGCCCAATTTCGTGCTTCACACCTGATGTATTTCTTAACCCTTCATATGCGCACAAATTACAGCTAAGGGCAGACAAACAAGATAAGTTCGATAATTTTAAGAGAAGTCATTATCATTGCAGGTGTTGTTCAGATCTGTAAATCTCGTCTTTGTGCAGCGTGTGCTGTTAAGACACACACCCGCGCGTGCGCATATATGATCTTCCGGATGAATTCACATAGTTTTTACTAATGTCTATAATTCTTGTGTAAAAATGAAGGTGCAGTCAGGAAGAAAACTCTTAAATACTGAATAGAAGGATAGGTTGAATATTCCATTCAAAATTGTTTTCATAAGAACGGGGTGGGGAAAGGATGATGGACATGCGGGAATAAACAGATATATTGGGAAAAAAAAGTAGGAAATAAAATAAACAGACGATCACGATTAACATTGGGTTCCGTTGAAAAATATAAAAACTTAAATAGCCGGACAGACACGTCAATTCTGGCCGCGAAAGTTAGCAAATTTGTACAGACACGATATGGACAAAATTTTCCGAAGAGTAACCCACAGAAACGAGAGGTACTGCTTTACTCCTCTACTTTGCACAGGTACAACTAACAATCTTTATTTCTTCTGTATGTGAGGGGATGTGGATGGACATTGTTGGATCTCAGGAAAAGGACTCACCACTAATAAATAAACAACCCTCAGTCAGTCAGTTACGCGCCATGCGTGATATAGGCAATCATGTAACTTTCGATACATGACTAGCGAGGCAGATTTTTTCCCGCGGTAGGTTGCCATTTCTTTCGGCGGTAGAACAGTTACCATCCAAAGCTATAGAACCCAGCCTGTCCTGCTATTTATCCATAGCTAGTGGGCGAAGAAGAGGATTCATACCTTTCCCAAAGGTATTAACACGTATGTGAATGTAATGGATTCGACTGGAATTCGAACTCGGCTCTCCGATTCCTCAATCCGAGCCGCTATCCATTACTCCACCGTGGCTCCTGAGAAGTAGAACTAATGTCCTTATAGTCCCCAGTTGTGAGGTGTACACTGTATTGTCGGTAAAAGTCCAAACAAATCTTGCAGTGAATAATGCAGTTCTTGTCAGGCCGGGAAATTAATGTTATCTGAATTTCTGCAAAATTTATATATCTTAGCGCTTTGCATATGTGATTTTGTTTGTTTTTTTTTTCCAAATTTTAACTAACTGGATAAAATATTTAATCGTCTATTTGCATACATGAGTAGGAAAACATTTTGGTGTGATATTTACTGATGTTTTGTGCACTTATGAATTTAATTCCAATACAGACCAAAAACTTCTTATCCTATACTTAGGAAATTTCAACAGTGGTTTCCTTATGAGATTTTGTATAATTACAGCAATTTTCAAGTATTTTCGGTATAATGCTTTAGAATTTATTCCAGAATTATAACCTTTTACTTGGAGATGTAGCCAAGTGTTGTCCAGATGCTATAATATTTTGGGAATTCTGCAGACGATCTACATAATATTCTCAGCATCAACAAAAACGTGGGCAGTTTTTAAAAACATTTACCCGGATATTCAGTTAAACCCTTGAGAAATACAAGGTGGGAGTGTTAAAGCTATTTGTTATCAAGTTGGAAAAGTATATGATGTACTTGTGGAAATATCAGAGATAACAGATGAGCCCAAATTAAAAGCAGAAACCGAATCTTAGCAAACCAGTTAAAAGACTACTAATTTTTAGTTTCTTTGATTATTTTGGGGTGAAGTACTTTTTAAACTTAATTATGTAATCAAGGAACTACAAGGTGAAACAAAGGACATTGATGAAGCCATGGAGTCATTTGAAAAACTACTATCATGGCTAAGAATTTATAGAGAGGAAGATTTTAATGATGTTTTAGTAGGTGTAAATGAATTGGCTGAAGATGTTAAATTACCATTGAACTTTAGCCAATTTCAAGAAAAAAACTACCTGGAAGGAAGAGAATGTTTTCATATGAGACAAAAGATTAACCTTTGGATGATACAAAAGAAACATACAGAGTTAAGTGCGTTAACTTAGTGCTAGACGAAGCTATTCAGTCCAGGGTGTGTAGATTTGAACAACTTAAAAGTGATGTAAAATTATTTGGATTTGTAAATAACATTCAAAGTATACAGAAGGTGGCAATAAGGAAACATACAGCAAACCTTGAAGCAGCTTTAACAGACACCACAATAGCACAAAGCACTGATGGAGAGGTACTGAAAAACTAAAGACGTTGATGGCTATCTGTTGGCTGAAGAACTTTAAATTCTGAAAACTTTTCTTCACTCCAGAATCATTAAGCCTCAAGCATTGTTTGAATTCTTGGTAGTAAACAATCGATTTACAGCATTTCTAATGTTTTTATTACTTTGAGAATTTATCAGGTGAAACAAGTTTTGCAAAACTAAAACTGATTAAAATATACTTATGGTTAACAATTTCACAAGAGAGACTAAACACTTTGGCAATGCTATCTAAAAAAATGTCATTGCTAAAATCAGTGACCGTGAAAATACTTTGAGAGATTTTGCAAATAAAAAAAAAATAAAAGGTCTGTGTATAAGAAGAATTGTTATGGTCCAGATTAGGACCAAGGAAGAACAACAGGAACACAAGAGTAGAAATAACGAAGGTATATTACACGAAATAATAATACAAGATGTGGAAGGTGTTAGTATGACTGTCAGTCTGGTTTGGAGTGAACTACTATCGGCTCGACTCGATACGACCCTCTCTCTTGAAAAGCGTAGTACACATAGTATGAGAAAGAGTTCATTCTGTAGTTATAGATAAGGACCCATGACAAGTATGTCATTAATTGCCTTATTTTGTATTAAAAAGAATAAAAACTTTCATATTGTTTTTCAAAATTTTAGGATATCAAGCATTTAATGTTATTTCTTTTTGTTTTTTATTGTTTTTTCAAGACGAGCATACTACACATAATATAAAGATATATCAATTTTTACTTTTTAAGTTAAATTTTTGAAAATAATTTTATAATTTCCCACAATTCCTAGCACCAGCTTTGAATAAGGAAATCTTTCACAGAGCAACTATAGAATCTAGAATTTACACAACAGCATACGTGCAGGTTCTACAAAGATAGACGACTGGGGGAATCTTTAGAAGAGCAACTATTGAATAAAGAATTTGCACTGAAACGAGTGTGCTTGTTCTACAATTACAGTCGACTGGGGTAATCTATAGAAGAGGAACAACTGAATTTTGAAATTTACACTGAAGCATGCGTACTTATCCTACAAGGACAAATGACTGGGTGAATCTCTTGAAGAGCAACTATTGAATCTACACTGCAGCAATCCTGCTTCTTCTTCAAGAACAGACGACTGGGGGAATCTTCCGAAGAGGTACTATTCAATTTAGAATTTACACTGCAGCCTTTCTGATTGTTCTTCAAGAAGAGACGACTGGATTAATCATGCGAAAATCAACTATTAAATTTACATTTTACACTATAGCACACGTTCTTGACCTACAAGAACAGTCGTCTGGATGAATCTTAGGAAGAGCAACTATTGAATCTAGAATTTACACTGCAGCATTCCTGCTTGTTCTTCAAGAACAGACGACTGAGTGAATCTTTCGAAGAGCTACTATTGAATCTAGAATTTACACTGCAGCATTCCTCCTTGTTATCCAAGAACTGACGACTGGGTTAATCTTTCGAAGAGCAACTATTGAATCTAGAATTTCCATGGCAGCATTCCTGCTTGTTATCCAAGAACAGACGACTGGGAGAATCTTTCCAAGAGCAACTACTGAATTTAGAATTTAGACTGCAGCATTCTTGCTTGTTTTTTTTCAAGAACAGTCGACTGGGTGAATCTTTCGAAGAGCAATTATTAAATATAGAATTTACACTGCTGCATTCCTGTTTGTTATTCAAGAACTGAAGACTTTCGAAGAGCAATTATTGAATCTAGAATTTTCACTACAGTATGCGTACTTGTCATACAAGAACAGTCGTTTGGGTGAATCTTTCCGAGAGTAACTATTGAATCTAGAATTTACACTGCAGCATTCCTGCTTGTTCTTCAAGGACAGACGAGTGCGTAAATCTGTCGAAGACCAACTATTGAATCTAGAATTTACACTACAGCATTCGTGCTTCTTTCCTACAATAGTCGACTGGGTGAATATTTCGAGGAGCAACTATTGAATCTAGAATTTACATGGCAGCATTCCTGCTAGTTCTTCAAGAAGAGACCACAGGGAGAATCTTTCGAAGAGCGACTATTGAATCTAGAATTTAGACTGCAGCATTCCTGCTTCAAATTCAAGAACAGTCGACTGGGGTAATCTTTCGAATTACAATTATTGAATCATGAAATTACACTACAGCATCCGTACTTGTCCTACAGGAACAGCCATTTCGGTAAATCTTTCGAAGAGCAACAATTGAATCTAGAATTTACACTGCAGCATTCCTGCTTTTTCTTCAAGAACAGACGAGTGGGTGAATCTTTCGAAGAGCAACTACTGAATCTAGAATTTACACTGTAGCATTCCTGCTTGTTCTTCATGAACAGACGAGTGGGTGAATCTTTCGAAGAGCAACTATTGAATCTAGAATTTACACTGCAGCATTCCTGCTTGTTATTCAAGAACAGACGACTGGACGAATCTTTCGAAGAGCAACTATTGAATCTAGAATTTACACTGCAGCATTCCTGCTTGTTATTCAAGAACAGACGACTGGACGAATCTTTCGAAGAGCAACTATTGAATCTTGAATTTACACTGCAGCATTCCTGCTTGTTATTCAAGAACAGACGACTGGACGAATCTTTCGAAGAGCAACTATTGAATCTTGAATTTACACTGCAGCATTCCTGCTTGTTATTCAAGAACAGACGACTGGACGAATCTTTCGAAGAGCAACTATTGAATCTAGAATTTACACTGCAGCATTCCTGCTTGTTATTCAGAACAGACGACTGGACGAATCTTTCGAAGAGCAACTATTGAATCTAGAATTTACACTGCAGCATTCCTGCTTGTTATTCAAGAACAGACGACTGGACGAATCTTTCGAAGAGCAACTATTGAATCTTGAATTTACACTGCAGCATTCCTGCTTGTTATTCAAGAACAGACGACTGGACGAATCTTTCGAAGAGCAACTATTGAATCTAGAATTTACACTGCAGCATTCCTGCTTGTTATTCAAGAACAGACGACTGGACGAATCTTTCGAAGAGCAACTATTGAATCTTGAATTTACACTGCAGCATTCCTGCTTGTTATTCAAGAACAGACGACTGGACGAATCTTTCGAAGAGCAACTATTGAATCTTGAATTTACACTGCAGCATTCCTGCTTGTTATTCAAGAACAGACGACTGGACGAATCTTTCGAAGAGCAACTATTGAATCTAGAATTTACACTGCAGCATTCCTGCTTGTTATTCAAGAACAGACGACTGGACGAATCTTTCGAAGAGCAACTATTGAATCTTGAATTTACACTGCAGCATTCCTGCTTGTTATTCAAGAACAGACGACTGGACGAATCTTTCGAAGAGCAACTATTGAATCTTGAATTTACACTGCAGCATTCCTGCTTGTTATTCAAGAACAGACGAGTGGACGAATCTTTCGAAGACCAACTATTGAATCTAGAATTTACACTACAGCATTCGTGCTTTTTTCTACAACAGACGACTGGACGAATATTTCGAGGAGCAACTATTGAATCTAGAATTTACATGGCAGCATTCCTGCTAGTTCTTCAAGAAGAGACCACTGGACGAATCTTTCGAAGAGCAACTATTGAATCTAGAATTTAGACTGCAGCATTCCTGCTTCAAATTCAAGAACAGTCGACTGGGGTAATCTTTCGAATTACAATTATTGAATCTTGAAATTACACTGCAGCATCCTACTTGTCATTCAGAACAGCCATTTCGGTAAATCTTTCGAAGAGCAACAATTGAATCTAGAATTTACACTGCAGCATTCCTGCTTTTTCTTCAAGAACAGACGACTGGGTGAATCTTTCGAAGAGCAACTATTGAATCTAGAATTTACACTGCAGATTCCATTGCTTGTTCTTCAAGAACAGACGACTGGGTGAATCTTTCGAAGAGCAACTATTGAATCTAGAATTTACACTGCAGCATTCCTGCTTGTTATTCAAGAACAGACGACTGGACGAATCTTTCGAAGAGCAACTATTGAATCTTGAATTTACACTGCAGCATTCCTGCTTGTTATTCAAGAACAGACGACTGGACGAATCTTTCGAAGAGCAACTATTGAATCTTGAATTTACACTGCAGCATTCCTGCTTGTTATTCAAGAACAGACGACTGGACGAATCTTTCGAAGAGCAACTATTGAATCTTGAATTTACACTGCAGCATTCCTGCTTGTTATTCAAGAACAGACGACTGGACGAATCTTTCGAAGAGCAACTATTGAATCTAGAATTTACACTGCAGCATTCCTGCTTGTTATTCAAGAACAGACGACTGGACGAATCTTTCGAAGAGCAACTATTGAATCTAGAATTTACACTGCAGCATTCCTGCTTGTTATTCAAGAACAGACGACTGGACGAATCTTTCGAAGAGCAACTATTGAATCTAGAATTTACACTGCAGCATTCCTGCTTGTTATTCAAGAACAGACGACTGGACGAATCTTTCGAAGAGCAACTATTGAATCTAGAATTTACACTGCAGCATTCCTGCTTGTTATTCAGAACAGACGACTGGACGAATCTTTCGAAGAGCAACTATTGAATCTTGAATTTACACTGCAGCATTCCTGCTTGTTATTCAAGAACAGACGACTGGACGAATCTTTCGAAGAGCAACTATTGAATCTTGAATTTACACTGCAGCATTCCTGCTTGTTATTCAAGAACAGACGACTGGACGAATCTTTCGAAGAGCAACTATTGAATCTAGAATTTACACCGCAGCATTCCTGCTTGTTATTCAAGAACAGACGACTGGACGAATCTTTCGAAGAGCAACTATTGAATCTTGAATTTACACTGCAGCATTCCTGCTTGTTATTCAAGAACAGACGACTGGACGAATCTTTCGAAGAGCAACTATTGAATCTTGAATTTACACTGCAGCATTCCTGCTTGTTATTCAAGAACAGACGACTGGACGAATCTTTCGAAGAGCAACTATTGAATCTAGAATTTACACTGCAGCATTCCTGTTTGTTATTCAAGAACAGACGACTGGACGAATCTTTCGAAGAGCAACTATTGAATCTAGATTTACACTGCAGCATTCCTGCTTGTTATTCAAGAACAGACGACTAGGGACGAATCTTTTGAAGAGCAACCTATTGAATCTTGAATTTACACTGCAGCATTCCTGCTTGTTATTCAAGAACAGACGACTGGACGAATGTTTTCGAAGAGCAGCTATTGAATCTTGAATTTACACTGCAGCATTCCTGCTTGTTATTCAAGAACAGACGACTGGACGAATCTTTCGAAGAGCAACTATTGAATCTAGAATTTACACTGCAGCATTCCTGCTTGTTCTTCAAGAACAGACGACTGGACGATCTTTCGAATCTTTCGAAGAGCAACTATTGAATCTAGAATTTACACTGCAGCATTCCTGCTTGTTATTCAAAACAGACGAATGAGTGAATCTTTCGAAGAGCAACTATTGAATCTAAATTTACACTGCAGCATTCCTGCTTGTTATTCAAGAACAGAAGATTGGGTGAATATTTTGAAGAGGAACTAATGAATCTAGAATTTACACTTTAGCATTCCTGCTTGTTCTTCATGCACAGAGGAGTGGGTGAATCTTTCGAAGAGCAACTATTGAATCTAGAATTTACACTTCAGCATACCTGCTTGTTATTCAAGAACAGACGACTGGACGAATCTTTCGAAGAGCAACTATTGAATCTAGAATTTACACTGCAGCATTCCTGCTTGTTATTCAAGAACAGACGACTGGACGAATCTTTCGAAGAGCAACTATTGAATCTTGAATTTACACTGCAGCATTCCTGCTTGTTATTCAAGAACAGACGACTGGACGAATCTTTCGAAGAGCAACTATTGAATCTAGAATTTACACTGCAGCATTCCTGCTTGTTCTTCAAGAACAGAAGACTAACACTACAGCATGCGAACTTGTCCTACAACCGCAGTCTTCTGGGTGAATCTTTCCAAGAGCAACTATTGAATCAAGAATTTACACTACAGCATACCTGCTTGTTCTTCAAGAACAGCTGACTGGGTAAATCTTTCGAAGAGCAACTACTGAATCTAGAATTTACACTGCAGCATTCCTCCCTCTTCTTCAAGAACAGACAACTGCGTGAATCTTTCGAAGAGCAATTACTGAATCTAGAATTTACACAGCAATTTTCCTGTTTGTTATTCAAGAACAGACGACTGGGTGAATCTTTCATTGAGCAACTATTGAATCTAGAACACTGCAGCATTCTTGCTTGTTTACAAGAATAGACGACAGGGTGAATCTTTTGAAGAGCGACCATTGAATATAGAATTTACACTGCTGCATTCCTGCTTGTTCTTCAAGGACAGACGATTGGGTGAATGTTTTGAAGAGCAACTAATGAATCTAGAATTTACACTACAGCATTCGTGCTTGTTTACTAAAATAGACGCCTGGGTGAATCTTTCGAAAAGCAAATATTGAATCTAGAATTTACACTGAAGCATTCCTGCTAGTTCTTCAAGAAGAGACGACAGGGTGAATCTTTCGAATAGCAACTATTGAATCTAGAATTTAGACTGCAGCATTCCTGCTTGTTATCCAAGAACAGACGACTGAGTGAATCTTTCGAAGAGCTAGACGACTGGGGTAATCTTTCGAATTGCAACTATTAAATCATGAAATTACACTACAGCATCCGTACTTGTCCTACGTCTGGGTAAATCTTTCGAAGAGCAACAACTGAATCTAGAATTTACACGGCAGCATTGCTGCTTGTTCTTCAAGAGCAGACGACTGGTTGAATCTTTCGAAGAGCAACTATTGTATCTAGATATTACACTGCAGCATTCCTGCTTGTTATCCAAGAACAGACGACTGGGTGAATCTTTCGAGGAGCTACTATTATATCTAGAATTTACACTGCAGCATTCCTGCTTGTTATCCAAGAACAGACGACTGGGTGAATCGTTCGAAGAGCAACTATTTAATCTAGAATTTACACTGCAGTATGCGTACTTGTCCTACAAGAACAGTCGTCTGGGTGAATCTTTCCTTGAGCAACTATTGAATCTAGAATTTACACTACAGCATTCCTGTTTGTTTTACAAGAACAGTCGTTAGGGTGAATATTTCAAAGAGCAACTATTGAATCTAGAATTTACACTGCAGAATTCCTGCTTGTTCTTCAAGAACAGCTGACTGGTTAAATCTTTCGAAGAGCAACTATTGAATCTAGAATTTACACTGCAATTTTCCTGTTTGTTATTCAAGAACAGACGACTGGTGATTCTTTCGAACAGCAACTATTAAATCTAGAATTTACACTGAAGCATGCGTACTTGCCTTACAAGAACAGTCGTCAGGGTGAATCTTTCAAAGAGCAACTATTGAATCTAGAATTTACACTGCAACATTCTTGCTTCTTTACAAGAATAGACGACAGGGTGAATCTTTTGAAGAGCAACCATTGAATCTAGAATTTACACTACAGCATTCGTGCTTGTTTCCTAGAATAGTCGACTGGGTGAATATTTCGAGGAGCAACTATTGAATCTAGAATTTACACTGCAGCATTCTTGCTTGTTTACAAGAATAGACGACAAGGTGAATCTTTTGAAGAGCGACCATTGAATCTAGAATGTACACTGCTGGATTCCTGCTTGTTCTTCAAGAACAGAAGATTGGGTGAATGTTTTGAAGAGGAACTAATGAATCTAGAATTTACACTACAGCATTCGTGCTTGTTCTTCAAGAACAGACGACTGGTTGAATTTTTCGAAGAGAAACTATTGTATCTAGAATTTACACTACAGCATTCCTGCTTGTTATCCAAGAACAGACGACTGGGTGAATCTTTCGAAGAGCTACTATTGTATCTAGAATTTACACTGCAGCATTCCTGTTTGTTATTCAAGAACAGACGACTGGTGATTCTTTCGAACAGCAACTATTAAATCTAGAATTTACACTGAAGCATGCGTAGTTGCCTTACAAGAACAGTCGTCTGGGGTGAATCTTTCAAAGAGCAACTATTGAATCTAGAATTTACACTGCAACATTCTTGCTTCTTTACAAGAATAGACGACAGGGTGAATCTTTTTGAAGAGCAACCATTGAATCTAGAATTTACACTACAGCATTCGTGCTTGTTTCCTAGAATAGTCGACTGGGTGAATATTTCGAGGAGCAACTATTGAATCTAGAATTTACACTGCAGCATTCTTGCTTGTTTTCAAGAATAGACGACAAGGTGAATCTTTTGAAGAGCGACCATTGAATCTAGAATTTACACTGCTGGATTCCTGCTTGTTCTTCAAGAACAGAAGATTGGGTGAATGTTTTGAAGAGGAACTAATGAATCTAGAATTTACACTACAGCATTCGTGCTTGTTCTTCAAGAACAGACGACTGGTTGAATTTTTCGAAGAGAAACTATTGTATCTAGAATTTACACTACAGCATTCCTGCTTGTTATCCAAGAACAGACGACTGGGTGAATCTTTCGAAGAGCTACTATTGTATCTAGAATTTACACTGCAGCATTCCTGTTTGTTATTCAAGAACAGACGACTGGTGATTCTTTCGAACAGCAACTATTAAATCTAGAATTTACACTGAAGCATGCGTAGTTGCCTTACAAGAACAGTCGTCAGGGTGAATCTTTCAAAGAGCAACTATTGAATCTAGAATTTACACTGCAACATTCTTGCTTCTTTACAAGAATAGACGACAGGGTGAATCTTTTGAAGAGCAACCATTGAATCTAGAATTTACACCACAGCATTCCTGCTTGTTTCAAGAATAGTCGACTGGGTGAATATTTCGAAGAGCAACTATTGAATCTAGAATTTACACTGCAGCATTCTTGCTTGTTTTCAAGAATAGACGACAAAGGTGAATCTTTTGAAGAGCGACCATTGAATCTAGAATTTACACTGCTTGATTCCTGCTTGTTCTTCAAGAACAGAAGACTGGGTGAATGTTTTGAAGAGGAACTATTGAATCTAGAATTTACACTACAGCATTCGTGCTTGTTCTTCAAGAACAGACGACTGGTTGAATTTTTCGAAGAGAAACTATTGTATCTAGAATTTACACTACAGCATTCCTGCTTGTTATCCAAGAACAGACGACTGGGTGAATCTTTCGAAGAGCAACTATTGAATCTAGAATTTACACTGCAGCATTCCTGCTTTGTTATTCAAGAACAGACGACTGGGTGAATCTTTCGAAGAGCAACTATTGAATCTAGAATTTACACTGCAGCATTCCTGCTTGTTATTCAAGCGCAACGTCTGGGGGAATCGTTTCGAAAAGCAACTATTGAATCTAGAATTTACACTGCAACATTCCTGCTTGTTATTCAAGAACAGACGACTGGGTGAATCTTTCGAAGAGCAACTATTGAATCTAGAATTTACACTGCAGCATTCCTCCTTGTTATTCAAGAACTGACGACTGGGTGAATCTTTAGAAGAGCAACTATGGAATCTAGAATTTCCACTACAGCATTCCTGCTTGTTATCCAAGAACAGACGACTGGGTGAATCTTTCCAAGAGCAACTACTGAATTTAGAATTTAGACTGCAGCATTCTTGCTTTTTTTTCAAGAACTGACGACTGGGTGAATCTTTCGAAGAGCAACTATTGAATCTAGAATTTACACTGCTGCATTCCTGTTTGTTATTCAAGAAAGAACTGAAGAATCTTTCGAAGAGCAATTATTGAATCTAGAATTTTCACTACAGTATGCGTACTTGTTATTCAAGAACAGTCGTTTGGGTGAATCTTTCCGAGAGTAACTATTGAATCTAGAATTTACACTGCAGCATTCCTGCTTGTTATTGAAGAACTGACGACTGGATGAATCTTTAGAAGAGCAACTATTGAATCTAGAATTTACACTGCAGCATTCCTGCTTGTTATTCAAGAACTGACGACTGGGTGAATCTTTCCGAAGAGCAACTATTGAATCTAGAATTTACACTGCAGCATTCCTGCTTGTTATTCAAGAACTGACGACGGGGTGAATCTTTCGAAGAGGCAATATTGAATCAAGAATTTACACTGCTGCATTCCTGCTTGTTCTTCAAAAACAGACGACTGGGTGAATCTTTAGAAGAGCAACTATTGAATCTAGAATTTACACTGCATAATTCCTGTTTGTTATTCAAGAACAGACGACTGGACGAATCTTTCCAAGAGCAACTATTGAATCTAGAATTTACACCGCAGCATTCCTGCTTGTTATTCAAGAACTGACGACTCGGTGAATCTTTCGAAGAGCAACTCTTGAATCTAGAATTTACACTGCAACATTCTTGCTTCTTTACAAGAATAGACGACAGGGTGAATCTTTTGAAAAGCGACTATTGAATCTAGAATTTACACTGCTGCATTCCTGCTTGTTATTCAAGAACAGACGACTGGACGAATCTTTCGAAGAGCAACTATTGAATCTAGAATTTACACTACAGCGTTGCTGCTTGTTATTCAAGAACTGACGACGGGGTGAATCTTTGGAAGAGCAACTATTGAATCTAGAATTTACACTGCAGCATTCCTGCTTGTTATTCAAGAACTGAAGACTGGGTGAATCTTTAGAAGAGCAACTATTGAATCTTGAATTTACACTGCAGCATTCCTGCTTGTTATTCAAGAGCTGACGACTGGGTGAATCTTTCGAAGAGCAACTATTGAATCTAGAATTTACACTGCAGCATTCCTGCTTGTTATTCAAGAGCTGACGACTGGGTGAATCTTTCGAAGAGCAACTATTGAATCTTGAATTTACACTGCAGCATTCCTGCTTGTTATTCAAGAACTGAAGACTGGGTGAATCTTTCGAAGAGCAACTATTGAATCTAGAATTTACACTGCAGCATTCCTGCTTGTTATTCAAGAGCTGACGACTGGGTGAATCTTTCGAAGAGCAACTATTGAATCTTGAATTTACACTGCAGCATTCCTGCTTGTTATTCAAGAACTGACGACTCGGTGAATCTTTCGAAGAGCAACTCTTGAATCTAGAATTTACACTGCAACATTCTTGCTTGTTTACAAGAATAGACGACAGGGTGAATCTTTTGAAAAGCGACTATTGAATCTAGAATTTACACTGCTGCATTCCTGCTTGTTATTCAAGAACAGACGACTGGACGAATCTTTCCAAGAGCAACTATTGAATCTAGAATTTACACCGCAGCATTCCTGCTTGTTATTCAAGAACTGACGACGGGGTGAATCTTTCGAAGAGCAACTATTGAATCTAGAATTTACACTGCAACATTCTTGCTTGTTTACAAGAATAGACGACAGGGTGAATCTTTTGAAAAGCGACTATTGAATCTAGAATTTACACTGTTGCTTCCTCCTTGTTATTCAAAAACAGACGACTGGACGAATCTTTCGAAGAGCAACTATTGAATCTAGAATTTACACTACAGCGTTGCTGCTTGTTATTCAAGAACTGACGACGGGGTGAATCTTTGGAAGAGCAACTATTGAATCTAGAATTTACACTGCAGCATTCCTGCTTGTTATTCAAGAACTGAAGACTGGGTGAATCTTTAGAAGAGCAACTATTGAATCTTGAATTTACACTGCAGCATTCCTGCTTGTTATTCAAGAACTGACGACGGGGTGAATCTTTCCAAGAGTAACTATTGAATCTAGAATTTACACTACAGCATTCCTGCTTGTTATTCAAGAACTGACGACGGGGTGAATCTTTCGAAGAGCAACTATTGAATCTTGAATTTACACTGCAGCATTCCTGCTTGTTATTCAAGAACTGAAGACTGGGTGAATCTTTCGAAGAGCAACTATTGAATCTAGAATTTACACTGCAGCATTCCTGCTTGTTATTCAAGAGCTGACGACTGGGTGAATCTTTCGAAGAGCAACTATTGAATCTTGAATTTACACTGCAGCATTCCTGCTTGTTATTCAAGAACTGACGACTCGGTGAATCTTTCGAAGAGCAACTCTTGAATCTAGAATTTACACTGCAACATTCTTGCTTGTTTACAAGAATAGACGACAGGGTGAATCTTTTGAAAAGCGACTATTGAATCTTGAATTTACACTGCTGCATTCCTGCTTGTTATTCAAGAACAGACGACTGGACGAATCTTTCCAAGAGCAACTATTGAATCTAGAATTTACACTACAGCATTCCTGCTTGTTATTCAAGAACTGACGACGGGGTGAATCTTTCGAAGAGCAACTATTGAATCTAGAATTTACACTGCAACATTCTTGCTTGTTTACAAGAATAGACGACAGGGTGAATCTTTTGAAAAGCGACTATTGAATCTAGAATTTACACTGCTGCATTCCTGCTTGTTATTCAAGAACAGACGACTGGACGAATCTTTCGAAGAGCAACTATTGAATCTAGAATTTACACTACAGCGTTGCTGCTTGTTATTCAGAACTGACGACGGGGTGAATCTTTGGAAGAGCAACTATTGAATCTTGAATTTACACTGCAGCATTCCTGCTTGTTATTCAAGAACTGAAGACTGGGTGAATCTTTAGAAGAGCAACTATTGAATCTAGAATTTACACTGCAGCATTCCTGCTTGTTATTCAAGAACTGAAGACTGGGTGAATCTTTAGAAGAGCAACTATTGAATCTTGAATTTACACTGCAGCATTCCTGCTTGTTATTCAAGAACTGACGACTCGGTGAATCTTTCGAAGAGCAACTCTTGAATCTAGAATTTACACTGCAACATTCTTGCTTGTTTACAAGAATAGACGACAGGGTGAATCTTTTGAAAAGCGACTATTGAATCTAGAATTTACACTGCTGCATTCCTGTTTTGTTATTCAAGAACAGACGACTGGACGAATCTTTCCAAGAGCAACTATTGAATCTAGAATTTACACCGCAGCATTCCTGCTTGTTATTCAGAACTGACGACAGGGTGAATCTTTCGAAGAGCAACTATTGAATCTAGAATTTACACTGCAACATTCTTGCTTGTTTACAAGAATAGACGACAGGGTGAATCTTTTGAAAAGCGACTATTGAATCTAGAATTTACACTGCTGCATTCCTGCTTGTTATTCAAGAACAGACGACTGGACGAATCTTTCGAAGAGCAACTATTGAATCTAGAATTTACACTGCAGCATTCCTGCTTGTTATTCAATAGCTGACGACTGGGTGAATCTTTCGAAGAGCAACTATTGAATCTTGAATTTACACTGCAGCATTCCTGCTTGTTATTCAAGAACTGACGACTCGGTGAATCTTTCGAAGAGCAACTCTTGAATCTAGAATTTACACTGCAACATTCTTGCTTGTTTACAAGAATAGACGACAGGGTGAATCTTTTTGAAAAGCGACTATTGAATCTAGAATTTACACTGCTGCATTCCTGCTTGTTATTCAAGAACAGACGACTGGACGAATCTTTCCAAGAGCAACTATTGAATCTAGAATTTACACGCAGCATTCCTGCTTGTTATTCAAGAACTGACGACAGGGTGAATCTTTCGAAGAGCAACTATTGAATCTAGAATTTACACTGCAACATTCTTGCTTGTTTACAAGAATAGACGACAGGGTGAATCTTTTGAAAAGCGACTATTGAATCTAGAATTTACACTGCTGCATTCCTGCTTGTTATTCAAGAACAGACGACTGGACGAATCTTTCGAAGAGCAACTATTGAATCTAGAATTTACACTACAAGCGTTGCTGCTTTTTTCAAGAACTGACGACAGGGTGAATCTTTTGGAAGAGCAACTATTGAATCTAGAATTTACACTGCTGCATTCCTGCTTGTTATTCAAGAACAGACGACTGGACGAATCTTTCCAAGAGCAACTATTGAATCTAGAATTTACACCGCAGCATTCCTGCTTGTTATTCAAGAACTGACGACGGGGTGAATCTTTCGAAGAGCAACTATTGAATCTAGAATTTACACTGCAACATTCTTGCTTGTTTTCAGAATAGACGACAGGGTGAATCTTTTGAAAAGCGACTATTGAATCTAGAATTTACACTGCTGCATTCCTGCTTGTTATTCAAGAACAGACGACTGGACGAATCTTTCCAAGAGCAACTATTGAATCTAGAATTTACACTGCAGCATTCCTGCTTGTTATTCAAGAACTGACGACAGGGTGAATCTTTCGAAGAGCAACTCTTGAATCTAGAATTTACACTGCAACATTCTTGCTTCTTTACAAGAATAGACGACAGGGTGAATCTTTTGAAAAGCGACTATTGAATCTAGAATTTACACTGCTGCATTCCTGCTTGTTATTCAAGAACAGACGACTGGACGAATCTTTCGAAGAGCAACTATTGAATCTAGAATTTACACTACAGCGTTGCTGCTTGTTATTCAAGAACTGACGACGGGGTGAATCTTTGGAAGAGCAACTATTGAATCTAGAATTTACACTGCAGCATTTCTTGCTTGTTATTCAAGAACTGAAGACTGGGTGAATCTTTAGAAGAGCAACTATTGAATCTTGAATTTACACTGCAGCATTCCTGCTTGTTATTCAAGAGCTGACGACTGGGTAAATCTTTCGAAGAGCAACTATTGAATCTTGAATTTACACTGCAGCATTCCTGCTTGTTATTCAAGAGCTGACGACTGGGTGAATCTTTCGAAGAGCAACTATTGAATCTAGAATTTACACTGCAGCATTCCTGCTTGTTATTCAAGAACTGAAGACTGGGTGAATCTTTAGAAGAGCAACTATTGAATCTTGAATTTACACTGCAGCATTCCTGCTTGTTATTCAAGAGCTGACGACTGGGTGAATCTTTCGAAGAGCAACTATTGAATCTTGAATTTACACTGCAGCATTCCTGCTTGTTATTCAAGAACTGAAGACTGGGTGAATCTTTCGAAGAGCAACTATTGAATCTAGAATTTACACTGCAGCATTCCTGCTTGTTATTCAAGAGCTGACGACTGGGTGAATCTTTAGAAGAGCAACTATTGAATCTTGAATTTACACTGCAGCATTCCTGCTTGTTATTCAAGAACTGACGACTCGGTGAATCTTTCGAAGAGCAACTCTTGAATCTAGAATTTACACTGCAACATTCTTGCTTGTTTACAAGAATAGACGACAGGGTGAATCTTTTGAAAAGCGACTATTGAATCTAGAATTTACACTGCTGCATTCCTGCTTGTTATTCAAGAACAGACGACTGGACGAATCTTTCCAAGAGCAACTATTGAATCTAGAATTTACACCGCAGCATTCCTGCTTGTTATTCAAGAACTGACGACGGGGTGAATCTTTCGAAGAGCAACTCTTGAATCTAGAATTTACACTGCAACATTCTTGCTTGTTTACAAGAATAGACGACAGGGTGAATCTTTTGAAAAGCGACTATTGAATCTAGAATTTACACTGCTGCATTCCTGCTTGTTATTCAAGAACAGACGACTGGACGAATCTTTCCAAGTGCAACTATTGAATCTAGAATTTACACTGCAGCATTCCTGCTTGTTATTCAAGAGCTGACGACTGGGTGAATCTTTGGAAGAGCAACTATTGAATCTAGAATTTACACTGCAGCATTCCTGCTTGTTATTCAAGAACTGAAGACTGGGTGAATCTTTAGAAGAGCAACTATTGAATCTTGAATTTACACTGCAGCATTCCTGCTTGTTATTCAAGAGCTGACGACTGGGTGAATCTTTCGAAGAGCAACTATTGAATCTAGAATTTACACTGCAGCATTCTGCTTGTTATTCAAGAGCTGACGACTGGGTGAATCTTTCGAAGAGCAACTATTGAATCTTGAATTTACACTGCAGCATTCCTGCTTGTTATTCAAGAACAGACGACTGGACGAATCTTTCGAAGAGCAACTATTGAATCTAGAATTTACACTGCGACATTCTTGCTTGTTTATTCAAGAACTGACGACGGGTGAATCTTTGGAAAAGCAACTATTGAATCTAGAATTTACACTGCAGCATTCCTGCTTGTTATTCAAGAACAGACGACTGGGTGAATCTTTAGAAGAGCAACTATTGAATCTTGAATTTACACTGCAGCATTCCTGCTTGTTATTCAAGAGCTGACGACTGGGTGAATCTTTCGAAGAGCAACTATTGAATCTAGAATTTACACTGCAGCATTCCTGCTTGTTATTCAAGAGCTGACGACTGGGTGAATCTTTCGAAGAGCAACTATTGAATCTTGAATTTACACTGCAGCATTCCTGCTTGTTATTCAAGAACTGAAGACTGGGTGAATCTTTCGAAGAGCAACTATTGAATCTAGAATTTACACTGCAGCATTCCTGCTTGTTATTCAAGAGCTGACGACTGGGTGAATATTTCAAAGAGCAACTATTGAATCTAGAATTTACACTGCAATTTTCCTGTTTGTTATTCAAGAACAGACGACTGGTGAATCTTTCGAAGAGCAACTATTAAATCTAGAATTTACACTGCAGCATTCCTGCTTGTTATTCAACAAGAACAGTCGACTGGGTGAATCTTTCAAAGAGCAACTATTGAATCTTGAATTTACACTGCAGCATTCTTGCTTGTTTTCAAGAATAGACGACAGGGTGAATCTTTTGAAGAGCAACCATTGAATCTAGAATTTACACTACAGCATTCGTGCTTTTTTCAGAATAGACGACTGGGTGAATATTTCGAGGAGCAACTATTGAATCTAGAATTTACACTGCAGCATTCTTGCTTGTTTTCAAGAATAGACGACTGGGTGAATCTTTTTGAATAGCAACCATTGAATCTAGAATTTACACTGCTGGATTCCTGCTTGTTATTCAAGAACAGACGATTGGGTGAATCTTTCGAAGAGCAACTAATGAATCTAGTATTTACACTACAACATTCGTGCTTGTTCTTCAAGAACAGACGACTGGTTGAATCTTTTCGAAGAGCAACTATTGAATTTAGAATTTACACTACAGCATTCCTGCTTGTTATTCAAGAACAGACGACTGGGTGAATCTTTCGAAGAGCAACTATTGAATCTAGAATTTACACTGCAGCATTCCTGCTTGTTATTCAAGAACTGACGACTGGGTGAATCTTTAGAAGAGCAACTATTGAATCTAGAATTTACACTGCAGCATTCCTGCTTGTTATTCAAGAACTGACGACTGGGTGAATCTTTCGAAGAGCAACTATTGAATTTAGAATTTAGACTGCAGCATTCCTGCTTTTTTTTTTTTTCAAGAACTGACGACTGGGTGAATCTTTCGAAGAGCAACTATTAAATATAGAATTTACACTGCAGCATTCCTGCTTGTTATTCAAGAACTGAAGACTGGGTGAATCTTTAGAAGAGCAACTATTGAATCTTGAATTTACACTGCAGCATTCCTGCTTGTTATTCAAGAACTGACGACTGGGTGAATCTTTCGAAGAGCAACTATTGAATCTAGAATTTACACTGCAGCATTCCTGCTTGTTATTCAAGAGCTGACGACTGGGTGAATATTTCAGAAGAGCAACTATTGAATCTAGAATTTACACTGCAGCATTCCTGTTTGTTATTCAAGAACAGACTTAAGGGTGAATATTTCGAAGAGCAACTATTGAATCTAGAATTTACACTGCAAATTCCTGCTTGTTCTTCAAGAACAGACGACTGGTTAAATCTTTCGAAGAGCAACTATTGAATCTAGAATTTACACTGCAATTTTCCTGTTTGTTATTCAAGAACAGACGACAGGGTGAATCTTTTGAAGAGCAACCATTGAATCTAGAATTTACACTACAGCATTCGTGCTTTTTTCCTAGAATAGTCGACTGGGTGAATATTTCGAGGAGCAACTATTGAATCTAGAATTTACACTGCAGCATTCTTGCTTGTTTACAAGAATAGACGACAAGGTGAATCTTTTGAATAGCGACCATTGAATCTAGAATTTACACTGCTGGATTCCTGCTTGTTCTTCAAGAACAGAAGATTGGGTGAATGTTTTGAAGAGGAACTAATGAATCTAGTATTTACACTACAGCATTCGTGCTTGTTCTTCAAGAACAGACGACTGGTTGAATTTTTCGAAGAGCAACTATTGTATTTAGAATTTACACTACAGCATTCCTGCTTGTTATCCAAGAACAGACGACTGGGTGAATCTTTCGAAGAGCTACTATTGTATCTAGAATTTACACTGCAGCATTCCTGCTTGTTATCCAAGAACTGACGACTGGGTTAATCTTTAGAAGAGCAACTATGGAATCTAGAATTTCCACTACAGCATTCCTGCTTGTTATCCAAGAACAGACGACTGGGTGAATCTTTCCAAGAGCAACTACTGAATTTAGAATTTACACTGCTGCATTCCTGTTTGTTATTCAAGAACTGAAGACTTTCGAAGAGCAATTATTGAATCTAGAATTTTCACTACAGTATGCGTACTTGTCATACAAGAACAGTCGTTTGGGTGAATCTTTCCGAGAGTAACTATTGAATCTAGAATTTACACTGCTGCATTCCTGCTTGTTATTCAAGAACTGACGCCTGGGTGAATCTTTCCAAGAGTAACTATTGAATCTAGAATTTACACTGCAGCATTCCTGCTTGTTGTTCAAGAACAGACGACTGGACGAATCTTTCCAAGAGTAACTATTGAATCTGGAATTTACACTGCAGCATTCCTGCTTGTTATTCAAGAACAGACGCCTGGGTTAATCTTTGGAAGAGCAATTATTGAATCTAGAATTTACACTACACTATGCGTACTTGTCATACAAGAACAGTCGTCTGGGTGAATCTTTCCAAGAACAATTACTGAATCTACAATTTGCACTGCAGCATTCCTGCTTGTTCTTCAAGAACAGACGACTGGGTGAATCTTTCGAAGAGCAACTTATGAATCTAGAATTTACACTACAGCATTCGTGCTTGTTTACTAGAATAGACGCCTGGGTGAATCTTTCGAAGAGGAATTATTGAATCTAGAATTTACACTGCAGCATACCTGCTTGTTATTCAAGAACAGACGACGGGGTGAATCTTTCCAAGAGTAACTACTGAATCTAGAATTTACACAACAGCATTCCTGCTTGTTATTCAAGAACTGACGACTGGGTGAATCTTTCCAAGAGCCACTATTGAATCTAGAATTTAAACTGCAGCATTCCTGCTTGTTATGCAAGAACAGACGACTGGTGAATCTTTCGAAGAGTAACTATTGAATCTAGAATTTACACTACATTATGCGTACTTGTCCTACATGAACAGTCGTCTGGGTGAATCTTTCCAAGAACAATTACTGAATCTACAATTTGCACTGCAGCATTCCTGCTTGTTCTTCAAGAACAGACGACTGGGTGAATCTTTAGAAGAGGAACTATTGAATCTAGACTTTACACTACAGCATTGCTGCTTGTTATTCAAGAACTGACGACTGGGTGAATCTTTAGAAGTGCAACTATTGAATGTAGAATTTACACTAAAGTATACGTACTTTTCATACAATAACAGTCGTTTGGGTGAATCTTTCCTTGAGCAACTATTGAATCTAGAATTTACACTGCAGTATTCCTGCTTGTTATTCACGAACAGACGACTTGACGAATCTTTCGAAGAGCAACTATTGAATCTAGAATTTACACTGCAGCATTCCTGCTTGTTATTCAAGAACAGACGACTGGGACGAATCTTTCGAAGAGGATATTATTGAATCTAGAATTTACACTGCAGTATTCCTGCTTGTTATTCACGAACAGACGACTGGACGAATCTTTCGAAGAGCAACTATTGAATCTAGAATTTACACTGCAGTATTCCTGCTTGTTATTCACGAACAGACGACTTGACGAATCTTTCGAAGAGCAACTATTGAATCTAGAATTTACACTGCAGTATTCCTGCTTGTTATTCACGAACAGACGACTTGACGAATCTTTCGAAGAGCAACTATTGAATCTTGAATTTACACTGCAGCATTCCTGCTTGTTATTCAAGAACAGACGACTGGACGAATCTTTCGAAGAGCAACTATTGAATCTAGAATTTACACTGCAGCATTCCTGCTTGTTATTCACGAACAGACGACTGGGTGAATCTTTCGAAGAGCAACTATTGAATCTTGAATTTACACTGCAGCATTCCTGCTTGTTATTCAAGAACAGACGACTGGACGAATCTTTTCGAAGAGCAACTATTGAATCTAGAATTTACACTGCAGTATTCCTGCTTGTTATTCACGAACAGACGACTGGACGAATCTTTCGAAGACTTGCAACTATTGAATCTTGAATTTACACTGCAGCATTCCTGCTTGTTATTCAAGAACAGACGACTGGACGAATCTTTCGAAGAGCAACTATTGAATCTAGAATTTACACTGCAGTATTCCTGCTTGTTATTCACGAACAGACGACTTGGACGAATCTTTCGAAGAGCAACTATTGAATCTAGAATTTACACTACAGTATTCCTGCTTGTTATTCACGAACAGACGACTTGACGAATCTTTCGAAGAGCAACTATTGAATCTAGAATTTACACTGCAGTATTCCTGCTTGTTATTCACGAACAGACGACTTGACGAATCTTTCGAAGAGCAACTATTGAATCTAGAATTTACACCGCAGCATTCCTGCTTGTTATTCAAGAACAGACGACTGGACGAATCTTTCGAAGAGCAACTATTGAATCTAGAATTTACACTACAGCATTCCTGCTTGATATTCAAGAACTTACGACTGGGTGAATCTTTAGAAGAGCAACTCTTGAATCTAGAATTTACACTGCAACATTCTTGCTTGTTTACAAGAATAGACGACAGGGTGAATCTTTTGAAGAGCAACTATCGAATCTAGAATTTACACTGCTGCATTCCTGCTTGTACTTCAAGGACAGACGAGTATGTGAATCTTCCGAAGAGCAACTCATGAATCTTGAATTTACACTACAGCATTCGTGCTTGTTTACTAGAATTGACGCCCGGGTGAATCTTTCGAAGAGCAACTATCGAATCTAGAATTTACACTGCAGCATTCCTGCTTGTTCTTCAAGAACAGACGACTCGTTGAATCATTCAAATATCGACCATTGAATCTAGAATTTACACTGCAGCATACCTGCTTGTTATTCAAGAACTGACAACTGGATTACTCTTTAGAAGCGCAACTATTGAATGTAGAATTTACACTACAGTATGCGTAGTTGTCATACAAGAACAGTCGTTTGGTTGAATCTTTCCAAGAGCAACTATTGAATCTAGAATTTACACTGCAGCATTCCTGCTTGTTATTCAAGAACAGACGACTGGGTTAATCATTCGAAGAGCAACTATTGAATCTAGAATTTACACTGCAGCATTCCTGCTTGTTATTCAAGAACTGATGATTGGGTCAATCTTTAGAAGACCAACTATTGAATCTAGAATTTACTCTACAGTATGCGTACTTGTCCTAAAAGAACAGTCGTCTCTGGATGAATCTTCCAAGAGCAGCTATTGAATCTAGAATTTACATTGCAGCATTCTTGCTTGTTATTCAAGAACAGACGACTGGGTGAATCTTTCAAAGAGCAACTATTGAATCTAAAACTTACACCACAGCATGCGTGCCTGATTTCCGAAGACAAACGTCTGTTGGGGAATCTTAGGAAGAGCAAACTATAGAAACTAGAATTTACACTACAGTATGCATGCTTTGCGTTGCAAACATAGACAACTGCGAGGAATCTTTCGAAGAACAAATCTTTCATGGCAAGGCTGAAAAAAATTCAAGATTTTTAGTTAATTTGTTAACATTGCTTTCTAAATGTGTTCTCATCTACTTGACGCATCATGTTCATTGGAAAATATGACCCAAAGTTCGCAGAATCGTGGTACGAACATTAAATGCCATCGGGAGGTGAGAATTCAAGCTCATGTGGAATACAACCATCTTGACTGTCAAACACTTGGTGAGAAATCACACTGATATTATACTTCAGAGACATGAATGAATCCTGATAGACGTTGTGTTACCTTGTGATAAGAACATTGATAAGGTGGAGCAGGAAAAAATACACAGTTGTCAAAACCTGGCAGGGCTAATTAGAGAAATATACAGAACAGTAGCTCAAGTTGTTCCTTTTGTGGTTTGAGCTATTTCCAGGAATTCTTCTACCTCACACGATTCCTTACGGTGTGCATATGCTGAGGAAAGTGCTATGTCTCGAAGCTACGCTGTAATATGATCATCACTTGGCTGAAACATTTTAGAGTCGCTAAGACCTACATGCTTTATTCAAAGTCATTTTTAATAATTGTTCTGAGCAAGCAGTTGTATACGGCTGATACGATGCAAATTTCAACACCCACACCACCCCAGAGGAAATAGTGGGGTGTGGTTACATTGTATTTTGTCCACTAAATTCTGATAGGAAGACCTGTATGCATTTACTTAAAATTATACTTCAATTTTGATTTGATTTGGTACTACTCAACTAAGAGAAATTTTTAAATGAAATATGGAGAATTTTTATTTTACAGAAGGTTGGTGAGGGAAAAGAAACTTGTAGTTTATTGAATAAAAATGGATTTTTTTTCTTATCCAAAAGCAACTGTTCACAACTCTTAAGAATGGGGATTTGATTAAAGAGATAAAAAAAAAGTTTAATTCAGGTAAAAAATCAGTTAATACATTTTACAAACGATTGTTTTGTGCAGACTTAAAATAAATTAAGTTTTTTCTTTGTTTTTTTTTTCCCTAAATATACAAAATGCTTAAAATTTAGAATATGCAAAGTTAAAAAATGAATGAAACGTTAATATTCTTTCTTACATGGAATTAAAAATGAAATATTTTTCTTTAGCAATTTATCTTGATTCATACGTATTTTCAATTAATGCGGATTAAAAATTCACCTTACTCTTTATTTTTTTAACTTTAATCAGTCAACTATGTTTAAATCTTTACTTTGCATTTATTATTCCCACAGATAAATCTTTAAACAAAAGCTAGAAAATATTTCATAAAAGCTGAACGATTTTGAACAAGCAATATAAGTTACTTTTCTTTTCTCTATCATTCGTCAACAGTCGCAAACAGATTTTTAATCATTTCACCCTAAGCAAAATAATAATGCCATTAGGACAATGGCATTATTATTTTGCAGGGGATTACAGGGAGTAAAAGAGAATGAGAAGACTTTAGTGGCGAGGATTCATGAAACAAATGAACAGGGTTAAAAAAAAAAAAAAAATGGCAATTGATGTTGCATTAAAATTTTTGAAGATTGTAGTCATCAGGGAAGCAAGAAATCAGAAGGGGGTTCCACAGGCAAGAAAAGAAACTGTTAGAGTAGAAGCGTCTAGCTAGTTCAACAGTAAAATGGTGAGACCTAGTTACCAATCTAACAGCACGCTTAAATTCATGAAGTCGAGACACCAGGAAAAAAAAATGCTCATCAGAAGAGTTGCCATGAAAATATTTTTAGAAAAGACAGAGGGAAGGCTCGTCACGTCGGTGAGAAAGTGATTGAAGTTCAGATTCCTGGTCAAAATCGATTATATTACAGAATCTTCTTTGGATTCTGTCAAGAATCTCGTGAGATACAACAGGAGCACCAGACCAGATATGGCAACAGTATTAATGTCATGGAATGGTAGTTGCATTTGTACCGGAAACAAAAAAAGAAAAAAGAAAAATTAGGTAAACTTCTAGATTCTTCCATTATTAACGCATTTTCCTCTATCTTTTGTTCTTTGTCAATTACATAGAACTTTTTGTAGATATTTTTATTGAAATAGCTACAAATCAAAACAAAAAATAACCAAGGTACTATTTGGAAAACAGAATTATACAACTGACTACATTCCAAACACCCCCTCTTTAAATCTAAATAGGATTCTGTTATCAAACTCTTTTTTAAGCACAAATTCCGATCATTTAGAAAAAAATGCTGATTAAAAAAATCCCCCTAATCTTCCCACCAAGGACAGCATCACAAAATAAATGTCAGGCTAGTTACTCGAGTATAGTGATAGTTTTAAAGATCAGTTTTTTTTTGTTTTTACACAAAATATAATCATTCAATTTTTATGATCAGTTTTTTTGTTTTTTTGCACAGGTAATTTTTTGAAGAGGTTAAAAATTATGTATTTTCAGTGACCCGTTGCATTATACAGAGGCAATTTTTTCTGGTGGGTGGGGGCTTAAAATTCATACCAAAAAAAAAAAAAAAAAAAAAATCAGCGGTCGCGCTATAGACGAAGTCGGCTTATACACGAGTATATACGGTAAATAAGATATTAAGTTTTAAAGATTCTTGATTTTACTCTTTTTTTTTTATCTTGTCTTCATATAAAATTATTTTTTTTAATTTATCCTACTGTAAATACTTTTGCTTTGATTATAAAACTTTTTTTTTTTATTTTTTGCTGTTTGAAATAATGACTTAAGTTAATCTGATTTAAGTGAATAAGATTTAAAAATACGAATTATTTATACAGTAATTTTATTTTAACTTTCTTCAAACAGACAATTTTTTAAAAACATTTTTAAGTAAAAGAAATCCCGCTTTGCTGTTTCGTCCAGTTGTTTGTAGAGTAATTATTTATATTTCAGCTTTCTTTAAACAAGCAATATTTTAAATATTTAAAAAATATTTTTTAGCATATTTAAAAAATATTTTCAAGTGAATATGATTTAAATTTTTTTTTTTTTGCATATTTAAAAAATTTTTTTTTTTTTTAAGTTAATGTGATTTAATAAAGTTCAAGTTTAACCGGGAAGTTCTGTTTCTATTAAATGCTGTAAAAACAATCAGTAAAACATTAAACATGAACTTGTAAACCAGACCAATGATGACACGAACGAATTGAAATATTTAATAGAATCATAATAAAATTAACTTTCATTTCAATGGTATGTTGAAATCAACTTCAATGTTTTATAACTTGAACCGTCAGTGACCCAACGGGTTATGGATAGTCTAGTATTTTATATATTTCGGGTCTTTTTTGTTAATTCACTCCAAATAATGTAAAGTTACTTATCGTAATTAATTCACCTAAAGAAAATTTTAAATTAAAGTTTGTTTTTTTATTAAAAATAAAATATCTAACTTTATTGAAATTATAAATCAAAATTTGTTTAGCTTGTGATGCAGTTACTGGAGTTAATACAAGAATGCAAAAAACAAGAATGGTGTTCGCTTCTTCCAGAGAGTAAATAATATTCTTCCTACGTCGATGAAATGCTCTCTAAAGGGCATACGAGATTGAGCTTAACAGATCGACAAGATAGATGGTGCTGTCGTCTCAGCGGATTCTCTTCACGGCCTTCACTAAGGAAAGGAAATTGACTCCACGGGTCACAACTTCCTAACCATAATCCTATTATTATTTAGTCAAAGCCACTATGAACTTTTTTTAAAGGAAATTCCTGAATTTTGGTGTGAATTTTAGTAAATATAATTTTTTTTTAATTTTGGGGGTGACTAAATAGAAAAAGATCTCAACTTTCTAATGGCTGAACGGTATCTGACCTAGAATGTTCTGATATAAAGCAATAGCAAGTTTAAAAAAGATTAGTCAAAAATCGATAATCAATACAGCCTCAGTTTAAATTTAATTTTCTTATTGTATTAGTTAACAAATTCTTTCTTAAACACGACAATGTATAAATGTTATATACACTTCTATGTGCTGCAACCCTTCGGATCATAGGCGATCATGGATCTCCACGACATCCTATCTCGTGTAACTCTTAGCAGTTTTTCTCTTTTTTTCCTAAGGTTCCCGCTCCACCACAAGCTTGTCTTTCCCCTCAATATGCCCCATAAGAGTTAAGTTTTTGAAGCCATCTTTCCTCATTCTGTGCCCAAGGCATTTCAGCTGTTTTGTTTCCAGATTCCGAGTTTCTTTTGGCATTTTATTTAAGACTTCCTTGTTGCTTCCTCGCTCCGTCCAGGGAAATATCAGTGAGGAAAATCTAAAGAAACTATTCTAAAATTTTTAACCTACCTGTAAAGTACAATGACCAAAACACTGTGATATAATAACAAAGATGAGGACAGTACAAATCTAAATTATTATTATATAAATTATTATCAAATTATATTATTAATATAATTAATTATTAGTACAAATGTAAATAAGCTCTCATCCCAGAAATTTATACAGAAATCATGTTTTGTATAGAGTCGGATCATTTTTTTTTCAAGTTGAAATATCTATGTCAACAGGTCATTTCACCCAATAATCAATGGCTAACATATTTTTTTTTTTTATTCACAGAACAAACAGCGACTAATTCTTATACATTGCCCTTGCGTCTTAGTGGCTTTATTGCCTTGCTTGGGATGAAATGATAAACATAATAAAAACTATCTTTAAGTGTGTAGCATCTTGCAGGCTTTGAAACATGTAGAAAAATAAAATTTATAACAGATTTGTATGTATATTTGGCCATTTTTTAAAAATCATTTCTCCCCAAGCAAAGCAACAAGGGGTTACTGAGTGCGAAAGAATGAGAAAAAGAAAAAAAAATTAAAGTGAACAATAAAAGAAAAAGAAAACAAAAGATAACAATTGACATTACATTTAAATTTTAAGATCAAAGTTGATTGGGAAGCAAGTTCCACAAGCGAGAAGTGTGAGAGGAAACTTACACATAGAACTTAGTTACATCTAGCCATTTCAACTGTAAAATGATAAGACCTATCAGTCAATCTAGTCGCGGCCATAGTGGAAAACCTGATCTTGAGAAGCCACATATATTTTATTTACATTATTTATAGTCAAACTTGTCATCTTGGCTGTTACTATGATGTTTTGATTGTTGAGTTCTTCAAGTCTTTATTGGTTAAGATAACCATGAGAGAATTTTGAAATGAAACCTTTAATCTAGTTTATTGCTCTGATTTTACTGTCCATCTCTGGGAATAACTCAACTCGTACTTTTTAGTATTTGCCTCGTGAATTGAAGCGTCAGTTCATGAATTCTGTGGCATAGTAATTTTGAGTTCAATCCCTGGGCTGAGTTACAGACCGAGTGGAAACAGGGTAAGCAATATCTGATGAGTACTAAAAAGAACAAAATAAGATGCTCTTAGATACAGACAGAGGAATGAGAACAATCTATTTGTAGATTAAATAAAGTGTTTGGTTCAAAATTACCTGAAGGTTACAAAGATTGACAAACACCTGAAAAAGGTTGGAGTATGCAATGGCCAAAACACTGAGATAATAAAGATGAGAACAGTGGGATTAATAAAAATAAGCCCTCATCTTGGAAATTCAGAGAGAAATCACATTTTGTACAGATTCAATATTTTCTTTTTTCAGGCTGAAAGATCAATATTTCAATTGGTTAGAGTTAAAAAAAAAAAAAAAAAAAAAATCTTTAACATTATTTTTCAATATTTTTTTAATGAAATGTAATTTAGTATTTTTTTCCATTTTTATTAAATATAATTTTTAAATATTTTGCAAACTAGATAAGTTAAAATAAATAATAGACAAATACTTCATCCAAGAAATTCAGACATCTTGAGATTATGACCTGTAAAAGCAATAGAAATAAGATGAAAAGGAATACAAGTCAAAAACTAGTAATAATTACTTCAACGAAGGAACTCAGACAACTTTATAGTAACAGACACAATAGTCTTAAGTGTAAAGCAATAGAAATAAAATGAAAGAAATATGAATTAAAAATTGGGAATAATTGCTAATGCTTCAAGAAATTCAGATATCTAACTTTAAGTATCGATGGCTACTACTAAGTAGTAAACACGACAAATAAAATGAAAGAAATACTTGTCAAAATATATAATTGACAATACTTCAAACAAATTTAGACAAGAAAATTTCATCAACTGTTTAAGTATTGTAGTTTAAACTGGTCTTATTTTTAGAAGACATCTTTCAGATTAAAATTGTCTATGTCCACAAATTTGTCACTAATTTGAGAATGAATAATCTTTACAGCAATAGAAAAAATTACGAAGTTGTTTCCAAGATTAAGTCTTCACTATTACAAAATTTTGTTAGGGCAATAGATTCTTTAGTCAATTTACTTTCACAGATAAGCTGAGAATTTGGAATAAAAGAGTAGCTTTAGACAAGAGTTGATTGCATATCCCATATCTTGAGTGAGTACTTTTATTGTCAACACCTTAAGCCCAAGGCAAAGCTCTTATTTGATATCTTGGTATTTTTATTTCTTCTAATTCATCTATACATGATGGTTGACTACCTACTAATACTACTCACAATCTGAAGACAAAAATTGTATGATTAGAACTACTACAATTAGAAATTAGTATAAAAAGATGCTGAAATGTTCTTGGCCTGACCTCCTTCTCAAAATCTAACCAAATAACCCAGCCTTAATTTTTGAGAAAGCTGTTCTTGTACAACCAAAAATTAGGCAAATTTAAATTTTTTTTTTTTTTAAAGTAGTAATGGTAACAGGGATTATGTTAATGAGCTTAGAAGTGTCTTTTTAAAATATTTGGTTCCAAATGTATAAGCAGAATTCTTTTAGCATGTTTAGATCTTGTATTATGCATACAAGTGGGTAAGGAGACCATATTTTATATTAATTGCAAGAAACAAATAAATAAATAAAAATTTTTTTTTTTTGTCTTCTACCCAGCCAGATGATAATGTACTAGAGAAAATTTGTGAATAATTGTATGCAAGTTTATTTTTTATTTTATTAGTCATGCACATCTCAAGGTTGATTGATTTGTTTTTTTATGGTTCATCAACCCTTTGTGAGTTATTTAAAGCTAAAATATTTTTGGGATTGTAAGAATATCCCCACCCACTAAGTGAACATTGCATTAACAATTTTTTCATAAATGATTTTTTTTTTTTTTAGATAGCAGTCTTACTTTTAAACCCAGCTGGAGGAGGAGATGATGGATTCATACCTTTCCCAAGCATATTTGCATGTAAGTGAATCTAACAAAACAGACTAGAATTTGAAATAAGCTCTGCAAGCTGCTATCCATTACACCACCTGCACATCCACCATCTTCAAGGTAAATATTATATTAGTATCCACTAACATGATAATAATACATGATTTGTGCCTCAGATTTAATAAGGAACATGGTATCAAAGAATTGAATGCAGGATGTCTCTTAAAACATATTCTTATATACTCATCTCAATTTTTTATATATTTACTCTCAACATAAATATGATGTTATGTATAACTCAAAATCTTAAATGTGCTAGAATAAGTTAAGTACAGAGTTGGAATTTAGTCTAGAACAGCATCATTTGGTTGGGCTACAGACAGAAAAAAAATATTTTGGAAAGTCAGGCTGAGAACTTTTCAGCATGCACTTACAATTGGTTGAGTTTGTTTAGTGGCATATCAACCTCTATGGATTATTTAATGCCAAAATCTAAATATTTTGAACACAATTTTATGGCTTCAACTAAATATATTTTGAGTGCAATTGTATGCCTTCAACTACAGATAAAATTTATTGGTCATTTTGCTACAAATCGTTGGTAATTTATTTCATACAAAAGATTTTTTGCTACAAATGTTGGTAATTTATTTTATACAAAGATGAAATGCTTGTATTTTTACTATAAAAACCATATTCTTATACTTTCAGTGTTTTGTTTCATGAGGTGGAGATCACTATTGGCCCATAACTGAGACCCTAACAGGGTCTAAGAGTTGAACTTACTAACCGATTGACAATTGATAATTTGAAGATTAATGTATTTCTATCCTCAGGCGTCATTTTTTATTACGTCACAGAAATATCATCTTAGGCTTATGAATTAGTTTGAGAAAAAAAATAAAATGAATAAAAAGGGATATAGTAAGTTATAGAGTTTAACCTGGAATTAATCAAGTGTTTCTATTCTTGTACGATTCAATTGGTGCTACCTTTGAGCCCAACTGGATTCTATTGAAAAATGGGTTTGTACCTGTAGCATGGGTAAAGTTTCATTATCTATCCCAAACTGCTAGAAACATACAATATGGGCCCCCTCTGTCTCGGTCATTTCACCGACCTGACAAATCACTTCAAACTGTGTCACAGTTCTTGTTTATATGTTGGTAGGCACAAAAACTGGGAAAGGCCTGTTGTTTAGTATTTACAAGGAAAATGAAAGGTGGGAAGGATATCATGACAGTGAGAAATGAAAACCTAGTTTCCAATATATTTTGTTATTTATTTAGGGATTCACTTTCTCAGGGGGTCAGTAGGTGACACTTGAGAAGGATTTAGACGCTGCGAAGTGGCTGAAAAATTACCAAATGTCAAATTTATCTTGGACAGAATTAATTTCAGTATTATTCTGAAGGTTTCCTTATTTTTGTTACACTTTATTGCAAATAATTAAATTCATGCAACCCTAATTTACAAGATATATTTCAAACCCCAAAGAAAGTTATTTTTAGTATACACCTACCAACCTGGTATCACTGGAATGTAGATTAAATAATTTTTGCCGCTGTATGTTTTATTCAAATCCTGCAAGTAGCTTAGAAACTGATAATTTGATAAGTCTTAAAAAACAAAATCAATCAATATTGATTTTGTTTTTTAAGACTTATCAGCCCTTTGCAGGTTATTTAAAGCCAGAAAATATTTTTAGATTGTAAGAATGTTTTTTTTGTAGATAAGTCTTACTAATTAAGCCATAGCTGTAAGAAGTTGGTTCCTACCTAGTCAGAATTTGATAGACAAGAAATTATAATGTGGATATAAATTGGGGGATTAATTTTATATCACAATCAATATATAAACTGATCCCTCACCTTTTAGTTTCTATACATTTATATTTCAGAGAATGTAAATAAATCTAAGCTGACTGTGTAGCTAATCAGCCATTCCAAAAAGGCCTGACCAGTTGTGTTTACAATTGAATCTAATATCATTTTACATAGAGGGCCACGCATTATTGAATCAGTCCAAGCAACATGACCCCACCCACCGCACGATGTAGCAGAGGCAATCTTAGAATTTAAGGATTTGTTTTGTGATATTTTTCATGATTGAATATCAAAGACATGACAATCAAGCACAGACTGATTAGTACCCAGAAAGTCTTGCAGGTTATTCTTGACTGAAGAATGAAGTAGGGGAAATAAATGAATTTAGTTCTAACGATGATTTGAACTTTGACAAGCAATGGCAGTTAGTCAAATGCCTGTATTCAGAGTAAATTTTACATTTTATTGCATTTGTTTTCTATGACCCAATAAATAAAAATATTTAAGACTGGCAAGTTATCTGACAGAGATAGATCACAAATTTGAGTTATCATAAAACTGGTAAATTTTGGGAACAAATTCAGTCTGGAAAAGATTTAATAATTCATAGGAAAGATTTGTCCATAATCAAAGACAGGTTCTAAGAATGTTGCTAAAAAGAAATTAGAATTTTATAGAAAGATATTCCAGGGAAACATTTGTGTAGTGTAGACACATCATTAAACTGATTTATGAGAGAAACTAATGTAAATAAATAAAATACAAAATGTTAATAGTAACTTAGAGTTTATTTAATTTCAATACAATTTTGTACAAGGGTCTCATAAAACTAGTAACATTACCAGTCCAAGCTTTTACTATTAAAAATAGCAGTAAAAAGCTTAGCCAACTGCACAGTGAGTAGTTATACAGTAGCTTTGAAAGGATTTTGAGTAGTAGAGTCATGATTAACTTAACATTATTCAACTAGTATTAATTGAAAAATTTAATATATATTTATAAAACAAAGTTTTAATTAATGTATTTTCTATAAAGTTGAGAAGGATCATAAATATATCCAACATTGTATAATTCTGGATGATATATTCTTAAAGTTTCAAAAGTTTAAATCATAACTAGAAGAGAGAAAAAAAATCTTTAAATATAAAATAAAAACTTAAATCAATCATGCAACTGTCATCCACAACATATCATTTTTCTTAAATATTACCATTGTTAATTAAAAAAAAAAAAAAAAAAAAATTAGAGCTTCCAATCCATGTAAAGCTAATTATAATGCTGTAAAGATTATTCATTCTGCTTTCTAAAAAGACTAAATATATGAGTATAAGATGGAAAAAGGCACTTTTTTTATGAGGTCAAGAGAAGTAAACTAGGGAATGTACATAAGAACAGGATCAATGTCATACTTGAAGTTTGTGCATAAAAATATTATCTTTCAAGACGATACCGACAGTAAAACAAGCAAAATACCTTTTTCAAGAATTTTTATGCAAAAACTGTATCAAATGCTTTTACGACACTTCAGATAACCCAGAATACAAAAGATTAAATGAGAGAATAAGAGGGTTAATACTGCTTTGTTACAAACATAACCTCATTGTCCAACTTGCACAGTTATGCCTAAGTTTTGTAGGATTTGATTTAACTGATTTGCTTTTTACAGCTTATCAACCTCATAAGTTTTGTAATATATTTGCAGGCTGTTAGGTTAGGAAATAAGATAAATATAAAAATATATACTGATATTTGTACCATGCCTCATATTGCAAATATACCATTTTTAAAAATTAATAACATTAATTTCCACTTATAAATATAAAAAAATAAAATCTATATATGATAGAGCAAGTAGATAATTTAATCCAGATGGGTTAAAATGAAGTGCACAGTAAAGAAGGTATTTGTTTTATTCCTTTTAACTTCCTGTTAATACTTCATTATGTATGTATGTATGTATGTATGTATGTGTATTTTGCGAGAGTGGACACATTGAGGTCCAAACAGAATAGTTTTATGCTAACAAATTTTCAGGCTTGAAGATTGCATTCAAGCATGAAACAGATTGTCACCATTGTGTTCCCACTCATACTTACACATTCTCTATCCTGTATATTGAATACTTTTAGGCATAAATATAGCATAGCTTAAAGCTTTATTATATATATATATATATATATATATATATATGTGTGTGTGTGTGTGTGTGTGTGTATATATATAACCTAATCATGGCATCAAAATTAAACATGGTATTAAAAAAAGATAGTTGTTTTAAGAATTATGTGAACAATCAAATTCATTCTTTGTGTTATTAATATTCTCCCAACATTTGGTCCAATAGATTCTATTCTTTTATAGAAAGAGGTTTTCTTTTTCAGGTCATGCAAAGCAGAAAATGGTAGCAAACAGAAAATTTTAAATATTCATGATATCACTTGTAATATAAGTCATTCTATTTTCAGAAACTTGTACAGTGCATAATCCATAATTTATATGCAAGGGTGGTTTCCATTCTTTTCTTTGTTAAACAAAGAAAGGAACTGACTTTCATTGCTCAACAGGGACATGACATAGAATTCTTTGCTTAATGAAAGGAATTGAGAACATTCTGGAATAAGCTGTAATGCTGTATGCTAGTGAAAATAAATCAACATATTACAAGCATTGTTGCAAATGTTTAGAAGTTCCTGTTTGCTGCTATTTTCTGCTTTGCAATATTGAAAAAAAATACAAAGACGAAAAAGATTCTTATAAATATACTATTTGAATCTATTTCGGGGGAGGGGGAACCCAAATAACTTATACAGCACAGTTTTATAATAAACAAATTTAACCTTGAGAATTTACTAAAAATTTGCTTTAAATTCAGATTAAAGAATTAACTGAATTTAACTTAACATTATTGTATTATATAAGGGATTTTGTGAGGCAAGTTCTCCAATATGTAATGGACTTCATGATAAATTATTACCATGAAATACTATAGGTTGGCTTAAAATCTATATTTAGTTGGAACAAAATATACCATTTTTATAAAACATCTGAAAAGAAAAACAATAATAATAAAGCAACCTTTCAATGCACATGCATTTTGTATTAATTAACATAATGCTCAGGTCGTTTGTTACTAGCACAGAATTTATCTGCCCTTATTATTACATAGAAATATGGAGAAGCAACAGTTCTCTGAATTATTTGCTTCCATTTTATAAGAGTTTGTGTGAAGTGCCCTAACAAGGAAAAAAAAAAAAAAAAAAAAAAAATCCTTCCGCCATTTTCAGTGTTTGTTGTTTTTTTTATTCTTTTCCTTGTTGGAAAAGAAGTTGCATTAAAAGGGACAAAAAAAAAAAAAAAAAAAAATTCTCCCCTTCCATACTCATATTACAAACCCTTTGTCCAACCCAAAGCAGTCATGCAAAAGGGAGGAGGATATATATATATATATATATATATATATGGATTAAAAAAAAAAAAAAAAAAAAAAAGGGGGTGGGGCTTTGATCCATTTAAGCACATTGTCCATCTTCTCGATTTCGGAAGAATCCATTTTCCGTGGCACATTCTCGAACAGTCACAGTAACCATGTTGGAAGTAACGTCTGTAATAAATACCTGGTCAAGGAGGGGCTTTACATTTGGGGGTGGACACCAATATGTACGCCTTTCAGGGGCACTGGTTTTGTTTTCAGTGTCTGTGCTGTATTCAAGTCCCTCAAAATTGTCGCGAGCAAAAGAAATGCATTTATTTTTGTCAGTGTGCCGACTGGCCGGTACTTCCTCGTGGCCATCCTGCAGCTGACTTAACACAGCCCTTGACTCGGTCTCTTTGTTTTTACCGTCTTTGCCACTCTGGCCATTGAGACTTGATGGTGTACCCTTGCTGTGTTTCCTCATACCATGACCTACATTGCCAGTTGACTTAATCACTGAAGAAGGTCGAGTTGTAGGCAAGGATTTGGTAGTTGGAGGGGTTGAAACTCCTAACAACGGTCTGTTTTTAGGGGGTCGGCCTGGCCCTCTTTTTATGGGCATGTGTACTTGTAGAGGAGTGCTGTGGGGATTAGAGCTACCCACAATGCTGCTGGGTCGATCATTATTTTTACTCCGTTGAATGTTGCTTTCATTTACTTTCTCATCTAGACTTTTAGTTGATGACCGCTCTTTCCGGTTCGGATCATTTTGAGGAGTTGAAAGGCCCCGGAAACCAGATTCCCGAGGCCGATATTTACTAGATGTGCCTTCTCCACATGACGATGAAGCTGGTGTTGTTGTTGTTGTGGTCGATGAGGAAGAAGTACCACTGGGATTTTGTTCAAGATGACTGACAGCTTTTCGTCGACAAGGCGGACTTTCCATTTCCATGTCTGACCCATCCCCTGTGTCATCTGTGGCTGAATCCTACAGTTAAAATAAATAAATAAATGTATATAATAATGAACCAGTATTATTATTATTATTTTTTTTTTTTTTTAAATCAGTCATTTGGCTAATACAAATTTGAAGCATATACATTTCAATTTAAAGATGTCATTCAAATTTTTTTTTTTTTTTTTTACAAATATATCAGGTTAAATAGTGGAGATACACGTTTTTTTTTCTCTTCTATCCTTACCAGTTAAATATTTTTTTTTTTTTTTTAAGCGTTTCACCCCAAGCAAGGTGGTTACAGATGATTTGGAGCAAGATCAGATAGGAGTGATAGAGGAAAGGATGAGGAGAAAGATAGTAGATAGACCAAGGCAACTGGAGATGTCAATTACTCATATGGACTTTATCTGGACAAAGTTTTCTATGCTTTCTAAAGGGAACTCATAATACAATAGTTTTTTTTAACCTTTTTTTTTTCACAGGATGTTTCACTACTTGTGATGGAACCTAATAGTACTTGACAATCATACATCATCTTATTCACCTGTCCTATATTCTACCAAGAATTTTGATGCTATCATTAAAGAGCTATTTAAAAATGCTTTTTTAGATTTGTTTAAAAAGAACATTTGAATTCTGAACAGCATTTCAGATACACAAATAAGTCCTTAGCCAAATAATGATAAAATCAATGTACTTAGTTCAAGGGTGACCAATCATTAAAATTAAAAATTATACAATGAAAACTTAAGATCAAAATTTAGTTAATTACAGGCCAGGCTGTTGACTTATTGATGAAGTTTTAGAGGATTAAAAAAAAAAAAAAAAAAAAAAAAAAAATTGTAGTGGGGAAATAAATAAATGTTCAGAAACTTCCTTTACTTATTTGGCACATTTCTATATTTATAAACTTCGAAAACTTATTTAATGAGGTTCATCTAAGAATAAAAATATATCAACAATAAAAATTTACAATGTTTTCCATAAAACTTTTCCAATATAAAATTATAGGTAGCAGATCAGAATGAATTCAAATATTTTATTGGTTTTTCATAAACATCTTGTTTGGAGATGAACAAGAAAAAAAGAAAAGCAGATGCAGTCAATAAGATATTTTGTAAGAAACTATTTCAGTTTGTTATTTTTGGCTGACTTTAGTATTTAATTAATCTTTATTGCAAATGTATTAAATTCAGCTGTTTAAAATTTCATATAAGATTTAAATGATCATAAATTTGTGTTACAGTCGTAAAGATACAAAAAATATCAGATTGGATGCAAGACTGAGCATAATTTTGAATTTCACTCAAAATTATTTTTTTTATGACATTGAAAGATAAATAGCTAAATATTGGAGAAAAAAAAAAAAAAAAATTAAGATGTTTAGAAAATTTCAGATTTGATTAAAGAATCAGTGAAAAACCATAACCCTCTTTTTTTTCTTTTTTTAAAAACTTTCACATGGACACAAACTATTACTCTAAATTTGAAATGAATCAGCCAGTGACGTTTTCCCCAGTATTTATTAACATTTCCTTGCTTTAAGTACCATTAAATTGGCCTATGTTTATTTTTTTGCTGTAATGTAGGCATCTTAGTGGAGGTGCAGATAGTGTAATGATTATCAGCATAGAAAGTGAGTGTGGCATGTAGAGTTCAAATCCTACTCAATTTTGCTTTGTGCTAATACCTTTGGAAAAGGCCTGAATCTATCTTCTTTCAACTATGGGTTGAGAAGGAAAAAAGTGAAACCAGTCTTAAGACACTGCATCAGACTATCTTGCTCTAGACACACCACTGCTACTATGGCTGCAGCACATGTAGTGCCCTTACAACCCTAATGGGTTACAGGATTTATTTATATGACAGTGTATGCAATCAAAACAATCTCTGGATCCAGCTAATTCTGCTAGCATACAAACATTCGCCGCTACCATAGATTGGCCAACACACAGTACAACAAAATAAGCACATCTTCAGTGAAGCAAATTAAAAACAGATGCATGTTTTATACAGTCTTAAATAAAAACAACCATGCAATGGATGAATGTGAACAACAGAGACAATGTGCAACATGCCACAAGATGCGCATGGGCATTTTGTGGCAGGGAACAAGTTAAGACTAACTTTGAGGCCTAGTACTATTCAAGGTTTTTAGGCATGCAAATAAAACTTAAATCCTTAAAGGTAAAGAGTAAAGCATTTTAAAGAAGTGTCTGAAATTTCTGTGAGCCATTATGAAAATGTAAAAGATTTGGTTTGAATTGCCTTATGATTTTGCTCATTTATGAGCAAGAATAGATTTGTTGGATAACAGCTTTAGATTTACAGATAAAAGAAATGTTTATCAAGGTACAATTCCTTAGAAAATTTATTTCATCTGAATTTTACTGTAGAACAAAGACAATATATGCATAATCTTATTCTGATCAGGTTCATTACTTTAACTTACAAGAAAATACCCTTGGGAAAGGTAATAATCCATCTTCACCCTCCAGCTATGGGTTACATAGTAATAGTTGTATCAGGAAAAATTGTTAATGCAATAATCACTTAAAAAAAAAAAAAAAATCTTACAATCCCAATGAGGTTTTGGCTTTAAATAAACCACGAGAGGTTGATAAACCATAAAAAAAACAAAAAAACAAACAAAGAGACAAATCAATCACAGATACTTAACTCCCAAAACAAGAATAAATAAAAAACCTCTAAGAAAATAATTTGAATTAAAATGACTTTATAGAAGATAAAACAAAATTTATTATATAACTCTAAGTATTATTTATAGTGGATATATGTGTTTGAATAGAAGCCTTGTTTGTATTAGTATGAATTATGTCTACTGGCCTGCACATTCACAAAACTTAAAAGAAAATATGCTCCTTCCTTTGTAGAGGAAAAAAAAAAGATCCATTGTGCTTTAGACTGCTCAGCTATGTAGAGCTTTTATTAAGCCTTTTGAATGTGCAGGTCAGTAGAAGTAATTAACAGATGTATAAATAATGTTTGGAGCAGGGGTTCTCAAACTTGCCCCATGCACCCCTTTCATCATTTGTCAGAATGCCATTCTCCCCTCCTTTTCAAGGTCACAGGCCAGATAGGCCAAATTTTATAATTGCTCTCATTCCTCCCCTTAAACTTACTTTGGTCACAATTCACCCCTGGGGGGTGAATTTCACCTCTGGTTTAGAGTAATAATTAATTTTTACAAAATTAAAATAAAATCTATTAATTACTTTCCGTGCAATATAAGTTTCATTAAAGATGACCGACAAGGAACTGCAATTAGGCTTTTTATTCAATTTTTCTTGCATTCGTACAAGCGTTTTACTTTTCTGGACATAAAGTATGTAAAAACTGTCCGATTCTGATTCTCTCTCTCATATATATAACGAGAGAGCACGCGTGCTTTCAGCTATTCTACTAGCCATTATTGAAGATGTTTTTTTTTTATTTTTAACTGAAAAACCTTGGTAATGGCTAAGAGAATACCTAAAAACACTGATTGATATAAAGAACAGTTTTTACATGTCTAGAAAAAAAAAAAAAAAACTTAAACTTATACAAACACAAGAAAAATTGAAATAAAAGCTTAATCGCAGTACCTTTTCATGTGTTTGATGAAACTTGTATAAAAGAGGGACTGATGCCCAAATACTATATATATATATATATATATATATATATATATATATATGTGTGTGTGTGTGTGTGTGTGTGTGTGTGTTTAACACATCTACAAGGTTTATACCCATATGTTGAAACAGCAGTTCTCATATGATCACTTAAGCAACATCAAGACTGGTCAGTACCTAGATGGGTGATTTCTTGTGAAAAACAGATAATGTAAGCTTGTATGTGTGGGTAGTGTAATAACAGGTTGGAATTGGAAACTGGAAAGACAATATATTCACTTACATGTAAATACCCTTGGGAAAGGAATGAATCCACCTCATCTACCCCCAGCTATCGGTTAATGAGTAGAATTTGTATCAGTAGAAAAAAACAAACAAACATTCTTATCACCATAATAAATTCTTACAATCTAAAAATATGTTCTAGCTTTAAATATCCTGCAAACAGTTTTTCATTATAATTAAAACATAAAATATAGTGGTCATCTTTTGGTGACAAGTAAACTAGTTCATAAATTTATATAAATTAATAAGTTATTTATATTGAGACATTTTTAATTTTAAGAAGGTATTCACAAAATTATAATCAATAAAATGGATAAATTCACCAACTTAGTGCTAAAAATCTGATTTAGGATTTTCCAAACTTAAGTATGAAGGCTAAAAATAAAATACTCTTTATAGATGATGCATTTGATTCTATATCAACAAAAGTAAAAAAAAAAAAAAAAAAAAAAAAAAAACTCCCTTTATCTAGTATTGTAAGTAATCGAAGCAATCTGAAGACAATTATCTTTTGTCAATAAAGCTGACAAGAGAAAAGTAATTTTATAATGCAAAAATCTTTTAAGTTAATTTTCTCTAATTCTGACAAGCAAGACAATATAATTATTGATACAAATTTAGAATGAAATTGAAAAACAAAAATCATTTTCTTTGTAGCAAGAAAGAAAAAATATTCAATTTTTAACATGAATGTTTGAGTGGTAACAACAATGGGGGCGGGGGAGGAGAGAGCAATTTAAAATGATTATTTTAAATTGAACAAAGTGAATTTAGTAAAATGTGTTTTAATGTTCAGTATTTGAGCACTATAATGACTAAAATATTGATTTTTACAAGATAAAATTTGTTAAAATGGTTAAATGTCTATATTGATTTGGGTGAAATGTTTGTTCACTTAAGTAGAAAATTTAATGAAGTAAGACATTTTGGCCAACTTTCTAAGAAAATCTTGCAGTTTACTCCCAAATAAACAAATGTCATTCAATCTTTTTCATTTGAAAAAAGTTATTAGAATTAAAATAACAACTGATGCAATTGTGCTAATTTACAGAAATTATTTTGTATCTTGACAGATTGATATATTCATGAAGTTTATGAAAATTTTGATTTCCCTCTAGTGAATATAACTTTGCAGTTCATCAACAGTGGTGGACTGGCCAGTGTGTCAAGCTTGGCCCCCCCCCCCATATCAAAATAAAAAATAAACAAACAAAAGCAGACAACCGTTTTAGTAATAAAAACTATAAAGTCATCCGCACACTATCAGTTACTCAAGTCAAATGTGAGGACATTTTCAAGATTGAAATTCTCTTCAAAAAATGATTAAAAGAAATTTGCTGTCTGAAGGGAGTTTGGAATCATACATGTTCTTCTCAATTGAAAAGGAATTGTTAGATGAATTGGATGCAGAAGCAATTATTGGCAGATTCACACAGACATATAGTGAACAAAAATGATTGCTCTTAATATAGTGGACTGCATACAATAACTATGTGTTAATGTGTAAATTGTGCAGTAAATTAAAGATATCCAAAAATTTGAAAAAAAAAGAAATTCAATCATAACATGCTGTATTTACACTTAGTATCTACTGCCAGTAATATGTACAGTATGTGTACACAAGAAATAAACATTTTTCCATAAAAAAATTAAATGTACTCATATGTATTTTTATGAAAATTAAACGATAGTATTGTAGTTGTGGATCAGTCCCATTTGTCTCCTGGCAATTAATATCTTTAACCCTAGTGCACTACTGTTCATCATTGTAATATTTGTAAGTTTTACTTAGAAAGTTGATTGTCTGGTTTAACCAATTGCAGGTTATTTAAAACCAGAAAATATATTTTGGATTTTAAGAATATATTTTTTTTGGAGATAATGATTTAGAGACAACTAATTATCCCATGGGGAAGAAGAGATGGATTCATACCTTTCCCAAAAGTATTTGTGCATGTGAATATAACGAACCCAACTGGAATCAGAACTTGGCTCTCGGATTAAGAATTCCAAGCCATTATCCATTACACCACTCTCACATTCAAGCTTACAACACCCGGTATTCTCAAACAGTCACCTATCTAGTTACTGACCATTCCCGATATCATACGAGAACCAGGGTTTCAATGTGATATGGCTTGAAAAGTAAAATTTAAAAAAATAAATAAAAATAACATGCACACATAACCTAAGAATTTCTGATTAAACAGTAATCAATATTTACATAATCTTTTGATCAATTGAGTATTAATTTTATTTAGTAAATGTTTTTTTTAGCAAGAAAAGTTTTTTAAATGAATTGGTTCAATGAAAATAAATTTCAGATAAAGTTAATTTAAAAAAAAAAAAAAAAAAAAAAAAAAAAAGAAAAAAAGAAGCAAGCTATAGAATACTTTTATTTAAATTTAGGATTTTTCATTTTAAGTTTTTAAGTCATTGAATATTTGAGATTTTAAAATTATTAATGCTGTATATTATCTTTTCTGTGATAGTACAAATGATTAGGTATGTACTAAAATTTCCCAGTATTTCAGTTTTGCACATGCATACTTACAATATGTTACATTTTTATAAAAGCATTTTGTTTTGTTGTTTAAATTTTAAAACTTAATTATTGACAGAGGGACAATATTTTCAAACTAAAAAAAATCCTGTTATCAATTAATTTGTATTATTTTTATTAGAGTTTATGTATTTGTTCAACACAGCATTAATGTTTTACATTCAAATAAAGAAAATATTTTTCTTTAAATTCAATAAAACATTCAGAAATCTAAAGTTTACAAAAGTCAATCATTTAAAAAGTAAATTATTTGGGATACGTCAATAAGTTACAAACTTTTCAAATTTTTTTTTTTTTTTTTTTAAGAATAAGATTAATTTCAGATATTGTGTGCTAAAATTTAGATCATAATAATTTTAGAATTAAAGTCCTGGACAATTTTCGTATTTAAAAAAAAAAAGACCAAAAAACAAAAAAGCAGTGGAGGATAGAAGGGCAATAAAATACAATTTTTCTTTATTATTTCAATTATTCATGGATCATTTTAAACAGATTCTTAATATTAAAATAAGTACGACAGTTATTTAATTTGTTAGGAAAGGGTATTTCGTGAAATACGAATTCCGGTACAAAACTGATTTTGTTTACATTTCATGTACTATAAAAAAAGAAAAGAAAAAGATTTACAACACATGAATTATCTTTAATAATTTAACATAGGATTTATTAAAAGTAAGTTTGTTTTTTTTTAAATCCCACAAAATTTATTTCGGTGCAGTTTGTAATCTTTATGAAACTCTTAAAAAAAATAAGTGATCATAAGTCGTTGTTTGTCACGTTCAGAATACAGAATTTTGAATTAATATTCAAATTTTTTCAGAACGTGACAATTTATAAATTAAATAATAAAAACAAAAAAAATTCATTGTTGTCCAATGCTTTTTTTTTTTTTAGCCACAACAAATTTAGTTTATTGATGCATAAAAGGTGAAATAATGAAGTCTTGTACGAAAGATTTTATTTTTAATTAATAAAAACAAAATATTTTTTTATAATGGCAAAAAAAAAAAAAAAAAAAAAAAAAATTAATTTGCTTTTTAACCTACGATTACAGAACTTAACTACAATCGACATTTTAAAATTTAAACACTGCTTTTTTAAAACTTTTTCTCGTTTCACACACACACACAAAAAAAAAATAAAATAAAAAGAAATAATCGTAATATAAAACAAAAACACATTAAAATATTTCTTTCAATAGAAAATTAAGAAAATTAAACTAAAAATCCATAACATTTTTAAAACCTTTCTCGAAAACGACAAATTTCACGAAAGAAAACATGACAATAATCAAACATTTGTAAATTTATGAATAAATATAAAAACATGTACAAAAAATTTTTAAAAAATAATTTAAAAAAAATAATTTTTACCTGCAATTTTACTTTCTTAGGTTTAGGTCCTTTCTTATGTGGAAGCACATCTTTATCGCCTTGACTAAAACAAAAACAGAATTTACTTTAAATACGAAATAAAATAACGATAATAAATTGGATATTAATGCAAAGATTATTTACAATATTAAAATGGGAAAATTTAAGCCAGAAAATATTTATCCAAAGAACCATTTAGAAATTTCAGAAAAAAAAATGACCCCAAACAATAATTTCATTTTTGGGGAGTATTTCCAAATATTTATGAGGTTTTAACCAAAATAGTTGACATTTTTGTTTTCGTAAGACAAATATGCATTATTATTATTTTTAAAAAGCAAATATATCGGACTTTAGAGTTAAAAAAAATAAAAGCAAGAAAGAAAGTAGGTTTTATTTTATTTTTGTGTTATACAAACGAAGAAATGATTTTTAAAAGGGTTAGAGAGTGAAAGAGGAAGTTTTTTTTTTAAACGTAAACGAAAAAGAAAATAATGAACGGTAGTGGTCTTTTCATGTTTTGTAGTAAAGAAAAAAAGTGACTATTGCATCAAACAAGCAGGAAATAATTAGAAATTATTAATAATTTAAATAAAACAAATAAAAGCACGTCTTATGTGTGTGTGTGTCTCTCTCTCTCCTTGGAGGAGGAAAACGAATAGACAACTTGGCTAACATCGCCATGACACCCTCAGATTAGACACACACAACACTCTGATGCCAAAACAGAAAAGATGATCACGGTGATAACAGTAAGTATGATAATAATAAGAATAATAAAAAGGATACAGAATCATGTAATAAATAACAATACCTGTTCTTGAAGGCTTCGATCAATCGCGAATCTAAAATATTTTCTTCTGGTTCCCATGTATTGTACCTAAAAACAAACATGACCGAAAGAGATATTAATAATATAGATACATCTCTCTCTCTCGGATTATTATTATTATTATTATTATATTATTATTAAAGGTTCACATATAATAAACAAGCCTTCATGTGATGAAAATTAACTTTAAAAATAAGAAATTATAAACTAGGGGGATCGAATGTTGAAGGCTTTCTATTGGAAAATGAACCCCCACTTTGTGATTACTGAGGTTGAAAATCTATATATCCAGCCCAAATAAATAAAAACAAGTTAGTTTTTGTTTTTAAATACAGGAACAGAACAAATAATAAAAAAATATATATTCAAATAATAAATCGGGAAAAATAAGCAAGAACCCCAAAATTAAAATAATGCAACAGTAAAAAAACTGAATAATTGCCAAAATAATTCAAAAATAATTAAAATAATAAATTATTAAATACATACCTTGGGGACCATCCCTTCCATTTAACGTAAAATTCAACTTTGCCCTGAAATAAACAAAATCCCCCAAAATATTTAATTTAAAAAAAAAAAAAAAAAAAAAATAGTTAAGAAGCAAATAATAAATACACAACAAAAATAACATTGTTGTATGTAATAATAAATATAGAGACATATTTAAAATGTTTTTTATCCTAAATAAAGAACGAGAAAAAAGATAAGCAATGAAGAGATCGATAAATAATTAACCTTATTTCTATATAAAATATATATTATATATATATTAATAATAATAAAGAAACAAACGGAAATATTTTGGTAAAAAGTATTATTGAAAGTGAGAGGAATCTGGCGCGATTTGCTGTTTATGGCCGATAAGTGGTCGACAAGAAGAGAAAAGCTATAATCAAAAACTGTCTTTTCAATAACCGTGTTATTCAATAAAAACAAATTCATGACTATATTTAATATCAGGGCATTTAGTTGGAAGTAAATCTTTAAAAATTATATATCTTACAAGCACACGATTTTCTCAAGACAAATGTAGGAAACAAACAAAAAAATATCAGCCACATTTTATTACATAGTAGTCTTAATAAATACGGTAGGTGTGGATCGAAGCAACAAATATCAATCTATAGATTATACAAGGAGTGAAATTATACAATATTGTGGTTTTAAATAATATATTTCTTAAACTGAAATTTAGATGCAACCATCTATGATTGTTTTTTTTTTAAATCTGAAGCAAGAGTTTAAAATAAATATTGCATTTTTAGCGGAGGAAATTGTGGCGTGTACAAATTATTAATTGCTAGAAATGAAGATCGCTGATAAAATTATTTAATCTTGTTTTCATTTTCTTTTAATTATTTTAAAGCATGAAATTCAATATTTATTCATTAATATTTTGCATCTGATCACAAAAACAAGAGTTTTAAATGCTAGAGAAAATAAAGACATGTATTACTCCATAGGTGTATGTGTCTGTTATGCAAAAATACGAATTGCAAGGGAACAGTAGTATATATAGATAGATCTTCTTAATTTAAATAAATCAAGATATAAAAGTATACATGCTTTAAATTATTTAACAAAAGAATAGGTAAAAAAGTAGACATAACAGACAGTTTTTTTTAATAAAGCACAAGTTTTTAGATACTGGCTTGAAACGAGCAAAATGCGTGTGTGCAACTCAAGGAAGGAAAGACTGACAAGTAAGAGGCGAGGCGGCATTTTTTCGTTTTGTAAAAGGCCAGTGATATTTTGAGGATCGCTTTACCCAGTTAAATCGGGGTGGAACATCGGTTTTAACCGTTCCACAAGGGTCTACGTGTCTAGACGATTCAGAATCGGTCATAGTTTGGGATGTAAGGACGTTTCTTACCTTGCGTATACGTCTTTTTTGAATGCGTTCGGCGGCGAAAACTCTCTCACCCATGTCTTGTAGTTCCATTTGTTAAGGAGGCCAAGATCCGAATGAGGAGAGGCAGGCAAAAGCAAGGCGCTTATTTGCGAAATAAAAAAAAAAAAAGAAAAAAGAAAGAAAAATAAGGGGAAAAAAAGAGATAAAAAAAGAAAGAAAAAAGAAAAACTAACTTGCCTTGGTTTTTTTTTTTAACTAAGAGATAAAAAGAGAAAATCTATTGCAGCAGTAGCTTTATTTTTACTACTACTGCTGCTCTTTCCTTTTTCATTTTCCCATTCTTTATTATTATTATCATCATCATTATTATTATTATTATTATTAAATGTTGTAGTATTGCTACTGACTGCCATTGCCTTAATAGACACTGAACGGGGAGGGGAGAATTTAAAGAGAAAGCTACACAGAGTGAGGGGCGAAGGGGAGGAAGTAGATCAGTGAGAGAGGAGGCTGAAGAGAGAGAGAGTCAATAAAAGGGAAGTTGGAATGTAGATAACCACAACAACAACAATAAGTGCAAAAAAAAAAAAATAGAAAAAGAAAACGGCAATGATTACAAGAGAAGTCGAGGGAAAACTTACTATCGAGTCATCTCTTAGCTTTCTGAGATTTCACACACACACACACACACGTACATGCAAGATGTATAACAACACAAGGTTTTAAGCTTTTTTATGCATAACGGATATACATGACTTACATATATACATGACATGTAAGTGTGTATACAGAGGGTATGCATGCGTTTTTAGTTTACCCATTTTTAAACAATATGCCACATAAAAAACGTTTGTCGCGTACGCATTTAAGTTAACACACGTTTGGGTTTTATGCACAAAGCTACAAAGCACATACTCTCAGAAGGGGTGGGGGTATTTTGCATGTCTTATTATTATGATTATCATTATTATTATTATTTACACTCCACGAGTCATGGACACAAATTAGAGACACGAAATTGTTTACTTTAACTCTGTACTACAGAAATGCATAAATGACATTATTTCACATAAACGGCCTCTCTCTCTTTTTTCCTTTCTTTCTTTCTTTATATATATATATATATATATATATATATATATATATGTGTGTGTGTGTGTGTGTGTGTGTGTGTGTGTGTGTGTGTGTGTATGTAAATTAGAAAAACGTAAGAAATATGATATATCATCTCTATATTTCAGATAAATGGTGGGTAATTGAATGACAAAAATTGCAAAATTCTATGTAATGCGTTTCGTCCTTCAAATGGATTTCATCAAACTGTTAGTACTGATGGAATTATGTAGGGGTAAAAATTAGTATCTACAACATCTGATGATAATCTCTATAATATCGTATGACGACTTATAAGTTGACCCCTAAAAATTGTTTTAATTCGTCGGATAAGTCACATTTTTGCTACTTTCTGATTGAAGCCGTACGTCTTTCATCAAAGTTTTGATGACTTATTGATTAATACAACGAATTTTAGGAGATTTTTTTAATGGTGAAAAAGTCGACTTATATGCCGGCAATTGCCGTAATTCATTGGAGTATTTGAAATTTTTTTTTTCATTTTGCTTATATATATATATATATATATATATATATTTACACACAGAAAGAGATAGAAAGATGACCTGAAGATTTCGTTCATGCATGAAACAGACTGTTGTCATTCGGTGTTGACCTCTGTGTACAATTTCATATTTACACGCGCCCTATCCCTGATATTAAACACTTTTATCCATAAATATACTATAGCTTAAAACTATATTTTCATGATATACATATATGTGTGTGTGTAATGATGATTGCGTCTAGCATCAAACAGTTTGTCGCCTTTGAGTGTTAACTTCAATGTTCACTTCTATATATATATATATATATATATATATATATATATATATATTATATATATATATATATACACACACATAAATATATATATATATATATATATATATATATATATATATATATATATATATATATATATATATTATAATAAAAAAGAAAAACAGTAAGATATATAATCCGGTGTTCTTTTTGATATTTTTTATTTTTACAAAACAGTGCCCAATGTAAATTTACAGAGCATAAATATTATAAATTAACTGATTTAAAAATATGGTTTCTTCGCTACACACATATTTTAAATCAGTTAATTTATATATATATATATATATATATATATATATATATATCCTGTTAATTTTAATTTGTGCATTTCTGAGGATTTTATTCTGTTTATACCTACTTACCTATTTGTTACACTATATCCACGTCGGTACATTAAGAAGATCGTAACCTAATGATGAAAAATAGTATTTATTCTGAACAACGGAATTTTTTTTCAACTTAATCTCCTTCCTTGTCAATGCACTTAATTTAGTAATGTTTTAATCACCCAGACAGTATGAAGATAGAATTCACGTACAGTGAAATTTTCAACAAATATCTACGTGTCAGGACACAGACTTACTGATCCACTCTCGTATCTATCATTGACATTCTACTATCTAGATAGAGCCCAGAAATAGTACCTCAGAACTAATTTTTTTCACTCATGACAGTGACACGTATTAATATACGATTACGAATCACTGATTACGCATATGCATCTATTGGTATAATTGTGTGCGCGTGTGTGTGTATGTGTGTGCATGCGTATGTTAAAGACTAAAGGTCGAAGTGCACTTAAAGACTATTGTCAGAAGAGTCGGGCGAGTACATGTAAGAAAAGTACTGAACGAATGTCCTGATAGATATCTTTAGTGACAATTCTTCATTTGCATATTAGAGACTGTTTCTCATCTTTCATATTATCACCGAGAGGGTATCTGCAAGTGTAAAGACATTAGCATGGTCGTCATCAACATTTAAATGGTCAGAAAATTATATGATGTCGCCATTAAACTTTTTTTAAAAGTCATTTTCAGGCTTGTTAATGTCCGCGGACTGCAGGAAAAGACCCGTTAGTTCTTGTTCATACGTGCATGACACAGGAACATGCTTTTTAAAATTTAGGGTGTCAAATTCTTGTAAGGAAACAGAAATTTGGGAAGGGAACGTAATGTTTTAAAATAAAACTGATGGTACTTTTTTTTTTTTTTTTTTAAAGACCTAGAATTAAGGGGTGTAGTGTTGAACCCTTTAAATTAAATTGCCCGAGACTGTTATTTCAGTAAAAATGATAACCTTTATGCCATGGTATTTTAATTTTGTCAGCAACTGCATGAAAAATATGGTTAATAAAGTGTAATCTTGAAAGATTTTCAAAATGTCATTTGAATTGAAGTAATACACGTCGAAATAATTTTATTTTTACTGGAGCACATAAAAATTTGGTTTGCTAAAAAGAGGGATTTTAAAACTCTTTAAGATAAGGGAGTTATTTTTATTTTTTATTTTTTTCAAACAGTGAAAAATTAAAATTAAATTATTGTCGCAGATCTAAATAAATGTTTAGTGCATGAAGGACTGCTGAAAGGTTTCGGCCTTACAAAGTTCTAAAATAAAATTCTATTAGTCAAATTATAAGTACATTAGGCCAATAATTTTTCAGCATTTTTCATATATATATATATATATATATATATATATAGGTAAATAGATAGATAACCAAAAATAATATAAATGTTTGATATGAAATACCCGAAAAAGTATAGAAGATGGAAAACCAGTTGCATGTTTAATTTTTTTTTATTTCTTTCTTAACATTTCACTCTGTACAAGCATTCTCAAAACAACTGAAAAAAATCTAAGGAAAAATAGTTACTAAAGCAATTCAATTACTTTATGTAAAAAAAAAAAAAATTAACAGTTAATAACATTTTAAAATAGATATTCGTGAAGTAATCAATGACAGTTGTATATTAGAAATATGTTACAAAATACATTTTATTTTAACACATTTTTTTCAAATTAACCACAGCGTTTTTAATTGATAAGGTTTCTTTAAATTTTTCAGTTTTGTAGAGAGCGAACCGATAACGAGGAAATAAGGAAAAAATTAAAAATCCATTGTTTTCATGAATTTCATCTTACATATTATAAACAGAAAAGGTATATCATTTTTATTTTTAAAATATCTTAATTTCTACATGTCAAAATTATATTTTAATAACATTATTTTCGTGCGATCATCGAAGTTAAGCAACGTCGATTCAGTACCTAGATGGGTGACCGCTTGGTAATACCAAGTGCGGTAAACTTGGATGTGTGGGTGGTGTAATGGATAACGAATCGAAATTCGAAATCGGAGATCTAAGTCCCAATTTCAATTGGTTTCGTTATATCCCCTTACGCGCAAATACCCTTTGGGTAATAATGTATGATTCTATCTACCCCGTCTCCCTCTAGCTATGAGTTATTTAGGAATTGTATCAGTAATTCATTATTATCTCCAAAAACTTCTTACAATCTAAAAATAATCTCTTAAACAAGACGCAAAAAGTTTATAATCCGTAAAAAAACAAATCAATCAAATACAACCAAAAATTATTGATTTTGTTTTAGATTAAAAAGTTTACGTAATTTATTGCTATTATTGCGATTTTGAATATTCGAGATTTCTTGCTATTTGGAACATCCTGTTCATCATCGTTGCTAGATGTACAACGTTTCAGTCGTTGTACCCTCCAGTTGTCGTCTGTCGTTGTACACGGAATTTTCATCCTTTGATCAATCTACGTGCTACGGAAGTAGATTTTTCTCATTCCATTTTTCATTCTTAGGGGATAA